>JAJOZX010004254.1:0-110000 GCA_023014485.1 Bathynomus jamesi
AATATATTATTATATATAGGCATAAAATATAGCCTATAGGTCCGTATTCATAAATAAATTAATTCTAAACATATTTTATTTACAGATTGAATTTTTTAATAATGAGTGCAATTTTACAACTTCAACAGGCTCCCAAGGGAACCAAATATTCTAGGTTGTCACCAGAACAGTATTCAATATATTTAGATAACAATGTTGGTAATAAAGGATCAATCTGTGCTATGAACGGAAAATATTTTCAAATTCGAAAAAACTGGAAACAGTATCAAAGTTTTTGTATGCAGTGTACAAAGAAAACTACAATTCTGTCTGCTGGCCTCGACTCAACAAGCAATCTTCTGAGGCACCTCAGGGTTAGTACTACTTAGTAACTAAGTAGTAAGTAGCAACATTAACATAATGGTTCAAGTCATATTTTAAGTGACTGGTGCCATACAAGACTAATGCTACATTTACATAGACGTCCATTTGAATATATTGTGCACTTCAGATATTAATAGATTATGGACTAGTAACTACATTAAAAACTGCCGATATCCAACTATAATAAAACGCCAGGTGTATCTGTCTTTCTCTCTGTCTGATCCATGTCTGTAATTTCTCCTATTTAGTTACTGAAGGATGAAATTCGGCTTTCAATTTAACATAGGATAAAAATGCACTGATCATGGTGAAAATAATTTTAGTTAAAGATAACAAAATTTTAGAATCTTGTTAAGTATTAATTTCAACTAGAAGTTTGATACTCTGATAAATATTATACAGGGTGTTCAAGAAGTCTCTCCGCATGATGATAATTTATTTTCTTGCGCAGAAACTACATTCGGATCTTTTGGGTGAATATGAATCGGAGAAGAAATCTTGCAAGCGTCCAGCTAAAGAAGAAGATGCCAGCGGCAGCAATGCTGGCCTTGCCAAAATTGCCAAGCAGTCAACACTAAGCATGTTCCACATTTCCAAGCAAAAACCAGGACCACCAATATGCAAGGATATCCTTGAAAAGAAGATTCTCTCGCTTGTGGCTAATGGGCTCCTACCATTGAGCCCAGTTGAACTACATGAATTTAAGGATCTTCTTTCATGTTAGTATAACTCAAATATTTTGCTATTTTTTCCATAGCTAATATCTGATTAAAATAATTAATCATATTATTTGTATGAACATTAGACTATCGCTAGCCTAGCTAAATATTTTGATATTTTTTCCATAGCTAATCTATTGTATTTGTTTTAATTTTTAAATATTTTTTTCAGATGTCAACCCAGCTGTTCAGGTGCCATCTAGACGCACCCTGGCTAGATCTCTTGCAACAACAACCAGTACAATGAAGGAAGACATACAAGCAAAACTGGCAGCAGTTGACCATGTGTGTGTTACATGCGACATATGGTCAACTAATCACCGCAGTTTCATGGGAGTCACTGTGCATTGGGTATGCTATTGATTTAGTATATTATTTTTATATAATTGATAAATTGACCATTGGTGATAGTCTGATAGACTTGTCGAATAATTGAAAAGATTATACTATATGTGTTCCTCATTCATTAATTTGGTGAGTCTTCATTTTGCTGTGATTCACAGTAATTTCACACTAATTCACTGATTCTGTCATCTGTCATTGTGTCTGATTCACAGCAAAATGTGGAAGAGTCCATATTCACAGGCTGTGAATATGGACTCTTCCACATTTTGCTCTTATGGGATGGGTCACTGATGTGGTGGTATGGTAGGTGACTTATCGCTGAATTGCCTCCTTTATATCACATAGTTCTTCTCTTCAATGTTTGGTGGCGCAGTTTAGCTGGTGCGTGTCTAACCAATATTATTAAATTAAGCTTAAAAAAATGTTCATACAAACATTGATTTTATATTCTTACATTACAGATCAATGATGACTTGTCGCGAGGATCAGCTGCACTGGCATGCTGAAGATTTCGTGGAACACACAGCTTTGATAAAATTGCTGGAATATTGGACAGGATCAACTCGGAGCATGGTTTATCTTATAGAAAAGTTGTATCTACAGTCACCGACAATGCATCGAACATGGTGAAATGCTTTAAAGAGTTCGGTGTTCGTGTTCAGAATCGTACTGACGACATTGATGAAGATGATGATGAAAAAGATTCAGATGAAGAGGTTATCATCAGCAACTTTCCTGAACATTCAGGAGAGCATGGAGAGGAGTCAGTGAAACTATCATCCCATATTCGATGTGCCTCCCACACATTGAACTTGGTAGCAACAACTGATGCAGATAAAGGACTGAATTCACCTGGACTAAAGAAGATAAAGCATTCTGCAATGGGAAAATGTTCGGCGCTGTGGAATGTTGCTGGTAAACCCAAGTCAGCAGAAAAAATACAGGAAATAACTGGCGTCCAATTTAGGTACCCATGCGTCACCCGATGGAACTCAATGTACGACTCATTAAGCCAAATATATAAACATAAGAACGACGTGAATGTAGCTCTTGAAGAACTGAATCTACCCATCCTCAAAGACAATGAATTGGAATTTATTTCAGAATATTTGTCTGTTCTAAAACCAATTGCAGCAGCCCTCAACAAATTACAGGCAGAGAAAGAATGCTACTACGGTTGTCTTCTTCCAACAGTCCTAGTGACTCAAGATGCCCTTGCAAGATTGGAGCCTATCCAACCAAATGACCTGCGCTTGAGACACTGCATGCCATTACTGGCAGCAGTCGTCTCTGGCTTCAATGCCAGATTTGGTCATTTTTTGTCATTGAGCCCCGAGGTAACTGATGCCGTTTTGGCCTCAGTATCTCATCCGTATTTCAAACTTAGATGGATATCATTGTTGCAAGGGCCTAATTTCGGCGATCATGAAGCAATCAAGTCTCAAGTAAAAGACAAGCTGCAAATGGCTGTAAGAAATTGTAATTCTGACAGCAGTGGTAATAGTTCGGTGAACTCAGACTCATCATCTGAAGACGATTTCTTCAGAACTATGGATGGCTCATTCTCTGCTCCCAACAACAAGGAAGACTTGGAAGTCCTCAATTATTTGCAGGACACCAGTAAGGCACTCGACTCTTTAGATAGGTATCCTGCTATAAAGAAGATCTTCAAGAGGTATAACACCACGCTACCTTCCTCTGCACCAGTGGAACGGTTGTTTTCGTTTGCTGGCATGGTTCATAGCCCCAAACGAAGTCGTCTCTCGGATGGTAACTTTGAACAATTGGTTTTGCTGAAAGCAAATGTTTACAGCGGTTGAACATTAAATTAACACTCTTAACTTGCGGTTTTTACCCTTATATTGTCAGTAATTGCGTACTGCAGTAAAACTGTAAAATTAAATTCTATGTAAAAAATGTTTACTTATATATGCTGACCATTCATTGATATGGGTTATGGACCTGGTGAAATGAGAATTGAGAAAAATAGAACTAAAAACTATATGTAGGTCATTTAATAGCTTTTTCTTTGCTGATAAGTTATGATAATACTAAGTTTTAAGTTTACCACCTGAAAAACTGAAAGGGGAATCGTCAATCCCCGTGGTTTAGATCAGGTGACATGGGTAGGATGCGATGCTTGTATTGCCTCAGCCGTAGTGATGTAAATTTTTTTTTTTTTTTTTTTTTTTTTTTTTTTTTTTTTTTTTTTTAATAGATATTGCCAATTTAATTATAAGATATACTTTTGCAATGATATATATTATAAAAATAAATAAATAAATAATAAAATAGGCCATATGGTACCAGTATAGAATGTCCTTTTCAGCCTATTTACAGAAAAAACTGGCCTCTTTCTTGCACTGAAAGTCTTGTATCTTGAGATCCATTAAACTTGCGAGAACACTGGCTGGGAGCTGACTGCCCATTGTCCAACCTTCCCAGGACTCTCCCATCCATGCCTCGGGTTTTGAATCTCCCACTTAACTATCCTTTAGACCTGCGATGACATATTCCCCCCCCCCCCCCCCACGAGACCATCCATATATATATACATACACATACACCCATACCAATATATACATAAATACTTATATACATATTTATATCTATTGTATACCCCATACACATGCATACATCCAGAATTCCAGATACATACGCATGCATACTCACATATATACCTACACAAACTCATACACCTCTATTTCGCCCTTTCATTACCTCTGAGATCATTTAGCACATACAGTAATATCCATACAGCCAAAAGAAACCAATTAAGCACAGACAGAGCAGCAAAGCTAGTATTTATATCCCAAAATGCAAAATTCAAAGAAAGTGAAGTAAAACATGGTGCTACATTGGCTTCGTCAACATCCAAATCTGCAATAAATACCAGTACCTGTGATATTGAAACTATTTGCTTTAATCAATCTAGTGATAATGATTCTTCAATGGAAATAGAATCAGATAATGAAAGTTAAACAGCATTAGGTTAACACAAAGGTTAGAGAAAGAGATGAATATTTATATTTTTTTTATTTTTCTATGAATATATATATATATAATATATATATATATATATCCCCGCAAGGGGGTTCTAAGCTCGTGCTCTTGAGTGCTCTTTGTGCTCGTTTGTACGTGCTTGTTCCTGGAGGTTTCACGTGCGCCCTCCCGGCCCTAGCACCCAAGGATGATGGGGCTCGACCCTGCAGTCCTTGTCATCCTTGGTCTTTTTCCACTTCGACTGTCCCCTCCACCCTTTCTTTTTCCTCTGTCTTTCCTCTCACTTTTTCTTTGTTTTTCCGCTGAGATATGCCCTTTAAATAGAGGCGAATCGGTTCTCCTAAAAAAAAAAAAAAAAAAAAAAAAAAAAAAAAAATATATATATATATATATATACATACACTGGTATTCTTGCCAATCACAATTATATCTATTGTTTTATACCAGTATTATGGATATTATACCAGTACCTGTGATATTGAAACTAGCATATATGCTCTACCCAATCTAGTGATGATTCTTCCATGGAAATGAAGGTTAACCAACATTAGGTTAACAAAAAGGTTCAAAAAAAGGTGAATATTTTTGTTTTCGATCTGGAATATATATACTGGTACTCTTGCCAATCACAATTATGTATACCGTATTGTTTGAAACGAGGAAGAATGTTTTATGTTCTAGTTAAAAAATATATATACATATAAAAATGAGGGTTTGTTTTTCCTTTCTATTATATACTTTTTGCGTGATTCAATTTTTCTAAAAGATGACTATATATACTAGGTATAACCGTATAAGCATGGTAGTATAGTAAATTATAGGTAATACTAATATACTTATTAGATTAAAGGAAGAAAAATATGGAATAAGTTTAAAACAATAAAAAACAAAAAAAAGACTACCTTCGTTTTAAACAAAAAAAATGACAAAAAAAATGACACAATAAAAAACGACTCACATCACTACTCAGCCCTCAGGGGAGTATTAGGAGTGATACTTTTCAGGAGTGATTAACAAAATAATTTGTTTTTGTTTAATCTACAAGAGTACAACTTTTTTCAATTCATATAAAAGTGATCTTAAAAAGTGATCTTGAAAAGTGATCTTCAAGATCACATTTTTCTGGTGATCTGATCTTGATCTTCAAGATATCTGATCTTGATCTTCAAGATCACATTTTTCTGGTGATCTGATCTTGATCTTCAAGATCACATTTTTCTGGTGATCTGATCTTGATCTTCAAGATCACATTTTTCTGGTGATCTGATCTTGATCTTCAAGATCACCAAAGTTGGTGATCTTGCCCATCTCTGGGTACCAGTATAGAATTCACTTTGGTGATCTTGCCCATCTCTGGGTACCAGTATAGAATTCATGTCCTTTTCAGCCTATTTACAGAAAAAAACTGGCACTGAAAGTCTTGTATCTTGAGATCCGTTAAACTTGCGAGAACACTGGCTGGGAGCTGACTGCCCATTGTCCAACCTTTCCAGGACTCTCCCATCCATGCCTTGGATTTTGAATCTCCCACTTAACTATCCTTTAGACCCGCGATGACATATTTTGCCCCCCTGAGACCATCCATATATATACATACACACACCCATATACATATATACCAATATATACATAAATACTTATATACACATATTTATATCTATTATATACCCCATACACACGCATACATCCAGAATTCCAGATACATACGCATGCATACTCACATATATACCTACACAAACTCTCACACCTCTATTTCGCCCTTTCATTACCTCCGAGATCATTTAGCACATACAGTAATATCCATACAGCCAAAAGAAACCAATTAAGCACAGATAGAGCAGCAAAGCTAGTATTTATATCCCAAAATGCAAAATTCCAAGAAAGTGAAGTAAAACATGGTGCTACATTGGCTTCGTCAACATCCAAATCTGCAATAAGTACCAGTACCTGTGATATTGAAACTATATGCTCTAATCAATCTAGTGATAATGATTCTTCAATGGAAATAGAATCAGATAATAAAAGTTAAATAGCATTAGGTTAACACAAAGGTTAAAGAAAGAGATGAATATTTTTATTTTTTTATTTTTCTATTTGGAATATATATACCAGTATATATATATATATATATACTGGTATTCTTGCCAATCACAATTATATATATTGTTTTATACCAGTATGTATTTTTTATTATGTATATTATACCAGTACCTGTGATATTGAAACTAGCATATATGCTCTACCCAATCTAGTGATGATTCTTCCATGGAAATGAAGGTTAAACAACATTAGGTTAACAAAAAGATTAAAAAAAAAGGTGAATATTTTTTTTCTATCTGGAATATATAATTATATATACTGGTACTCTTGCCAATCACAATTATGTATATTGTTTGAAATGAGGAAGAATGTTTTATGTTCTAGTTAAAAAATATATATACAGTACATATAAAAAATGAGGGCTTGTTTTTCCTTTCTATTATATACTTTTTGCGTGATTCAGTTTTTCTAAAAGATGACTATATATACTAGGTATAACCGTATAAGCATGGTAGTATAGTAAATTATAGGTACCGTAATACTAATATACTTATTAGATTAAAGGAAGAAAAATATGGAATAAGTTTAAAACAAAAAAAACAGACTATCTTCGTTTTAAACAAAAAAAAATGACAAAAAAAAACAAAAAAATGACAATAAAAAACGACTCACATCACTACTCCTTTCTGAACCAAAAACACATTTTTCTGGTGTTTTTTGTGTGATTTGTTCAAATCTGAACTTCGTTTCTTTGGGAAATGAGCCATTTTTGAGAAATTTTAAAATTGAAAATTTCTCAAAAATGGTTCATTTCCCAAAGAAACTAAATTCAGATTTGAACAAATCACACCAAAAAACACCAGAAAAATGTGTTTTGGTTCAGACCCAACTTAACATAAGAAAATAAGAAATTTTTATAGTGGGCACACTAGGGGCCACTTCGGCCCATCGAGGTGGCTCCACTATGTAAAAACTGCCTGTACATTGGCAATAACCAATTTTTACAAAACTAATGGTATTATTCTACTATTACACCCGTCTAACGTCCAGCAGTTATTATATGTTCATTAGGTAGATTTTTTAATTCTAAGACACTTTTCTTCTATAGCATTTCCGTCGCAAATGCTTCATTTTCGAGATATAAACATTTTTTTGGTGTGTATCTAGTGTGTGTTTGTACGTTCGTTTGTGTGTGCGTTTGTGTTGACGTCACATGTCTGCCCAATCAGAGTGCTCCATCCATTTCGAATTTGAATTAGTTTGCTACCGGAATGGCTTTGTGTAAGACGTGCTTGTTCGATTATTACTGCTGTATTGTCGCTTTCTATGAAAATTTAGAAAAAAGTGCTGAGTTTCTGCGTGCTCAGTGTTCTACCGACAGTAGTGAAGTGTCCACATTGTAAAATGGAGTGTACATATCGTCAAGACCAGAAACTGTGGCATTGTAGATAGGTTAGGCTAGGATAGGTTAGGAAGGTTAGGTCAATTTTGAAGGTGAAATTTATGTTTTTCCTATGGTTTTTGATGTGTTTTGAACGAATCTGACCTTCAGAACCGTCGGAAATGACTTGTTTTCTGTGATTCCCCCCACATTGCCAGCTGGGGGGGAAGGGGGGTTATTTCAAAAATGAGTCAGATTCGTTCAAAACACATCAAAAACCATAGGAAAAACATAAATTTTACCTTGAAAGGGAGACGGGTGTAATACTGGACATTTACCAAACTAATTAAGTATCAATTTAAAACTAATTAAGTATCAATTTAAAACTAATTAAGTATCAATTTAAAACTAATTAAGTATCAATTTAAAACTAATTAATTATCAATTTAAAACTAATTAATTATCAATTTAAAAACTAAAGATAGAATCTCTGGATCCAGAGGATCAAAGTCATAATAGGCTACTATCCACAAATATTTACACACTATATCTATTTATAACTGACATGCAAATATATCAGATCCAAAGAATCCAGTCAATTTCATTATGGTACCCATCAATACCAATACCAGTACCATGCCAACCAAAAATAAGTCACCACCCATATCAATTGCGGACCAAGTCACAATTTACATCCATAACCCAACCTAACCCAACTTAACCCAACTTAACCCAACCCAACTTAACCCAACTTAACCCAACCCAACTTAACCCAACTTAACCCAACCCAACTTAACCCAACCCAACTTAACCCAACTTAACCCAACCCAACTTAACCCAACCCAACTTAACCCAACCCAACTTAACCCAACCCAACTTAACCCAACCCAACTTAACCCAACCCAACTTAACCCAACCCAACTTAACCCAACCCAACTTAACCCAACCCAACTTAACCCAACCCAACTTAACCCAACCCAACTTAACCCAACCCAACTTAACCCAACCCAACTTAACCCAACCCAACTTAACCCAACCCAACTTAACCCAACCCAACTTAACCCAACCCAACTTAACCCAACCCAACTTAACCCAACCCAACTTAACCCAACCCAACTTAACCCAACCCAACTTAACCCAACCCAACTTAACCCAACCCAACTTAACCCAACCCAACTTAACCCAACCCAACTTAACCCAACCCAACTTAACCCAACCCAACTTAACCCAACCCAACTTAACCCAACCCAACTTAACCCAACCCAACTTAACCCAACCAACTTAACCCAACCCAACTTAACCCAACCCAACTTAACCCAACCCAACTTAACCCAACCCAACTTAACCCAACCCAACTTAACCCAACCCAACTTAACCCAACCCAACTTAACCCAACCCAACTTAACCCAACCAACTTAACCCAACCCAACTTAACCCAACCCAACTTAACCCAACCCAACTTAACCCAACCCAACTTAACCCAACCCAACTTAACCCAACCCAACTTAACCCAACCCAACTTAACCCAACCCAACTTAACCCAACCCAACTTAACCCAACCCAACTTAACCCAACCCAACTTAACCCAACCCAACTTAACCCAACCCAACTTAACCCAACCCAACTTAACCCAACCCAACTTAACCCAACCCAACTTAACCCAACCCAACTTAACCCAACCAACTTAACCCAACCCAACTTAACCCAACCCAACTTAACCCAACCCAACTTAACCCAACCCAACTTAACCCAACCCAACTTAACCCAACCCAACTTAACCCAACCCAACTTAACCCAACCCAACTTAACCCAACCCAAAACAACCCAACTTAACCCAACCCAACTTAACCCAACCCAACTTAACCCAACCCAACTTAACCCAACCCAACTTAACCCAACCCAACTTAACCCAACCCAACTTAACCCAACCCAACTTAACCCAACCCAACTTAACCCAACCCAACTTAACCCAACCCAACTTAACCCAACCCAACTTAACCCAACCCAACTTAACCCAACCCAACTTAACCCAACCCAACTTAACCCAACCCAACTTAACCCAACCCAACTTAACCCAACCCAACTTAACCCAACCCAACTTAACCCAACCCAACTTAACCCAACCCAACTTAACCCAACCCAACTTAACCCAACCCAACTTAACCCAACCCAACAATTATTATATTTCCTTGATTTTTATCAGTTTCCCTGAGGTTTCAAGGTGTCCTGAATACGAATTTGTTAAATTGTCATAGAATGTCTCCTATTGAAAACGAACAAAGCATTAAAACGAATATTAACCAATTATTTATTACTGAAACCAGGAGTGTGGTGAAAATTTTTTACAGGGCTGCAGTTGAGATTGATCCTGCATTTTGGAGTTGTATTTTGACTGGTATAAGATCACTGGTGTTACTCCCAGTTGACCTAACCTGAGTAACTATTTTGATATAACTTGATAGTATCAAAGTTGGTGAGTCAACAAAATTTTTAAGCCTAGGACCTAACTTAGGAACAGACTACCCTACAAAAATGGGTTTTGACAGTGATTGTAGTTTGTAAAAAGGAAGTTGAGTAAAGATAGCTATTGCATGTGATAGCTGTGATGACTGGTATCACGTAAGCTGCAAAGGCATTACAAATGATATATATAAAGGTATAAATGCTGCTTCTAAGCTTAATGTCAACTTGATGTGGTTTTGTGACAAGTGCAGTAGGGTCATTTCATGTCAAGTCAGCCACCTAAAACACACACCCCTTTCAATTTTGCTCATACTTGGCACAATAGCAGATATACATGCCAAACTTAAATTCCCAAATTATTAGAGCTGACTGACCTTTGGTTACTGAGATACAAGGTAACAAAGTTGACATTTTGACTTTTTTTGCGTTAAATGACTATTTTCAAAACGGTGTAACTAAAAAACTATTAAAGCTAGAGCATTGATTTTGGTCTCATTTTAAAGCTCTTTAGTAGCCCCTTGTTTATTCTCTTGTTAAATATCTCTACTGTGAAAAATAAAAAAATCCCTTCAAAAGTTGACCTTTGACCTTGAATAAAAAAAAAATACCTAAAAAATTCAATTTTTTTACATTAATACCTTGAGTCATGTACAACAAAATCCCAAGAAGCTGTAAGTGGCTGGTAACTAGTTCAATGTATAAAAAATAATGAATTCAAGCAACATTTTGAAAAGTCATTTTATACAAAAATTGTCAAAGTCATGACTTTGTGACCTTGTATGTCAGTAACCATTTTTGTCTAAGGTCAGCTCAATCTCTTACAAATACAACCCATATCTACATACTATCTGCAGCCTTCTACAAACAAGCAAATGCTTATTTTTAAATATTTGTTCTTTACCCACCTCACCTGTATGTTGTGCATGTATGTGATGGTTTTCAGTAGTTGACAAGATTCTTGTGGGCCACCCAATTTATTGTGATTTCTAGAAGAGAAAACAATTTTTAATGTATACCTAGATAGCTACCTAATTAACAAATACAAGTAACATATTAAAATGTACATACAATATGTATAGGTATAGTGCTCATTGATTTCCATTTATCAACTTAAAATGTATGCAGTGTATATATAGTTACATGACCATTTTAATTTTGAATTCTTACCTTTCTGTGCTGTAGATCTGCCAAAGCTTTGGATGCCTTCAAAGTAACTTCTTTGCAAATCCTGTATGTTCATCCATTAGTAGTAGATGCCTCAACTTGTGTTAGAATATCTGAATATGGTAAGATTAATTCATCTGGTCGACCAGGATACACAAATGATGGGTTTGGGCCATGAGGATGAAGGAATGTGACTTTTACTTCTCTATTCTCTGGTATCTTTTCCAGCACATATGCCACCCACCAATGGCCATCATATGCAGCAGTAACAAAACCCATGTATTTTCTCCTCAGTCACAACTTCCTTTTCAGTAACTTTCTCAATATTTGAATAATCTGATAATGAATAATGTTTAACCTTAAGAGAAGTCAATGAAACTGGCTGTAAATGGTGTAATTTCTGTGTACCAGCAATAGTCCTTGCAGTTGAGTGTCTTTCTTAGAGAAGTTGGCTTTCCTCTTCATGCTCTTTATTGGTTGAAAAATGACATTTTATATTTATAATATTTTCACTTGCAAATGTATATAACTGTTCTGCAGTAAGGATCTGTTCATCATAAGGTCATTGTAGACTAGCTTTTGCAGCTAATCTCTTAACTGTGCCTCCAACACCATCACAGGGTCCCTTTCCATGACTTGTTGCAAAAAAAATTCCATTCTGCCTCAATTCCAAAATCATCTCTGTGATGGCAAAGATTCAAAAAGTTTTTGCAGTTCTTATACTGTCCTGCACACCCATCTGAAAAGTAAATTATTTTGTGGATGGAACCGATGGATGAGATATTATCTTTTAGGAATTTTATCAGATGCTTTTGAAACAAATGTACAGCAACTGTGTTATGGATGTTACACTCTGAAATAATAACAAAGCTAAGGTGAGCAATCTCATCTTCCTTTTTATAGTAAATAACAAATGGATGTAGAGTAGCCATCTCATTGTTCCACTGAAAGCTCTGAACCTCATCTTGAAGAATAAAGGAATAATTTTCAGCAAAATCACACACAGCAAGGACCTCACCATTAGGGTGCCACTTATTTGGGGTGTTTTTCATTTTTTGGGAATTTCTATCAGGACGGGCGCATTTCTGGTGTCATTCCATCTAAAAACATTGTGTGTAAAATATTTTTGAAATAAAATAATAATTAGAACTGCCTCAACGAGGTCAAAGTTTATACTTTTTGTCGAAAAGTACTCATGGCGTTCTGTTATCATGTCAGTTTTCGTTTCGATAGCTGCTGTAGTTTCTGAGTTGAAAAATGATAACAGACAGACAGACGGACGGTCAGAGTCGTTGGTTTAGTCTTCCGCACTGGTGTACAGAAGACTAAAATGAGGTATTATAAAGGGTGTAACACGAGTTTATCCAAATATTAATACAGGCGAAAGAACATGTTATTCTAAATAGAAAATGGGTTGGGACGAGTTTTGCCAACACTAACAGTGTTTCATTCTCTTTTTCAGTGAGTTCTGAAACGACGTGATGGCTTCGGCAACAAGATCTAAAACAGCAGTCTATCTCCTGGGGACCGTGGACCACAGCATCACAGGAAGCATGCTGCCTACGGGAAAGCAGGCGCTTCAGTACTTTTTCCACCTTCACCTTGGTGAAGGTGGAATCCGGCGGAATCCGGCGGAATCCGGCGATTCACCATCTTCGCCGTGTCCATCTACGTGACGGCCTGGTACAAAGCGCCGCTCCCGGCAACGGCCCCAGCCACGGACCTCGCGCTGCTCAAGGCCCTCGTCTATTATCCGGACTCAGCGGTGGCCAAGGCGACGGCGACAGTCTTCGCCAGGCACCTATGGTACTTGAGCGAGCGCCTCGTCACCCTGGCCATCTTCGACGAGGGTATCGACTTGGCGACAAAGCGGGAGATGATTAAAGCGATGGAAGAAGAGGAAGGATCGGAGGATCCCCCGGGCGTATCAATGTGGACCTGTCCACCGCCTCAATCGCCAACAATACATTGGCCAAGTTCACAACGACTACATCAAAGGAGTTCTTCAAGGTTCTGGACATCAGCACCGCCTTCCTGCTCAAGGATCCGGAGGAGTGGCGGACGGACCCAGCCTTCATCGCCGCATCCCGCCGAGTCCAGGCCCTTCAAGTTGTCAATGACTTCGCGGAGCGCGGGGTGGCGTTGATGCAGTCTTTCAACCTGGCCCTTACCAAGAGTGAAGACCAAAGGCAGTTCCTCTTACAAGTGGTCGAGAAGCACCGCTGTGACTTCCCAACCACCCGCAAGTCCACCGTGACCTCTGCAAAGTAGGCAACAATGAGAGGGAGATGGGCGCCCATGATACCCCCCCCCCCCCCTTGAGTGGCTAATACTCAAGTTGAGGGGGACCTAGAGTTGAAAGTATGAAGTCCAGTTATATGTTTTAGGTCAAGATTAGTAGCTTGAACAAACTAGAAGTGATATTTTATTTGCTAGAGGCATAGAACATCATGATCTAAAATTTCTACTTTTCGAGAAAATATACAAACTTTGACCGTATTGAGGCAGTTCTAAATATTGTTTTATTTCAAAAATATTTTACACACGATATGTTTTGACAAAATGGAACCAGAAACGCGCCCGTCCCGATAAAAATTCAAACTTTCGAAAATAAGTGTCACCCTACTCACCATCTTTCAAAGACATTTTTGTTTCACGGTAATAAGTTGCTTGCATCTTTGTCTTGAAGTCATGTATCTGGTATTCTTTCAGTTGGTTACAGAATTGGTCAATATATTCATCTGTATTCAGTTCTACTGATTCAAGATTTGTCCACTTTTTAAAATTTATGATATCAATGAAGTTGTTTGTAAATATGTCCAGTAGTCTGTTTTTTAAATCTGATGGATCTCCACATTGTTCGAGGCAGCATTTCTGTGAGGCAGGATTGCATTCCATAAAGGCAACACAATGACGTACATTCTTAATAGGTGTGTCATCATTTGCAGTTAGTTTTTCTAATTCAGCTCCTACAAACATAAGTTTGGCATTCTGATGAATTGTACACACACACACACACTGAGTGAGTTCCTGTTGCTCCAGCAATAACACACTGCTTTGGACGCAATTCTGCAAATTTATTGAATCCCACCTTAACCAAAGGATTTCTTTCTTTGAAAATATGATAGGCTTCTTTTAAATTGCAAAGTAAAAGATGCTTTTGCAAATGTATCCTTCCTCTTTCATTGTCAATGATACTACAATAGTCTCTTTTCCCTGGCATTGTTCTACTGATGTCTTCTGAAAGATAAAATGCTTTAATAGCATCAACAGTATCCTGTTTAATTCTTTCCCACCCTTTGGATTTGGGTCTGAAAGGACACCTTTTTCTTCAACTATTTTTTTAGCAATAGATGCTGTATGCCTTGTTGTGTTAAATTCTGAAGCAATTTTCCTAATGCTCAACTTTTGGGCAATACAGTGAGGATTTTTATTTTATCACTTCTTTTAGTATTTTCATTTTTGAATTTTTCCTTGTTGATTTATTATTTCTAAACACTACATCTCCAGATGGCTCCTTAAATTGTGAGTCAGAAATCTCTTTCCTGCAACTGTTTCCATTCTCTTCTTAACTGTCTCTGTCACCTTGCTTAGTTTTTTAGCTCCATATGACTTTTGCTCTACAAGCTTTCTCTTTTTTATGGGTGATTCACCAATTGAAACAAAAGAAGCATTCAAAGTACACATCTCATGATTTTGCTCTGAAGTTGATGCATCACTATTGTCAACATTTTCAATTTTCTCAAGATTTCAGGTGGTTCACTACTACAAGAAGAATCATCATTTATGTCTGAATTCAAAGTGCCTATTCCTTTCTCAGGCAAGGACTCAAGATGTTCTCTACACTGCTTACAAAGTCTGTGATGTAGTGTTAAGTGCAGATCGGAAACTTATTTACAAGTTCCTGTGGTACAATTCTCAAACTCTTCTTTCGACACTGACCTTTGTGAGCAGCAAAGGATCAGCACACTTCTGTTTCAGTTTTAAATGTTCCATGTTTGTACTCTGAAATCACAAAAGCACAAAGAAAATCCTGAAAAGAAAACAATGAACAATTAATGAATTATTAAATAAATTCAAAATAAATAAATTAACTAACTTGAAGTCAGGAGTCAAGTCTGTAAAGTTGACAGTACTTATATACTAGTTGGGCCTTTGGATCAGCGCTACTCCAGTAGATTTGGGGCTGTCGAGGGGTTTAACCCTGGTTGTCTTTTAAAAGACTTCTTTTGGCACAGGTCACAAAAAGGTTTTTGAACTAATAATGTTAAGTTGAACTAAGTCTTCACTGACACTATATCAGAACAGAACTTTTAAATAAATGAGCTGACAAAAAAAATCTAAAATTGAAGAATGGTGTCAACTTCATTTATTTTTTATACATTGAACTAGTTATCAGCCACTTACAGCTTCTTGGGATTTTGTTGTACATGACTCAAGGTATTAATGTAAAAAAATTGAATTTTTTAGAAGGTTTTTTTTATTCAAGGTCAAAGGTCAACTTTTGAAGGGATTTTTTTTATTTTTCACAGTAGAGATATTTAACAAGAGACAATAAACAAGGGGCTACTAAAGAGCTTTAAAATGAGACCAAAATCAATGCTCTAGCTTTAATAGTTTTTTAGTTACACCATTTTGAAAAGTCATTTAACGCAAAAAAGGTCAAAATGTCACAACTTTGTGACCTTGTATCTCAGTAACCAAAGGTCAGTCAGCTCTAATAATTTGGGAATTTAAGTTTGGCATGTATATCTGCTATTGTGCCAAGTATGAGAAAAATTGCCATTTTGTGGCTGAGTTGACATGGAATGACCCGATAGTAGTTTGATTGCATATTTGTTAGGGCATCATGGATCTGAAAGTATGTATGTAAATTAGAATTTAGAAGGGCTTGTAGATATATTATTTTTTTGTTAAAAACAAATTAAAATTCAGCCTTTTATTTCATTGGATTTTTCAAATGATATTCTAGGTCAAGGTTATTTTGTCAACATAAAGATATATTATTTTTATATGATTTTGTAATAATTATACATATGTTCAATAAGTGTTGTTAAATTATTATTATTACCTGATACTGCTTTGATTTTTCACAAAATTCTTCTATGTAATCATCTGTAGAGAACTGAATCAGTTCTAAAGTTGACCTATTGGTGTTGGTCCATTTTTTGAATTGAATGTTGTCAGCATAATTTTCATCGAATAACGTTTGGAGCTGAGTGGTTAAATAGGTGGTATCACCACAGAGATTACATTCCATTAGGCAACATACTCACAAGGGAGGATTGCACATTAGGGAAGGTAACAATTGGCGGATGTGACTGATTTTAGGCTCTGTAATTTTATCAATTTTTGCCCCAATGAACATAAGTTTTAGGTTTTGGTGAATAACACAAGCGCATACTGAGTGCGTACCAGATCCGCCTGCAATTACACATCATTTAGGCCTTAATGAGGCAAATTTACTAAATCCAATTTTCATCCTTGGGGATTTATTTTTAAAGGCCTCATATGCCTCTTTTAAGTTAGAGAAGGAGGTGCTTCTGTTTATGTTCCCTTTGACCTTGTTCATTAATAACACTCACAAAATCTTTTTTACCCAGCATTAATCTACTTATATGTTTTCATTTAAATAAATTTTTTTAACTGAATCTTCTATTCCCATTTCTAGAACTTTCCCAGATTTTGGATTTGGTTCTGACAAAATTCCAGAAGTTTCTACCATTTTCTTAGCAATGCATGCAGTGTGCTTGGTAGTATTGAATTCTTGGCATATTTTTCTTATACTCCAGCTTTTGGGCAGAACTGCTAAAATTTTAATTTTTTCACTTCTTTTAGTGCTTGAATCGTTAAATTTTTCTTTTAGCTGGTCTAAAATTTCTTTATAATCCTTTTCTTCCTGTGATGTTTCTTCTTCTTCAACTATAGTTTTTCCACTAGCAGCTTCTATTTTTCTTTTGAACATATCTTCAACTTGTTTAAATTTTTTCAGTCCATATGTCTTTTGAGTATCTAATTTTTGTTTTTTAACTGGACTCTCTCCTATTTCTTTTAATGAACTATTCAAAATTTACTGGTAGATGCTGAACTTGAGCCTGACCCTGATGACACAAGTTGAAGTGGTCTTTCAGATATGACAAAGCCAGAGGGATGAGATGAGTCACTGTCTGAATTTTCAGTATTTTCTTTTAATATTTTATCAACAAGAATTCTGCATGCATTACATAGTCTATGTTTTGCAGTTAATTGAAGATCAGGCCAGTTAATGATTATTTCAGGTGGAACTACTCTTAGTCATTTACTTCACCATTTCCCTTGATGCTCATTGAAAGGATTAGCACATTTTCTTTTTAAATTAAGTGAATCCATTTCAAAATTTCCTAATTGAAATATAATAGGTACCTAGCTAGGAATTTCTGAATATATTACGTATAGATGATTTATTTCATAGTTTCCTAAAAGATCTGAAAAAAAGAAAAAAGTACATGTACACATAAAACAGTTACTTGTACTAGGAGTTAATGTTTGCATACAAATAACAGATACAAAAATAGGTATACATAATAGGACGTGTCAAATTTACAGCTGTTAGTTTTTATTTGTCATAGTGCTATACTTTCAAAAATAGAAGTTACTCCACATCATTCCATAGGAATAGCAATGATTTTTCATTTTCTGTCATTTTTTAATATTTTTTTTAAATTCATTACACTGAAAGTGCTATATTTTCTAAATTATTTGCCAGAGAATAATGAAATTTTTACACAATATTGTGTTTGGATAGAGGTATCTTGGGACAAAAAAGTAAAAAAAAAATTGGAGATTTTTTTTTTTTTTTAACGTTCAAATATTTCCAACTTCTATAACTTTTTTGTGAATCATTTATGGGATATATTTCAAGATATACAAAAGATTCTACTCCTTTCAAGCTTTAAAATGACACCAAAATGAAGTAAATTGGTCCAGTAGAAGCCAAGATATGACAATTTAGATATATTACATTTCAAAAAAATCTGGTCAAAAGGTCAACTTTTGTGACCTCATCTTGGCACCCTGAGGTCACAGAGGTGTGAAATTTTGGATATCTACATTTTTCATAAGGGTCCTTAAGTGTACTAAGTATAAACAAAATTGGAGATGGACATTTTTTTTTGCCCTTATGTTCTGATTTGACATGGAATGACCCTTTGGTGATATGACAGTGAGGCCCCATAAAAATCCCAAAGTCAATCTGCAAGCCACTTCACCTGAGGATCTCATCAACTGGGAATCAGAGAATATTTACGAGCCTATTTTCACCTGCAAGATGACCTTGACTGAGCTCGAGGATCTCGGGAAAACTCCACTTAAAGTGGATGCTTTCTCTGTTCATACTCAGTCCTGCGAGAGAGCTGTACAGGAAGTCTCAACTGCTTCCCAAGCTGTGTACAGTCACGAGAGAAGAAATGGGTGGGTGAGAGCCAGGATAGACCATTGAGAAATGCTCCCAGTGTTCAGGTCGAAGCAGGATATACTTCAGAGCTTTTCAGGTTCGAGTGGCTGATGAAGAAGCTGAAGCCATCGTTAATGCTCATAAGAGCTGAAAGTCCTCATAAGACCATAATACAGGGTGTCCCATAAGTCCGGCATCATAGGAAAAAAAATTAAAAAAGGCAAAACAAAAGCTTTTATTTACAGAACGTGCTCAATATGTCCACCATTGTTTTCAATACACAAATTCAGATGTGATACCCAGTCAACAAGCACAGGGTGAATGATGTCAGGAGTAATGGTGTTACATGCCCCAATAATGCACTGCCGCAAATGTTCAACACTCCTAATTTTCTCTGAGTATACCAGCACTTTCAAGTGGCCCCAGAGATAAAAATCTAGTGGTGAGAGATCCGGGCTTCTAGCTGGCCATTCCACAGGCCCTCGACGTCCTATCCAATGACCAGGGAATTGTTGGTACAGGTATTCCCTTACTTGGGTGCTGTAATGTGCAGGAGTGCCATCTTGCTGGAACCATGTTGGGAAATTTCCTTCTTTGTTCAAGACACTGGGAAATGCTTCTTCCTTGAGCATACGTAGGTACAGTAGGTGCCTCCAGTGACATGTTCATCGAAAAAGAGGGGGCCTATGATGCGATCCTTCCAAATGCCACACCATACCATCACCTGAGATGCACCTTCTTCCTTTGAAGAGGTATACCAGTGAGGGTTGTTTTGAGACCAGTGGCGGGTGTTCTGTCGATTTACCTCACCATTTCCATAAAAAACAGCCTCGTCACTGAACATAATGATGGACAGGAAATTGGCATCCCGAGCATGTTGTTCCATAGCCCATTCACAAAATTCCATCCGCTGGCCGGGATCATCTTCGCTTAATTTCTGTAGGATTTGAAGTTTATATGGATGCCATTTGTGAGCCTGAAGAATGCGATGGATGCTACTTTTTGACACTCCTGTCTTGGCGGCGCCGAAGAGACTTATTGGGACTTCTGTTAAAATGAGCCAGGACAGCAGTTGCTGTGTCATCGTCAGTGGACCTCCTTGAAGGTCCACTGCGTGGTTTATCTTCTATGGATCCTGTTTCCTTAAACTTTGCAACAAGTCTGCTAAGACAACTCTGTGTTATTGGCTCGTGGTCTGGATGCAGTCTGTTAAATTCAGCAGCGGCTTCTCTTTGACTCCGATTTCCTATGAGTAGAATTATCTGGATTCGTTCTTCCTTGCTCAGACATTATGGCCTGTAGAAAGAGAAAAATATGAATTATGGTTTGTAGAAATAGAAAAATATGAATTTCTCCTATGATGCCTGACTTATGGGACACCCTGTATAAGATCTTATGAGGCCACACTTTTCAGGGATCCAGGAAGAACAGGCGTGTAAACCTACATGTGGAGGTGGCAAGTCTCTCGCTACAAGATCAGAGTAGAGCTGGTGAGCTGCGCCTATTCTTTGAAGAAAAACTTAAAATTCTTAAGTTTTAAGTGAAATCAAAACATTTTTTCAGCACCCAGAGGTGTTGAAACACGCAAGAAATCAAGGATGAGGTCAGAAAAGCAGCTTTTAGACTAAATCATATGCAGAACAGCTGCGTCCTTTGGTTTGGGTGCCCTTAGGCTGCGTTAGGCAGCCTTCAAATCAGATTTTTCGGAAAAGTTGCAAACAATAAACCCATCTTAGAATTAATTTTTACATAGGAATACATATTAGCCACTTTGTTTTTCCAAAATTTCAACCCTGAACCCAGAGTATGATATGCAAATTTGACGAGCATATTTAAAGCATGAGAATTTTCATTTTGAAGGATGAGAAGGAAATAAATGGGCAGTTCCATAGTCTGCATTCATCACATCTTAATGCATGTAGGTTGCAGTCCAATGCACATTTTATATGTGGGTTTCTCTTTTCTTCCTCTGCCGTGTTAACTTGCACATTGGATTTAGTGTGGAGAACAGTCACCACTGAGTCCATCTTTTGTAGATATTCGTAAATATTGTAGCTAAGTATTGTTTGCAAAATTTTTTTGTATTATTGAATTGAATTGTAGTTTGTCACAAATTTACAAATTTTTTCTTTTTTTCTTTTAAATAAACAAGCTTGAAATTTTTGCAAATTTTTTTGTAAATATATTTCACAATTTTTTTTGTAAATATATTGTGTATAATATAGTATATATGATAGTGGTGGGCAAAAGGTAATTGATTACAAATAAAAATTACTGATGTCTGAAAAGTAACTAAAAAGTATGAAGTAGAAATTACTTCTGGATTAATTAGAGGCTAGTTGACTTTGCTGATGAGAACTTCCTCACTCAGTGGGTCAGTGAGCCTACACGATGCGAAAGCGTTCTAGACTTAGTTTAGTATTCACGACCGAAGACATCCTCGTCACTGGCCTCACCGTTGACGAATCGTTGGGCGGGAGTGATCATGGTCTTATTAGGTTCCGTGTGTGCGTCCCTCGGGTGAAGCGTAGTAACTCGAGAGGAGAGGCAGTAAGCTCGATCTCCGGTGGGCGAACTTTGTTAGCCTCAGGGATAGCGTAGCAGAGATGGGGTTAGAGGTTGGCGGCGATGTTGAGGGAGTGTGGAGTGCATTCCGGGATGAGTTTATGGTGCTGCAGTCTGCTGCCATACCCTCAAAACCAGTCACCCCTGCTTCAACGCAGCCTAAGTGGTTCAATTGTGGCATCGCTTCGGCTATCCGAAATAGGAAAGTAGCGTATAGGAGGGCGAAGGCCAATCGTTCCCACGAGAACACTGAAGCGTATGTCCGCCTGTGTAGGGAAGTGAAGGCGAAGGTTAGGCTAGCGAAACGTAACGAAGAACTACGGGTGGCAAGCCTCTGCAAGGGGAACCCTAAGGAGTTCTTCAGTTATGTTAATAGTAGAAAGCCCATTAGAAGCATGATAGGTCCTTTAAAGGACGGAAGCGGCGTTCTGCGGACCTCCGACGCGGACATCGCTAATGTGCTTAATGAGTACTTTGCGGGAGTGTTCACCAGGGAGGATACCCGAGCCAGCTGTGAGGCATGAAGGTGTTGGCCTGGATAGTGTTAGATGTACCGCAACAGTCGTTGCTCATAGAATAGACAAACTGAGCGCGTTTAAGGCTCCTGGGCCAGACCAGTTTCTCCCCAGTGTTTTGCGAGAAGTGCGCGACCAGGTGGCTCCCCACCTGGCTAGTCTTCAACAAATCGTTGGTGATGGGCCAGGTGCCTGGTGACTGGAGGGAGGCCAACGTGACCCCTATCTTTAAGAAAGGGGATCACGAAAGTCCAGGGAACTATCGTCCCATTAGTCTCACTTCAGTTGTAGGTAAATTATTAGAAAGGATAATAGCTGATAGAATCGTTGACCATTTGGATTCCTACAAGCTGCTTGGGGACTCCCAACATGGGTTTAGACGGCATAGGTTGTGTCTCACCAACTTGCTCGAGTTTTTCCACGTCATGTTGAGTGAGTACGATAAGAGTAGGGCGATTGATATACTTTATCTCGACTTTCAGAAAGCCTTTGATAAGGTACCTCACCGCCGGCTAATGGCGAAAGTGCGCGCGCTGGGTATCGGTGGGGAAATAGGTAGGTGGATTGAAAACTGGCTGAGGAATAGGCGGCAGAGGGTGGTAATTAAAGGGGCTAGTTCGGGTTGGGCCTCGGTCACTAGTGGGGTTCCTCAGGGTTCCGTTTTGGGGCCACTGTTGTTTACCATTTACATAAATGATATCGACGGTGGCATCGTCAGTCGGATCGCCAAATTCGCTGATGACACCAAGCTTGGGGCCAATGTTGGGACGCCCGAAGCGATCGAGGAACTGCGTGCGGACCTAGGTAGGATAGGAGTGTGGTCCAAAAAATGGCAAATGCCGTTTAACTTGGGTAAATGCAAAGTGATGCACATTGGCTACGCCAATCCCAAGTCGGACTACTCGATGTTGGGCAGTAATATCGAGGTGACTGATTTAGAAAAGGACTTGGGTGTGCTAATTAGCAGCGACCTTAAGTTTACGAAACAGTGTGTAGAGGTGGAAAAGAAAGCCCAGAAACTATTGGGTTATATCAGGAGGCAATTTCCGTTTTGGAACAAGGAGATTGTGCTCTCACTGTACAATTCCCTTGTTTGGCTGTACCTGGAGTATGCTGTGCAGTTCTGGTCGCCCACCCTCGGGAAAGATATTGAGAGGCTGGAGCGAGTGCAGGCGAGGGCCACAAAGTTGATCCCTTCCGTTAGGCATATGGGCTACAATCGACGGTTACGCGCCCTGAACTTGTTTTTGCTTGAAACTCGGAGGCTGCGCGGTCAACTGATCGAGGTTTTCAAGCTCTTACGAGGGTTCAATGATGTCAATTTTAGAAGTATGTTTAGTTTAAATGATAACCCAACTCGCAACAATGGTTGGAAGTTGGATTTGAAATGGTTTAGGACTAGTGTGTGTGGGAATTACGTTACGTATAAGATCTGTGACACATGGAACAGGTTACCTTCGGAAGTTGTGAACAGTTCCTCTGTGGATCAGTTCAAGAAAAGGTTAGACAAAATCTTGCACACTATTTGAGTGTGTAAAGACATTTAGGACCTCAGTCTGTGGAAATTTCTTTTCCTATAAAATAGTTAATATCTGGAACCAACTTCCCCCAGAGGTTGTTTCCAGTCAAAGTGTAAATCTGTTTAAAAATAGGCTAGACAAAGTACTGAACACACACATAGTTTAAGATTAAAACCTCAGAAAACTCTGCAGGAGTTCGCTTGCTCGGTCTCTGTGAGCAAGCTAAATATAGAGCTATTTATATATTCTCCTCTTTCCTGTAAAATTTCCTTGGCTACTTTTCCAGGGTCAAGGTATTTTCTTCAACCTTTTTCCGTACCTTCCTCTGGCAGGGAGGGAGTGGAGGGTGGGGAGAGAGCCTTCTACTTTTCTATCCAGTTTTCTACTACTGCTAGCATAGTTGAAAGACAAAATTTTCCCTGGCACCCGTTGCCATTGGTACCTCCTCGGTATGGGCCGCAAGGCCTTTTGAGGTACTTCTTTTCCTTGTAACTCCTTGTAACTCTCTCTCTCTCTCTCTCTCTCTCTCTCTCTCTCTCTCTCTCTCTCTCTCTCTCCCTAGGTAGGATAGGAGAGTGGTCTGAAAAATGGCAAATGCCGTTTAACTTGGGTAAATGCAAAGTGATGCACATTGGCTACGCCAATCCCAAGTTGGACTACTCGATGTTGGGTAGTAATATCGAGGTGACTGATTTAGAAAAGGACTTGGGTGTGCTAATTAGCAGCGACCTAAAGTTTACGAAACAGTGCGTAGAGGTGGAAAAGAAAGCCCAGAAGCTGTTGGGTTATATCAGGAGGCAATTTTAGTTTCTGAACAAGGAGATTGTGCTCTCTCTGTACAATTCCCTGGTTCGGTCGCACCTGGAGTATGCTGTGCAGTTCTGGTCACCCACCCTCAGGAAAGATATTGAGAGGCTGGAGCGAGTGCAGGCGAGGGCCACAAAGTTAATCCCTTCCATTAGGCATATGGGCTACAATCGACGGTTACGCGCCCTGAACTTGTTTTCGCTTGAAACTCGAAGGCTGCACGGTCAACTGATCGAGGTTTTCAAGATCTTACGCGGGTTCAACGATGTCGATTTTAGAAGTATGTTTAGTTTAAATGATAACCCAACTCGCAACAATGGTTGGAAGTTGGATTTAAAACGGTTTAGGACTAGTGTGTGTGTGTGGGAATTACTTTACGTATAAGATCTGTGACACATGGAACAGGTTACCTTCAGAAGTTGTGAACAGTTCCTCTGTGGATCAGTTCAAGAAAAGGGTAGACGAAATCTTGCACACTATTTGCGTGTGTAAAGACATTTAGGACATCAGTCTGCGGAAATTTCTCTTCCTACAAAATA
This sequence comes from Bathynomus jamesi, assembly GCA_023014485.1. Classification (NCBI taxonomy): domain Eukaryota; kingdom Metazoa; phylum Arthropoda; class Malacostraca; order Isopoda; family Cirolanidae; genus Bathynomus; species Bathynomus jamesi. The sequence continues at coordinate 24,857 of JAJOZX010004254.1, forward strand.
GTTAATATCTGGAACCAACTTCCCTCAGAGGTTGTTTCCAGTCAAAGTGTAAATGTGTTTAAAAATAGGCTAGACAAAGTACTGAATACTCTCATAGTTTAAGAAGAAAACTCTGCAGGATTTCGCTTGCACGGTGTCTCTGTGAGCAAGCTAAATATAGAGCTATTTATATATTCTCCACTTTCCTGTAAAATTTCCTTGGCTCCTTTTCCAGGGTCAAGGTATTTTCTTCAACCTTTTTCCGTACCTGCCTCTGGCAGGGAGGGAGCGGAGGGTGGGGAGAGAGCCTTCTACTTTTCTATCCAGTTTTCTACTACTGCTAGGATAGTTGAAAGAAAAATAAACTTTTACAAAATTTTCCCTGGCACCCGTTGCCATTGGTACCTCCTCGGTATGGGCTGCAAGGAATTTTTAGGTACTTCTTTTCCTTGTAACTCCTCCTTGTAACTCTCTCTCTCTCTCTCATTTATATATATATATATATATATATGTAGTATACAGGGTGTTATCAAATTGTTTCATAAATTAGTGTACTTATTCAGAACTTCACCAAAAAGTTCCTATGAACATAAATCCTCAATCGTTTCTTTTCTGAGATACTTTTTTTTTTTGCCGAGGACTATCCACTTAAAAAAGTCATTAAAGTTTATCAAAGTTTATTTACGGCAAGTGGTCAAAATGGTTTCCCTGCATCAGAGTACATGTTTCAACGCCTCGTTGAAAATTTTGCCGCATACGTTCCAAAACACCTCCATGGTCTTGTATTGTTTCTGAACAATCTCGAACACATTGCCACAAATCATTTATCTTATTAACTTCTCATGCATAAACAAGATTTTTTAAATAACTCCACACGAAAAAGTCGGTTGCAGTTAGGTCCTGAGACCTGGGTGGCCAAGCGACAGGATTAGGACTGTTAAAACTATTTTTAAGAAATGGAGTCAGAAAATAGAAAGCAGGGCTTGGATTAAATGTTACTGAAAAATGGCGGTGGGGGTTGGGGTGCTCCGAACATTTAACCCAGGGCTAGCAAAGGTGGCCAACTTTTGGCTCGCGGGCTTAATGCTATTTATATATTTTTTATTGGCCTATAGGATCACCTAAAGATCAGGGCCCCCATGTATTCTTGTTTTTTGTTTTACAGTACCGAATATAATACACTGCGTTTGACTTTATTAAGCAGATTACATTTTCTCCAATGTTTTCAAAAGTTTTCCCCCCGATTTCAATGAAATTTGAAGCAAATAATCACTATATATAGCAGCATTGATGGTATTCGTTTCGATAAAATATTTTCATAATTAAAGTAATTATCTCATTTTTTTGAGAAATATGTAAAATATTGTGTTCCGAATTATTAAGCAAGTATTCTATTTACAGATCTAAATGGTGAAAATGGGGAAGAAGAACGATTTAACACTAACTGAGAAAAGAAAAATAGTGAAGTTACTCGCTGAAAATATAAAATCTATTGAAATTGCGAAGCAGTTTGGCAGAGCTTATCGAACTGTAAACAAGTTTGTAGCTGAGGGTACCAAACTGAGGCAGCGAAGTGATAAAGGAGCTATAAGAAAAGTGACAAGGCGGCAGATATCTGTAATCAAGTGCAAACTGCAAAGCATCCATTGTCCTTAAGTAAAGAGGTTTTTGAGCAGACTGGCGTACATAATGTACCAAGAACATCTCATTGTTGAATCCTCCAAACAATTGGCAAGACGTGTAAACCTACGATTCAGTCACCATTAACACCCAGGTACAAGAAGCAGCGTGTTGAATGGGCATGTCAGTACGTGAAAACAGATTTTAATACTGTATTGTTAACCGATGAATGTAGAGCAACCCTTGAGGGATCTGATGGTTGGTCAAGAAGATGGATTGCTTAGGGTCAAAATCTACCATGGAATGAGGTTTTCTTTTTGAAAGTTTGTGTAAGACTGGGCATTGATTTTTATACTATCAGGCACTCTGTATGGAACAGCTACTTCATTGCCTATCAATCCTGCCCTAAACATGACACTACCTCCACCTTGTTGGCATCTTAATCTCGATGGTAGAAATTGGCTCTCAGCAATCCATCTTCTTGACCAATCATCAAGTCCCTCAAGGGTTGCTTTTCATTCATCGGTGAACAATACAGTATTAAAATATCTCTTCACCTACTGACGCGACCATTCAACACGCTGCTTCTTGTACCTGGGTGTTAATGGTGACTGAATCGTAGGTTTACACGTCTTGCCAATTGTTTGGAGGATTCAACATCGAGATGTTCTTGGTACATTATGTATGCCAGCCTGCTCAAAAACCTCTCTACTTGAGGACAATGGATGCTTTGCAATTTGTGCTTCATTACAGATATCTGCCGCGTTGTCACTTTTCTTATAGCTCCTTTATCAATTCGCTGCCTCAGTTTGGTACCCTCTGCTACAAACTTGTTTACAGTTCGATAAGCTCTGCCAAACTGCTTCGCAATTTCAATAGATTTTATATTTTCAGCGAGTAACTTGACTATTTTTCTTTTCTCAGTTAGTGTTAAATCCTTCTTCTTACCCATTTTCACCATTTAGATCCGTAAATAGAATACTTGCTTAATAATTCGGAACACAATATTTTACATATTTTTCAATAAAATGAGAGAATTATTTTAATTATCAAAATATTTTATTGAAATGAATACCATCAATGCTGCTATATATAGTGATTATTTGCTACAAATTTCATTGAAATTGGGGAAAAACTTTTGAAAACATTGGAGAAAATGTAATCTGCTTAATAAGTTCGAACGCAGTGTAATAAATTGAATACCCAGTTAGGTCAACTGTATGCCCTTGATGATTGGTTAGGTTGAGTCTTGATATTTTCGTTAGTTTTAACGAAGATACCATTTGGTAATTGAGGTTGGGAGCCCTGATCTTCAGGTGATCTGGCCTATATGCTATATTATATAGGCTATTTATTATTTTAATAAATATTTTGTGTATGGCACCCTGCATTTATTTTAACCCTCTGGCACAACTGTAAAAAAAGGTTGGCCACCTAAGTTGCTAGGGTGACTGAAAGCTTAGTTTTTGTAATAGTATCATAACTGAAGTATTGACGTTGTAGTAAGAAAATAGACCAAAATTGGAAGGGAATTTGGTGTCTTTTAAGCGAGTAAATATTACAAAGGGATCGATATTTCTTTAATTTTTAAATTATTTGAAGTCACGTTCTGAGTCACCCCATTTTACGGTATTGGTCGAGAGAAACATTTTCATACCATGAGACCCATAGTTTACGAGACAAATGGCAAAGGAAGGCTTGAGAATTTGTTTTGTAGCAAACATTTTTTGCAAAGTTGAGCATCTTAGAGGTGACGTACGCAACAGTGTAAAAGATGTTATAAAACGAGTTTGAGGTTCTGTCACAACGTTTTTATAATTAGCCCAAAGTTGTTGCCCATAAAAAAAAAAAAAAAAAAAAAAAAAAAATCTTTGTATTGTGTTTTTATGTCTGAGTCATCACTCAAGGAGTTGACGATATGACCTGAATACTTAAGTTATCGTTCTTGCTCTATTGATTCACCTCTCCTTTTGAAAATAACATCATTACCTGTCCCTTTTGAGATGTTTGGGGATGGAATGTCTAACCTTAGGTTTAGTAAGTTAAAAATCAGTATAATGGTTTTGCGAATGTAACTCTCAAGTTTTTTATAAGAAAATCCACATCTTCAATCAAAGATTTTAATTACCATATTATTAGTATAGACTAAGTTATTTATCCCTATTTTATCTACATAACATCCTACCTTGGCCTCATTTAGTGAAATAATTAAGCCATCAGTGTATAGCATGTTACTAAACCTACTTTTAACTACACATTTCAGTCAAAACTAGTTTGAACAAGAGCTTTGTTAGGAAAATCTAGTTCTACCTCGAATTTAACAACTGCATTAGGTCAGCTGAATGCCCGGTTATGTTAACTGAATGACTGGTTAGGTCAACTATACGCCCTTGACGATTGGTTAGGTTCAGTCGTGATATTTTCGTTAGTTTAACGAAACTATCACGTCTTAATCAATCGTCAAGGGCGTACAGATGACCTAACCGGGCATTCAATAATTTTACTAGAGTAAACTAGTTTTGACCGAGACGAGTTGTTAAATTCGAGGTGGAACTAGATTTTCCTAACAGAGCTCTTGTTGAAACTAGTTTTGACTGAAGTGTGTAGTTAAAAGTAGGTTTAGTAACGCGAGCCATATATTTTGGGTTCTCCCCGGCAATCTTAGGTGGAACTAGTTTTGACTAGGTAATACTGGTTTTAGCGAGTGACCTTCGTGGCTTCTAGCTTTGACTGGTAAAAACTGGTATTTCAGGTTTTTACTGCAACATATAGGCTACATTAAAGAGCAGAACCGAACTGATTAGATGGCTATAAATAATCATTCATTCAACAGGGTTGAGCCTTTTTCATGTAATTTTGTGAAGCACAAGGTAACAACAATAGGGCTGTAATTACGCAGGCCTGTGATGGTTTTGTTGTTCGAAATATTTTATCACTTGTATAGTAATTTTTGCACGCTGATTCCGAAAATATTAATGCTGATTCCGAAAATATTAATTTTTTGCCATCACGTACAGATTTTTCACAAAATGTCATATTACATCTGCAAGTAATTTTCATTAAAATTGACTTGATTAAATTTTGATTAAAACTACTGCCTATAAATGCTTCCAGATCAGAAGTGACGTCATGGCTAGTGATGTAAAAAAAACGTTTTTTTTGTTTTTTTTGTCATTTTTTTGTTTTTTTTGTTGTTTTTGTTTTTTTTAATAATTAATATAGATATTGCCAATTTAATTATAAGGTATACTATTGCAATGATATATATTATAAAAATAAATAAATAAATAATAAAATAGGCCATATGGTACCAGTATAGAATGTCCTTTTCAGCCTATTTACAGAAAAAACTGGCCTCTTTCTTGCACTGAAAGTCTTGTATCTTGAGATCCATTAAACTTGCGAGAACACTGGCTGGGAGCTGACTGCCCATTGTCCAACCCTCCCAGGACTCTCCCATCCATGCCTCGGATTTTGAATCTCCCACTTAACTATCCTTTAGACCCGCGATGACATATTTCCCCCCCCCCCCCACGAGACCATCCATATATATATATACATACACATACACCCATATACATATATACCAATATATACATAAATACTTATATACACATTTATATCTATTGTATACCCCATACACATGCATACATCCAGAATTCCAGATACATACGCATGCATACTCACATATATACCTACACAAACTCATACACCTCTATTTCGCCCTTTCATTACCTCCGAGATCATTTAGCACAGTGGTTCTTAACCTTTTTACTACCATGCCCCCTCTAGGAATTGGTCCTTCCCTCCACGCCCCCCTTCAATCAAAATAACATTCTCAATAACTTCTCAATATTAGCCCATGCTCTCGTTAAGAGAATAACAAATACAATTAGAGAAATTCCTGTTTCTAGGGGGGCGTGCCCCCCTGGTTAAGAACCACTGATTTAGCACATACAGTAATATCCATACAGCCAAAAGAAACCAATTAAGCACAGACAGAGCAGCAAAGCTAGTATTTATATCCCTAAATGCAAAATTCCAAGAAAGTGAAGTAAAACATGGTGCTACATTGGCTTCGTCAACATCCAAATCTGCAATAAATACCAGTACCTGTGATATTGAAACTATTTGCTTTAATCAATCTAGTGATAATGATTCTTCAATGGAAATAGAATCAGATAATGAAAGTTAAACAGCATTAGGTTAACACAAAGGTTAAAGAAAGAGATGGATATTTATATTTTTTTTATTTTTCTATTTGGAATATATATATATATATATATATATATATATATATTATAATATATATATATATATATATACACTGGTATTCTTGCCAATCACAATTATATCTATTGTTTATACCAGTATTATGGATATTATACCAGTACCTGTGATATTGAAACTAGCATATATGCTCTACCCAATCTAGTGATGATTCTTCCATGGAAATGTAGGTTAACAAAAAGGTTCAAAAAAGGTGAATATTTTCCTTTTCTATCTGGAATATATATACTGGTACTCTTGCCAATCACAATTATGTATATTGTTTGAAACGAGGAAGAATGTTTTATGTTCTAGTTAAAAAATATATACATATAAAAAATGAGGGTTTGTTTTTCCTTTCTATTATATACTTTTTGTGTGATTCAATTTTTCTAAAAGATGACTATATAGTATATATACTAGGTATAACCGTATAAGCATGGTAGTATAGTAAATTATAGGTAATACTAATATACTTATTAGATAAAGGAAAAAAATATGGAATAAGTTTAAAACAATAAAAAACAAAAAAAACAGACTACCTTCGTTTTAAACAAAAAAAACGACAAAAAAAACGACACAATAAAAAACGACTCACATCACTAGTCATGGCGTCTTCTAGAACATTCGAGAAACGCATTGCTAGTATGTGATTGACAAGCCCCGAGATGAGTCAGTCTGTCTAGTGCGTGCGAGGTTATAGTTTTTTATTAGTCAAAGGTGCGTGGTGACTATATCTCTCTTTTGAAATTTGATTATTTGTCGCTATGGCAACCAGAGGGTGTGTAGATAGGCCAAATATTTTCTGTTATATTTGTGGAAAATTTACTGTGAGAAAAACAAAGGCGAGATATTACAGACTTCGTCAAGAAAGCATACTATGCGTACTTCAGAATGAAACTTGCCGATCAAGACAAATCATGGGCTCCACATAAAGTTTGCAGTGTTGAACAACTTAGTCTGTGGAGTAAAGGTAAAAAGGATTCTTTAACTTTTGGGATTCCAATGGTCTGGTGTGAGCCTAGAAATCACAGCAGTGACTGCTATTTTTGTTCATGTAATGAACAAGGCTGATGACGATGGAAACGATGATATTGATTGTTTTCAAACCGAAACATCTGGTGAACCCCAATTGTTTACACAAAGTGAACTTAATGATTTGGTAAGAGATTTGTGTCTCCCAAAGGATTCTTCAGAGATTTTGGGATCCAGACTTCGTGCAAAGAACTTGCTTTCTCCCAGGACTTCATTTTACTGGTACAGAAATCGAGAATTTAAGATTGTTTCGGAACTAACACTTAAGCTAGGCACTGCAGTCTATGACCCAAATGAGTGGAGACTTTGCATTGATTCCTCCAAAAGAAGTCTAAAGGCATCCTCCTTCACAATGGTAACTTGTATGCATCCGTTCCTGTGGCTCATTTGGGTCACTTGAAGGAAACGTACGAAAATCTTCAGCTTCTAGCTAAGAAGAACATGGTTGGCTACTTTATGGAGACTTAAAAGTGATTTGTATGTTGTTAGGTCAACAACCAGGTTATATGAAGTTTCCATGTTTTTTTTGTGACTGGGATAGCCGAGCAAGAACTCAGCACTGGATAAAAAAGGAATGGTTACACAGAGTTAACCTGACACCTGGTTCTAAAAACATTCAATGTGAAAGTTTGGTTGACACAAAGAAAGTCCTTTTACCTCCGCGTCACAAAAAATTGGGCTTGATGAAGCAATTTCTTAAAGCCTTGGACGAAGATGGAGATTGTTTTAAGTATCTCTGTGGTAAATTCCCAACTCTTTCGGAAGCAAAATTGAAAGAAGGAATTTCTAATCGTTGGTCCCCAGATTAGAAAACTGACTTTGGATGAACACTGAAAAAACAATGAATAGTCTTGAAAAAGAAGCGTGGATTGCTTTGAAGGAAGTTATCAGCAAATTTTTGGGAAACAACAAGGACCCAAATTACCATAACATTGTGAACAACTTGCTAAATAAGTTCAGAGTTGGTTTGTAATACGAGTTTAAAATTACATTTCTTACATCCGCACTTGGATTACTTCCCTGAGAATCTCGGAGCACTCAGCTAAGAACAAGGAGAACAGTTTCACCAAGACATCAAAGAAATAGCAGGGAAGGTGGGACATTAGCCTGATAGCTGATTACTGCTGGATGTTGAAACGATATACTCCAGAATTATTACATAAAAGAAAAGGAACAGCGCGTTCATTCGAGACTAAAAGGCATAGATATCGCAAGAAAACTCGGGACAAATAAAGATGAATTGTAATTGACGTTAATAGTCTTCTTTCTTTTTAAAGTTGTTTGCATTTGTAATTAGTATAACAAAGCGAAATAGGTACCTAATGTAAATTGAAATAAATAATATTTATTTATGTTGTTTTTTCCTTTCCAGTTTGCGGAAAATCCTTACGTGATAGAAAAAATGGACACCTTATTCGAAATCAGCGTAGTTGAATTATATAAAATCAGTTATTAGTAAGAAAATAACTTACAAAGTTCTTATTCGCAGGCATGTGTTATCGCTGGATAGAATGTCCCCATATTTATTTCTGACAACGATCATAGGGACCACTTTGTATACCATTATGGAAACAGTATGTCGTTCTAAGATTAGTCGATATCATATCTGTTAAACTCCGTTGAAGGAAATTTAGAAAAAATTTAAGTGTTTCAAGAGAAAATTTGTCCTTTTTTCTGTAAATCTTTTGACCGAAACACTTGAGAAAGAAACTGCAGTTTTAGGCTTGTAGACCTATATAAGCTTACCTGTAGGGCTCGGCCTCTAGACCTTTTGTAGTGCCTTCACAGTGTCAGAGTGGTTACCCTCCCAGGAAAGTGAGGTAAAGCGTTTGGGTTCGTTCTCACCTTCTCGTGATTAAGAATATACCATTTTGTTTTGGGGTTGACCTCCTTCGCAACATCTAAAATCAAATGACAGAGGGGACTTTACAACGGGTCGCTACATCATTGGAACACGAAGGACAGTCACCTATCCCACTACTACTACTACTAAGACCGAACATCGCTTAACTACTTTGGTCTAGCGGGAAGTAGTGTTACGACGTGACCACGACGCAATTCTTTGGCTGGGAGACAGGAGGGGAAGGGCGCGGGTACCCACTAATCATTACCGTTTGACTCTTTACAGTGTACTGTAATATACAGGGTGTCCCATAAGTCCGGCATCATAGGAGAAATTCATATTTTCCATTTCTACAAACCATAATTCATATTTTTCTTATGCTCGGGATGCCAATTTCCCGTCCACCATTCTGTTCAGTGACGAGGCTGTTTTTTTTATGGAAATGGTGAGGTAAATCGACAGAACACCTGCTACTGGTCTCAAAACAACCCTCGCTGGTATACCTCTTTAAAGGAACAAGGTGCATCTCGGGTGATGGTATGGTGTGGCATACCATCCATGCTCAAGGAAAAAGCATTTCCCAGTGTCTTGAATGAAGAAGGAAATTTCCCAACATGGTTCCAGCAAGACGGCGCTCCTGCACATTACAGCAGCCAAGTAAGGGAATACCTGTACCAACAATTCCCTGGTCATTGGATAGGACGTTGAGGGCCTGTGGAATGGCCAGCTAGAAGCCCGGATCTCACACCACTAGATTTTTATCTCGGGGGGCCACTTGAAAGCGCTGGTATACGCAGAGAAAATTAGGAGTGTTGAACATTTGCGGCAGCGCATTATTGGGGCATGTAACACCATTACTCCTGACATCATTCACCGTGTGCTTGCTGACTGGGTATCACGTCTGAATTTGTGTATTGAAAACAGTGGTGGACATATTGAGCACATTCTGTAAATAAAAGCTTTTGTTTTGCCTTTTTTAATTTTTTTTCCTATGATGCCGGACTTATGGGACACCCTGTATTTTCATTTAGTACAAGGCCTGTATGCAATTATAAAACGAAGCCTGTATTTTAAGAATGTTAAAGATATATTTGTTGACTGTTTCTGCAGTTCAAAATGAATTGAGCGATCATGAGGTTAAGGCCTATATTCTTCAGTGAAATCAAATCAGTATAAATGTAATGATGGTGAAATAATCAATTTTAATGTTAATAATAATTTATTTCTCCGCAGGAACGGTCTCACGATGGATAAAAGCGCAATTGACAGAGTGAGACTCGAGGAGAGGGCAAATATACTCTTGAAAGCTTCGGAAGAAGTGAAACATATGCTCGACCAACGTAAGCCAACCCTTTTTAAGTTTGTTACATCTTTCTCATGGCATTATATCCACAATGAAGTTCAAAGTTTATTTATGAAACTTTAGATCCCAAATCCTGTACCATCTTATGCCGGGGCCTTAATTACGAATACAGTATTGGCAAGATGAGCCTTCTTCAAGGGGCCAGAACAGCCTTATTTTTCGTACCTACCGCCGAACCGCCCTTATTGTAATAGGAATTCATATTACGTCAGATTCGGGCTACATCGTAGCAACACTTCACGTCGATCACCGAAGTTAAGTGATATTGGGTTTGGAGAGTGGTTGGATGGGAGACAGTCCTTCGCGTCCAAATTGTGTAGCAACTCGTGATTCGGATCCCAACGTCATATGATGGCGAGGGTTGCTCATTTAATAGAAAACTAAGTTTTTGTATTAAATTTAACATCAAATGTTAAGGAAGGACCATCCTGCATTGCACCCATTCGTCCGTCCGTTCGTCACACTTTTGTGTCTGTGCCATATCTTTTGAACTGCTCAATCGATGAAATTCATACGCATACGTATCGTTACAAGGTCAGGGTCACAAATATAGATATAGTTCTTGGTTATAGAATCTATAACGACCATAATTAAAAATAGAGTAACTCATTTCTAGCTGCGCTAGAAATGAGAAACCGTGAAGATCCGGTATAAAATCTGTTTTCTTTCGGATTTAAGTTCAGGATCTCGTTTATTATTTTTTTTCTTGAATCCAGTGACGATTTTAAATTTGAATATGACCAGCCGGATATAAAATAAAAATCCAGAGCTCCGTTCCACCCCAAGCCTACACCTACAATCTTTTACTGTGTCCGATCTAAAGAGCCCAAATTATTTTTTCCTAATATATTATACAGGGTGTCCCAAAAATCTCCATACATAGGAAAAATTAGCACTTTTTAGCAAAATGTAACTTTATTTACAAAACATTCTCTACATGATTGCCATTTCTTTGTAAACACACACGGATGCGTCTCTCCCACTCATGGTGAACTCGTGTTAACACATTTGGTGTTATGGACGTAATTGCACTTCGAATGCGTTCCTTTAGGCGATACATGTTCTGTATCTTTTCCTGGTACATTACGTCCATAACACCAAATGTGTTAACACGAGTTCACCATGAGTGGGAGAGACGCATCTGTGTGTTTACAAAGAAATGGCAATCATGTAGAGAATGTTTTGTAAATAAAGTTACATTTTGCTAAAAAGTGCTAATTTTCCCTATGTATGGAGACTTTTGGGACACCCTGTATAGTACAAGACTACTAAATTAAAAAAGATTGTTGATAAAGTTTGCCGATTAAGTTTAGGTTACTCGTGGACGAGAAGCCCTTATGTTGTTGTACATAGTAGTTGAACTTAAAATATCTCGGTGGTAAACTCACCCATTCTGTACTGTATGACCTAAAACTTTTGACATAGAATTCCGCAGCTACCGAGATGTATGTATGTATGTATGTATATGTATGTATGTATGTGTGTATGTATGTGCATAGCTTTTCGATCCATTTTTTTTATTTCTTCCATTCTTGTTCGTTGTTGCACCAAAAAAATCATTCCTGATATGGTTCTATCACTGTTATCGCGCGCGCATACACACGCATTTGCACTCTTGCAGTGATTGGCGAGTTCCTGAGAGCTCCATGTTTCATCCCTGCTGTATAATAATTATTAATGATAATTTAATTCGGTAATTAAATTAGCAATTAAGTTAATTTGCGAGCAGACCGACGTCTTAATGCAGCAGCTGAAAACGAATTTCACCCCATGACTCCTATCCTAACTACAGGGTGTCCACAATGCCTCATCACCCCAGTAAAATACTAACTGATTTTCGTTTTTCTTTCAGACCCATTTGAAATGTGTGTGTGTGACAACAGCAACTATACGATTGAACAATGCATATTGGCTAGTATCTGGGTCCATGAGCGACCATGTAATGGCAAAACCATTGACAATATTCGTGCAGACTTCCAGGACTGATTCAATCGTGCAGTTCCTTTTTGAAGGAGCTGCACCATTGGTACCGTACTAGCCAAGATGCTTTGTTCAATCGTATAGTTGCTGCTATCTCATTTCAAATGGGTCTGAAAGGAAATTGGTTAGTATTTTACTGGGGTGACAAGACATTGTGGACACCATGTACTTATAACTAGCTCTTATAATTAGGTAGGAAATCTTTCGTTAGTTTAGTTTGATGTTGCGACACTTACTTAGTATGACACGTGTTCATTCCATTTTAGTCCGGTTGCGTGGGGTGCGAACCCTGCATTGTTTGTTATAAAGCAAATCTTGACATATTTTGAAAGCTTATACCACCCCATTCAAGAATCCATTGGGTGTACACCTGACCCCCTCTTGGCTTTTTCAATATGGCCGCCATTTTCCAAGATGGCCGGCGAAACTGAAAAATCCCATATCCTAGTCAATACTTGATGGATTTTGATGATCTTGGTGTCATTTCTAGGGGTTTTTAGGATGAGTCGATCTGGAGGGGTTGCAGATACTTTGGGAGTCGTTTTGAACCACATTCGTCAATACTCAAGGTCATTGGAGGTCAAACGCCCCCCAAAATAAGGAATATCCCATATCCTGGGCAGTCGTGGAGATATTTTGGTGATCTTACTGTCGTTTTTATGGTTTTGGGCGAGACTGAGTAGTTCTATAGGCACATGATAACAGTAAGATATCATTTTGCAACTCCATGGGTCAAGTCAAGGTCATTTGAGGTTAAAGTTTGGCCTTGAAATATGATAATGCCACAGTTGACATCATTGTATTTGCTTTATTTCAGTGACAATTTCTACAATCTAGCTAACTGCTGAGCACTTAACATCTGCAGGGCACATGCATTCTATGGAAGGTTGCAAAGCTACAAGATATGACCTTGTAAGCAAAACAAAGCTCACACCTAGCTGGGGGATTGGCATTGACAACTTTGATGCAGTTATTCACATTAGGTAACCATTTATTGGGGGCAAATATCAAAAGACATGGTTGTCAGGATCATCAGTCTGCTCTTCGTTTGCGTTTTGGGTCAATGGATTGTTGCAATCCAAGCCACTGCCACATGCACAGAACATTGTGCAAGGGATTCCGCGTCCCATGCAGCCGCAGCGACTCCCCAGAACTTCATCTGGTACTAAGCACACTCCTTCACCAACTGTTTTTGGTGATGAGAACTCTATTTGTTTCGTCTCTCTCCTACCTATAATGCACAGGATCAAGTGGTGGTGGGTCACACTTTAGTGCATCGAGCCAGTTCGCCACAGTGTAGTGGCTTCAGTTGTTGGTGGTAGAGAACATAGTTTGGGTGCAGCAGTTCCCGACTTCCCTGTCTTCTGAGCCCATACTCGCTGACGACACTCGGTAAGAGATGAGGATTTCTTATCCCCATAGCATGCAACAATGAATGCTGTTGCCTCTTTTTCGATATGGTCAAAGCATGCATCAAGGGACCCCAGCTTGTCTAGCTTCCGACCCTTCTTGGCTATGGCAGTGGCTTTGCCGATGCCATGTATTGCTGCAACTGTGTCACAACACTCAAAGCGTGTAGTTTGAGGATTTGTGGGGATGATGTCTTTGTGCAGGGTTACAGTTGCTCGGATGTCCACTGATTTTCTGCCACGCACTGGAGACTCCATAATCATGGGACAGCCTATTTTCTTAAATTCATAGAAGTGAGTCAGCATGGCAAACACGTCTGTGTCATCACAAATGATGGAGATGCTGGCATCAGAATCTTTCTCAGCTTGTGCGATAGCGTGTTGTTATTATCACATCAGCCTCTTCATGAGATGATGAGAGCTCCAATGCTGCTCGACTCCTGCCTCGCACAATGGAAGTTGGTATGGTCTGCCATCCTGCAAGCACTAGCTCATGGTCTTGGGTTACAGTTGTTAGATACTCACTGTCAGCAAGGATTTGCTCACAGAGCAACTTGTTTAGTTGCTCCTTGTTCGCGATGCACGTGAGAACAACGTCTCTTGTAGGCAATGAGGTGTTGAGGTCCAGCTTGTGAACTCTGCTGCTCTTGCTTCTCATTGCCCGAGTGCTTGATTTCGGAGAGAAATCATAGTAGCGATCAAAAGCTAGTACTACAGATGCATGAGAAAGATGATTCGGTAGCCATACCTTGAAGGTTTGGATAAATGTAGCAACTGTGCCACTAGCAGGCCAGTTGACTGTCCACAAAACAGCTGACACATCCATGATGATAACTGTTGGTCGACCTCATGTTCGAGAGGATGTTTCCACTCCCAAGTTCTGCTTCAATGCGGACTTAGCTGCAGTTCTCATTAAGCCATCTAGTTGGAACAGTGCGGGTGGGTATATTGAAGAAGCCAAGCGGAGGTCAGGTGTACACCTGATGGATTCTTGAATGGGGTGGTATAAGCTTTCAAAATATGTAAAAATTTGCTTTATAACAAACAATGCAGGGTTCCAGTAAAATCAGGGTCTGTGCTACCGGACTATTTGTACTGTAATATATTTATTGACTTTGTTCCTGTAGGACCCTTAATACGACAATTCATTGCAATTTACAAATTATTCTTTTACGAAATACGACAACATATTTCAATAAATTGTTTAAAATTAACAGCGGTAGGTTAAATTTATTGTAAAATGTGTAATAACATTGAAAGTCCTACCATACTTGGTCCACGAAACCATCCCATTACGAATATTCATAAAATTCTAATTATTTTCCTAACTTTATCATTTACTGTATCATTTCTTAAAAGTGTTTCTTAGAATTGTCACTAATATGAGGCTAATCTCGTTCATGCTTCTCTTTCAGTCGCCTTATCAGATGAATCTGAAACCAAAGGGAAGCCAGATAACCAAAACAAGAAACAAAAAGCGAATCAGGTATGGTTGCCTTACTCGTATTTTAGTACGGAGTACCACTTTCACGTCTGCAGAGCCACAAAAGCAGCTCATATTGAACTTTAGTCGCTTGTAAATAAAACTTTTTGAGTTCTTCTTTATTTGTATATCTTGCTTTTTCGTTGTAGCTTTTAGTTTTTCAAAGTAAATGTTTAACCCTTTAAGCCCTGAATTTTTTGTAGGGTTAAGTTATGAATGCTTGTATTTGAAATTTGTACCTTCGGTCCTTAAAGGGTTAAAATCGGGAAGATCAAGTGTAATCACTCGGTACCTACAACCTTCAAGTCATATGACGTCCACCTCCGCATCATTGCACTCGCATTTTCCGCCTTTTTGAGTTTTTGGATGCTCATTGCGCGTCATCGCAGTATTCTTTCAGTCGTAAAGATGAGCCAAACCTCATTTTACTAAGCATACATTACATAGACTCTTCTACAATTATAATATGTACACCTTAATTAATGTATAGTTGCGCTCATTATTCGTAGGACACACTTGAGAACAGATGGCGACACCTGGCATATATTTGTTGTGTGTACTATAAACGGTTGTAACATTTTATGAATTATGTGACGTGCCAGCTCTTGAGTCATTGCCAAATGTCTTTAGAACGTAATTATTTCCATTCATCACTCTGGTTTACATATTACTAAGGAAACATGAATAAACAATTAAATATAATTCAAGAAGGGGGAGATATATTAATAAGGGAAATGGTAATGACGAATAAAACAATGTTCTTGTATATTGTATAAATAAAAACCATAAGCCTGTAAGCCTCTATTTAATCGACATTTTAATGAATAAACATTGTAAGGCGAAACATGCAATGCAACAACGTGTTAAATATTGTCAACATGTTTAATTTACCATCTCCCAGATAAGACATATTGGTTGAATGCAACTTAACACGTAAATGGTAGTTATCAGCTTAAGAGGACGCCAATATGTTGCATCGTCGTGTGTGTCACACACTCGCAAGAGTACTACCCGAGTTTTCTATATTATGGCTTTACCTAAAGCGTCGTTAGAATTGCCAACGGAACGATAGATAAACGAAAATATCCACTGGCCCATACGTCATTGTTTTCTACCGAGGTTCGGCGAAAAAACATTAAGGGTTCTGGTATGTTGTGTAATAAATATTTAACACAACATACTGAAGCTCAATAGTTCAGAATACCCCTTTATTTCCATTGTAACTAAGTTACAATGGAAATAAAGGGGTATTTTGTAACAAGCAGTGAATAATGTATTGTATTTGTTTGTAACGACATTTAATTGGTTTATTACGTAGTTTTCCATCATTTTGCTTACGAAACGAAGGGGAATAGAATGGATCGAGACTATCTGGGTTCTACAATATCTTGCATGTTGCTTACAAGGTCCCTCGACCTAGGAAAGGTTGAAAAACACTGCCACAGATATATGCTAGACTTTGTAAGTATGTGATGGTTTGCGTAGCACAGCGGGTCCTAGAGTGGGGGTAATTTTGACATTTCCCTGGGGTAAAAAGGAATTCATGAAAATTGTTTTTTTTTTGTTTGTTTTGTGAAAAAAATTTTTCGAGTTATACCGTTTAACTGTTTAGGTCGTGGTCGCAATGTTACAAAAGACGAACGGCTAAACCACGAGGAGAATTATAGAGACTGATCGTCACACGCTGGTTCTCTGAGCAAAGAAATATCGACCTTCTGGATTGGCCACGTAAGGGTTGTGATATGAATACCATCGAGAATATATGGGCCAATATTGTAAATGTGTGGGAACGAGCGGAGGAATGAACAACGGACTAGCTTTTAAACACACATTTAGTGAGTGGGAGGTGCTGAGGAGGAATCAACAGCCGGTATATAATCATGTTGCTCCTGTACCACATCGACTGCAGAAGGTCATAAACAACAACTGTGGCTGGACAAGATGTTAAATTTGTTGTGTTCATGTATAAAATATCTCTCAAATACATTGGTAATTATGAATGTGCAATACCTTTGTAAAATTGTCAATTATCATTGTTTAAATGGCTCTACTGTGTGTGTATTGATATGAATCACTGTAATAGTTTTATTTTCTGCAATTCTCTCCTTTGAGGCGAGAGACCGCCATGAGTCACAGCTGCAGTGGTTCAACACTTAAGTTGTAACATGGAACTTGTTAATACAAAACAGTTATATGCGTTTATGATGATGATGCCTCAATACAAAACATTCTTCGTTTGTAAATAATAATTCTCTGTGACTCTTTATTACTATATCAGTGTTGCTGATCTAGAATAGCATTTGCTCCGGATATAAAAATGCCATATCAGTAGTATCCATTTGGCTGTCTTCCATTTGCCAATTGGAAGATATTCTAAGCAGTGACGTATGAAACCCTACGGATACCCATCAATCTGGTAATGTTATAATGTTATTAAAATTTAATATGCATCAAAACATTGTTTTTTCATTCATAAACCACCTATGTGTATTTATATATATCAAGTTTTTGCTCTTTGTTATAACACAAAATAATATCTGAATCTATGTTCAATATTAAATGTAAATAAATAAATAAATGAATGTATAAATAAATATAGTGGGGATGGGTGGTGCGGGTCGTGGAATTTGCTGAGGGAGCAATAATACGTACCTACGGCTCTGTTTTTATACATTGAAACTTCAGTTCGTTCAGGATGACAGGCTTGCCAATACCATGAACGCTGTCATCACGTCCGAAGGTCTTGTTTTAGTTTTTACAAGACCATTTTTTTATTCACTTCATAGACATTCCCCTTATATATATATATATATATGTATATGTATGTATGTATGTGTATGTATGTATGTATGTATATATATGTATGTATGTGTGTATATGTGTATATATATATATATCTGGTGTCCGAGAATTATCTGTACAATTTTTGGCTGTTATTAAAAGTCAACCATGAAGTGTAGAAATTCCAGTGTTGTCCCATTTTACAGAGAATCTCATTAAGTTTTTTCTGATACCACGTTTTGACAAGTTTTTTAGAAATGTACGCGGGTGACAGACATTGATGATTTAAAAGCAAGAATCACAGCTGCTATTGAGCGAATTGATGTGGATATGCTGCAGCGTACATGGCAACCTTTGGAGTATCGATTGGATGTTTTGCGAATCACTAATGGTGCACATATCGAATGTTTGTAACAACGTTACTTTAATAAAAGAAACTTTCGAAAATACAGATTCTAAATAATCTTGTTTAAGAAATTTACGTGTGTTATCAAGAATTTTATTAAAAGATGAAATTGTACAGATAATGTTCGGACACACTGGAATTTCTAAAAAACTTGTCAAAACTTGGTATCAGAAAAAACTTAATGAGATTCTCTGTAAAATGGGACAACACTGGAATTTCTACACTCATGGTTGACTTTTAATAACAGCCAAAAACTGTACAGATAATTCTCGGACACCCTGTGTATATATATATATATAATATATATATATATATATATATATATATATATAGGGTGTCCCAAAAGTCTCCATACATAGGGAAAATTAGCACTTTTTAGCAAAATGTAACTTTCCTGGTACACCATGGCCTTCAAGTGCCCCCACAGGTACAAATCAAGTGGACTGGATCTGGGAACCTCGGAGGCCACTCCACGGGGCCATGGTGTACCAGGAAAGATAGAACATGGATCGCCTAAAGGAACGCATTCGAAGTGCAATTACGTCCATAACACCAAATGTGTTAACACGAGTTCACCATGAGTGGGAGAGACGCATCCGTGTGTGTTACAAAGAAATGGGAATCGTGTAGAGAATGTTTTGTAAATAAAGTTACATTTTGCTAAAAAGTGCTAATTTTCCCTATGTATGGAGACTTTTGGGACACCCTATATATATATATATATATATGGGATGAATTTCACAATAAAACACGTGAAATGAATGAATGCTGCAAACCCACAAGGAAAAAGAAAAACGATTCCAAGGCCTTTCGTGTATTCAAAGCTACACCTCGTCAGGGAATGAAGTTAAAAGGCGAGAAGCCCATATATATATACAACGTACAGGAAAAACAAAACAATTAGCACATACTTAACAAGGGTTAATGAGAGGCAAAAGAAATTTTAACATGATATCGTCAATTTTATAAGTCCCCGAGCTGTTATTGAAATTGTTTTTAAAATGAATAAATGCACATTCTAGAATATTTCGTTCTATTATTATCTCTGTTTTTAACAGCGCTTTAGAACTATCCCACTTGATGCTATGGTTTACATCTATACATATGGTTAAATAAAGCATTGGAAGTACTAGCTGTTCTACAAGCATATTTATGCTGTTTTACCCTAATATCTAACGTTTTACCGGTTGGCCTATATATACTGAGTTACATTGTGTACATCCGATCGAATACACACAACCAACAACATTATCAGGGCTATTCTTTATTAGGCGTGATTTAACAGTATTATTATACTTAAAGATTACATTAATGCCAATTGCTTTAAGTACAGTTGGAAGGTATTGAAAATTAACATGGTAAGGTAGGCTAAGGATATTTTTACGCTGAAATTCCTTTACAATTACATTATTATAATACCTATCTTGGCTTTCTTAAGACAGTTATCTAAAAATGAAATAGGATAACATAATTTAGTACCAATATTCATGATATTGCATAACTCGGAATCTAAAAATTCAGGACTGACAACTCTCAATGCTCGAAGAAACATAGCAGAGAAAATAGAGGATTTAATCGAAGGATGATGGTCAGAATAAAAATGCACGTAAGAGTTATTATTAGTAGGCTTACGGTAGACTTCATATTTGAACTGATTAGAGCATCTCCAAATTTTTAGATCAAGAAAAGGTAGGCTTCCCTCATTTTCTTTTTCAACTGTAAACTTAATAGATGGGGCTAAATTGTTGAGCCTACCAAGAAATAAGTCCACATCCAAATTATTAGGCCAAAGGCATAAAATATCATCTATATACCTGTACCAAACCAGGTTAAAATTAACAATCGTAGGCACTAAATTATTGGTACTAAATTATGTTATCCTATTTCATTTTTAGATAACTGTCTTAAGAAAGCCAAGAATAGGTATTATAATAATGTAATTGTAAAGGAATTTCAGCGTAAAAATATCCTTAGCCTACCTTACCATGTTAATTTTCAATACCTTCCAACTGTACTTAAAGCAATTGGCATTAATGTAATCTTTAAGTATAATAATACTGTTAAATCACGCCTAATAAAGAATAGCCCTGATAATGTTGTTGGTTTGTGTATTCGATCGGATGTACACAATGTAACTCAGTATATATAGGCCAACCGGTAAAACGTTAGATATTAGGGTAAAACAGCATAAATATGCTTGTAGAACAGCTAGTACTTCCAATGCTTTATTTAACCATATGTATAGATGTAACCATAGCATCAAGTGGGATAGTTCTAAAGCGCTTGTTAAAAACAGAGATATAATAGAACGAAATATTCTAGAATGTGCATTTATTCATTTAAAAACAATTTCAATAACAGCTCGGGGACTTATAAAATTGACGATATCATGTTAAAATTTCTTTTGCCTCTCATTAACCCTTGTAAGTATGTGCTAATTGTTTTGTTTTTCCTGTACGTTGTATATATATATGGGCTTCTCGCCTTTTAACTTCATTCCCTGACGAGGTGTAGCTTTGAATACACGAAAGGCCTTGGAATCGTTTTTCTTTTTCCTGTGGGTTTGCAGCATATATATATATATATATATATATTAATATATATATATATAGATATAATATATATATATATATATATATATATATATATATATATATATATATATATATATATATATATACTATATATATATATAATATAATATATATATATATATATATATATATATATATATAATATATATACTATATATATATATATATATATATATATAATATATATATAATATATATATATATATATATATATATATATATATATATATATATATATATATATATAATATATATTATATATATAATATATATATATCTATATATATATATATATATATATATATATATATATATATATTATATATATATATATATATATTATATATATATATATATATATATATATATATATATATATATATATCTATATATATATATATATATATATATTATATATAATATATATATATATATATATTATATATATATATATATATATATATATATATATACCCTTCTTGAATTTATATTTAATTATCACTTATGTTTCCTTCAGGGTTGTGGGGTCGGGGTCGTAGAGTCGGTTATTTTTGGGTGGAGTTGGAGTCGGTACAAATCCCCCAACTCCGACTCCAAATCTAAAAACTACACGCGTTTCCTTGAAATTTTGCAACATGGCAGCCTTCCATCATCGTCCTCATCCAATTCAAATTCTGATGATGATGAATTCGATTTCGAAAAACATCTAGACGACCAGGAGCGGTCAAAGCGTCGATTAGATTTGGAAAAAAGCGGAGAAAGGAGCCCGAGAGGTAGAAAAAATTAACCGTACTGCAAAGTTGAGAGTGAAAGATGCAATACCCCGATACGCTGAGATTGTTCAAGATGCCGCTCTGACTGTCACAGCGTGGAGCGTTTGTTTTTTGCCCTCCGAATCGTCAGATCCGACTTGAGAGCGGCACTGAAGGAGGACCTAACTGAAGCGATCCTGTTTTGAGAACAAATTCAGTTTAGGTATAAGAGTACAGTATATAATTTATATATGTGGTTGTAAAGTATTCGTGTATTGGTCCATTTATTGCAGTTGCTTTTTTATATGCTGAACCATTTTGAAATAGTTTCAACTTTCATGTCTTACATTTTTATAATTTTATTGTTTTATAATTATTAAATAACTTCTTAGTTTTTATTTCATTTATTTAGTTTTTATGGCATTTCATGTCTCATATTTTTATAACTTGAGTAACTTATTAGTTTTTATTATTGTACGAGGAAAGAATATAATTAAAATCGAGATTTAAAAATTAAAACTCGAAATTCACGGAGACTTCATTTACCTACAACAGTGGTTCCCAAACTTTTATGGTGGCGACCCAGAATACAATATTGTCCTGGTCTGGCGACCCCCCTAAACGCTGGTACATGGTGTTAATGACCAATCATTTTGATACGTTGTGTTTATAGTCATATAGTTTGATTGAATTAATTACCAACACACAATGAATTTCAGAGTTTTTAATTGGACAAAATGAAAAACAAATTTACATGAAAATGAGACTTTATTACACAATCAAAGATTCTCTCAGTGGCTACCATGATACTGCTTCATTTTGTGGGTAAGCTCCTCTAAGTTTAGTTTTATGTTGATGAACAGAGCACAACGCGAGTCATGCTGAGGATCCACGCGGTTCCTTGCTTTAGTCTTGATTGCAACAAGACCTGAAAATCCTTGTTCACAAAGATATATTGTTGGAAAAGGGAGAAGAGCTTTTTCAGCCTCCCGAGTCAGAATGGGCTTATCTTTAAATTGGGTCCAAAATTTCGAATACGGGAGGTTTTCAAAGTGACCCTCATGAACACCTTCGCGACCATGCGTTTGCGAACCACTGACCTACCATATCTATACTATATAAGTATATATGCCATACGGTTAGTATATATTACAGTCGGAGTCGGACTCGTAAAATTTCTGGAGTCGGAAACTTTTTTCACCGACTCCAAAACCCTGGTTTCCTTAGTAATATGTAAACCAGTGATGAATGGAAATAATTATATTCTAAAGACATTTGGCAATGAGTCACCCACTTACTAAACCCCAGATTCATTCATAAAATGTTACAACCGTTTGTAGTACATACAACAAATATATGCCAGGTGTCGCTATCTGTTCGCGAGAGTGTCCTACAGATAATGAGCGCAACTGTCCATAATTCCAAATTTATTCAGACTAGGTTTATTAGATTATTTTGAATGGCCTGTAGTTTCCCCGCATCAGTATCGTAGTTTTCTTTCAAATTTGCGGGCATTCGCTCTTGGCCCCTCCTTCTTGCATAAAAGAAAATGCAATTTCTTGAAACAAAAATTTAGTCAGAATCAAAACTCAGACTTAAATTTTAAAGGTCAGTGAAAATGTCGGTTTTGCTCACCCGCTTGAACGGATTTTGTTATGGTGTGACACGTCTTTCACCTTCCTCAGTTTGTTTCCGTTAGTAACACCTATTGCTGGTGAAGTTAGTAGTACCTATTGCTGGTGTAGAGAATAAGTAAATAACGATAAATGTTTTGTTTTAGAACGAGAGAAGTCACTCGCTCACAAATTTGAATGCTGAAAAGATTGGTCAACCAGCGAGAGGGGGTTACCGGGGTCGGGGGCAGAGAGGAAGAGGGAAAGGTCAACAACAGCCCAGCCAGAACCTATCACTATCGGGACAATGCAGACCTACTCCAGGCTTCCCTCCGTCATATGACGAAGCTGTCGTTGGCACTAGTCAATTTAATCAACATCAGCCTAACCCTCGGCAACATTTCCCTATACAACAGCTTTATCAAGGACGACACACGTTTGCGCCGAACATGCCTATCACGCAAGACGCACCATCGAATGTCAAGAATAAGTTTCATCCACCACCGTCTCTTCCTCTCTCGCCTTTTTCCCCCGAGTCGCCTTCAAAAAAAATAGTGCAAGGAAGTACAAAAGTACCCTTGGTGGATATATATCATGTTATAGAACAATTGGTCAGCTTTTCTGGATTTTTCACAGATGTTGAAAAAATCTCCAAACTCTTGGATAGAAATTATGATGATGTTTTGAAAGTGATTAAAAAAAAGTCCAAAGTTTTTTCAACGCTTGAAGACAAAGGGAGTAAAAAAGTCATGGTTGAACTATGTCCGCCTGTCAAAATATGTGAATGTCATTTAGGGCCATCCGGGTGCATTAAATCAGGTTGTTTCTTAATCCATATATGTAGTGATTATGTCGTAGGTACTTGCCATAAGAAGAACTGCCCGTTCGGTCATTCCTGGAGAAGTAATCACAATGATTTTATTTTGCGCAACTTTTGCATTGACAAAATTCCAGTGAACATTTTGCATAAGCTTATGGAGAAAGTATTCAATGGAACAATAGTTCCCAAAATTTGTTACCAGTACCATCAGCAGAATTGTGAAATTGGGATCCAGTGTAATGACTTGCACATTTGCTACTCTTACGTCAAAACACTTGGTGATTGTTCTAGTGGTGCCAGCTGTCCATATAACCATAATGTTCGTGATCCTAGATGCAAAGCTGTTTTAGAGAAATTTGGAATATGTATGAATGAAAGTCCCAGAGACCTTTTGAAAATTATAAGTAGCAGACCCAACTGCTTTCACAAATTTGAAGGTAATGAAGATCGTAGTACTTCTGCTTCTAAGAAAAATAAAGTCGGAAAGGAGCAGAAGGAAATAAATGAAGATAACCAGGAAAAAAAATTGCAGACTGAGGAAGACGATAAGAAAAAAAACAAGAAGAAGGGGGACAAGAAACCTATAAATGAAGATAACCAGGAAAAAAAATTGCAGACTGGGGAAGACGATAAGAAAAAAAACAAGAAGAAGGGGGACAAGAAACCTATAAATGAAGATAACCAGGAAAAAAAATTGCAGACTGAGGAAGACGATAAGAAAAAAAACAAGAAGAAGCGGGACAAGAAACCTATAAATGAAGATAACCAGGAAAAAAAATTGCAGACTGAGGAAGACGATAAGAAAAAAAACAAGAAGAAGGGGGACAAGAAACCTATAAATGAAGATAACCAGGAAAAAAAATTGCAGACTGAGGAAGACGATAAGAAAAAAAACAAGAAGAAGGTGGACAAGAAACCTTCAGAAGCCAAAGCCATAGGTACCGGTTATTCGTGGGAGTTTCGCGGAAATGTAGATACACCATTAATATGTTACATGAACCTTTTTGGAAAGTGTGCGTACGTCGAAAAAGGTTGCAAATATCTTCATGCTGAAAGTACTTATCATTGGCAGTTTGGTAATGGTGATAAATGGTATAACTTCCACAAAACCCATTCAGAAATTTTGGAAAGTAATTTCAGGGATGTCACCTGCGATGAAACTGTGCTTCCCAATTTAGATCGAGACAAAATTAACGACGAAATGAAAGATCTTTTTAGTTTGCTTGGCAATAAAACCATTAAGGTAGATTTTCGTCAAATGACTATCGATTGTGAAAGTTCAAAGAAAGCTTTTTCCATCAGACATCTAACAACAAAAGCTTCTTCTGCCGTTTGTAAAAGTAGATATAACACTACATTTAACTGGTATTTTGACGCTGGTAACGAAAAATGGGAATTGTTTGGAGGTAGCAGTGAATTTTCAAAGTCAATTGAAAAGGTTTATCAAAAAGACCCCACTTCGATTTTCGACATCGCTATGAATAATTCCGAGTACGAATTAGATTTCTCGATGATGACTCAACAAAACAAGAAGACAATGATGATGAGAAAGATTAAAAGAAGACCAGCACCATTTCCGGCGAAAGATCAGATATCGGTAAAGAAATTTAAGCTCCCGCAAAACTGGGAAAGCATGGACGACAGTGATCCGTACAGACTCGTCATACTGGATAACGAAAGCAGTGAATACAAAGATATTCGTCAGATAATTCAACTGACTCTCCCTATGAGTAATATTATCGGTATATCTAGGGTTCAAAATATACAATTGTGGAAGAAGTTCAAAAATAAAGAATCCGAAATTGAGAGAAAATATGGCGACAGTTGTTTGAACGTTCTAAAACTCTTTCATGGAATCGACGATCAATTTTTAGCGGATATCTGCAGAGATAATCTTAATTGGCAACAGTTTCAAGAAGATATTGTCAGATGGTATGGGAACGGAGCTTACTTCTATAACAGGTAAGCGTTTTTTTAGTTAATTTTGATTATACCATAATGTAGAATTACACTCATTTTCTCGTGTGTGTGTTTTCAGAGGTGATCTGAAGTAAATAAATCAAATTTGACTATAGTTATGTGAAGTATAAGAAGAATAGGAAAAGAATACCCGCTTTGTTACATTCATTTTAATAATAATTATCATTATTATTATTATTTTAATAATTAATAACGGAAAAGCCACGAAGTACTTCTACTCTGCTCCAAATACATTTATCTTTAATAACTTAAATGTGATGCTATTTTAAACAATAATATCATTTTATTCACACGCTTGAAGAAGCGTATAAAGCATCCGAAATGTTTAAAGTTAATGAAAATTTAGAAAAAGTACGAAATCATTTGTCCTGTGAAGAGCTCTCTAATTCTACCTGACACATTCACCACTATCCCTATCGCTGATGTTAGAATTCAGAGGTGGCAGTAAGAGAAAACATTGTGGTCAAAGGTGCGAGCTCGCAGCAGAGCTGAAGTGTAGGTTCTGCGGGATGATGATGATACGTTTCAGGGATGTAATCTTTATTTTGAAAATAAATTTGTCTTTGGTTTATGACAACAGCAATTCATTTAAAACTCATATTGTCTATTATGCTAGTCGTTCTTGATTGCGTGTGAATTTCTTTTCTGCATTAAGTTAAATCCACAGGATTGCGCATCTTAAACAGTTTATTTTATCCAATTCCTAACTCCATAAGGCACAATACCACAAAAGGTAGTGTGTGTTGTGGGTATTTAGTATCGTATTACAGACCGATCTCTCGATGTGTGATCTCGAAAGTCATTAAGTACCAGGAACTTTACATTACTTTCCATCTTGAATTTCAGATGGTCTCGATTGTGGTAAAAAGATGAGAGTTTATATCTGAATGTATCGTATGATTTCTTTTGGGGGGGGGGGGGGGGGGGGGCACGTTTCATAGTGAAAACATAAGCACCGTGCCAGAAAGCCTTTTAGTGATGGGGATGGGTTTTAGATCATAAAATAATAAGTAAATTTTGATTTAGCTCTCCATTTTTAAAGCTTGTACTTGAATAGACTTACAAGTGTTCGAGTACGCGTGTCTTGTTTGTCCGTTGAATGCGGGGTTTCTCCCGGGGTGACGTCCTTTCCCTCAGTGACCCCGAATGTTGTTGGTCTGTGGTGGCTGTTCAGTAACCTCTGGTAGTCGGTGTGGCTGTTCCATTGAACCGTTCGTGGGTGGGTGTTAACGTATTAATGCACGATATTATTAACGCGAAGAACCCATTTACGTCGTTTTCTTTCGTATTATTTTTCCCTGAAACCTCGGCTAAGTGACACTGGTTACGGTAACAGTTTAAAAATATAGCCTCAACTTTTTTTTATGAAACACAATCAAGTTTTAAATATGAATTTTACGCTTGTTCACAGAATGAATTAAATTATATTTACGTTATATACTTAATAAAGGAAAAGAGGCTGTGATCGGAAATCAAATAGGACTAAGGAAACGGGAATATGGCCTAACAAAACGGGAGTATGGCCTATCGCGGGACAAGAATAAGCGTAAGGCAGAAAGGAAATGTTCCGTAAGACGACCCTAGGGAAAAATTAACTTGAATTTACTGACCAAAGTTCATCGTAAAAGTCGGCCTCCATATCGTGAAATGCCTTTTATTTATATTTACTTTGCGTTATTTTCATTCTTAATGTTTATTTTGCCCTCATTTATGTACTGTATAACCCGGTAGAGTGGCCGGTTCTCACCTGAGACATGGATCCTACAGCACCATCTTTTTGAACAGAGTGAGTGAGGGAGGGGGAAGTGACGACGATTATCACTATTTACTGATTTATTTTAATTAAGACAGTAGACTTAATGACTGGGTAAAACGAGCGTGGATTCATAATTTAACACTGGATCGTGGAGGAAACCTTAAACCAAATAAATCTTACATCACAAATTACATTTCTTTAGCACCAAACGGCTATCTTGTCTTAAGGACCCAAGAAACGAGACTGGTGAACGAGGTCCTTTTCAAAATCGCGGTCCTACACTTGATTGGCCGCCTCCACAGTAGTAACAGTTATGGTGTTTGGTTCCATTTTAAAATATTTCTTTGTGAAATTTTTATATTAATATTCAGATAATTTTGTTACATTTTAAAATAATTCCTAACAATCCTTGAAAATCGTGAATTTCCATTTTAACATAATCATTATATATTTCATATTCGAATTCAACATACGACACCCATTTTCCACGGTCTGTGTGGAAATATAAAATAATGACAAGACAGGGCAAATACTATCTTCTGATGGACAGTCTCTGCCCGTGTGTGTGCGCGCGCGCTTCCCATCTGTGATTCTCTCCCGCCAGTGTTCCAAATTCGTAACTGTTGTATATTATTTAATTAACTTGTTACCTGTTTGACAGTATTAAATTATTTTTATATTTATTTCAAGTACTAGTTGAACACAAAGACTATTTACAAATATATGATTGGGTGAAATAGAGTTATGGCATCACGTGACTGATGTTCTCATGCCCCATTGGTTGAACAAAAATAGTCACACGTGGGTTTTATTGTCACATTTCGACCTCCACGTTAAAAAGTGAAGTTTTGCATTTATCAGTAAGAACACGTTGGGACCTGTGTGGATGTTTTCGTGCAGGAAGTCACATATTTTGTTTCGAGTTACCTGAGACCTACTTGGAATTTATAACCTAACATGTTTTTAATTTGTGTCAAAATTTTGCTATATTTTATATTTATAAATTCCCAATTTTGCAAACCCAACGTGTCATTGATAATCTAATTTGCTCTAAAACCGGACCAAACCGACCCGAAACAGTGGGATAAAAAAATCCAACTACCCGCAATTCATCCAAATTTACCTGAATTTATCACACCTACCTGGTCCATCTCCCCCTGAACCAAAAAACAACTCTACACTTTCCCAACCGAACCTACAAGACTGACCCGCCCACATCAAAATCGGTTCAGCATCAGGTTCTATCACTATGACGCACCTAACTCTAACTAACTAACTAACCCGACACATCTCGATCCGAAAATCAACGTTATCTAAATTAATTAAAATACCTCCGCGTTCAGATAATGTAGCGACCTGTGGTTCGGATACTACGTAAAGCCGTAAGTCCCCTCAGTCAGATGACCAATACCGTTACGAAGGAGGTTACACAACCTAAAAACATCACCACCACCCAACCCATTGCTCATATATAGGATATACGACGGTTATGTTTTAATGTCGTCCTCTGTTCAGAAAACATCATTTAATAATAGCTTTTCCTTCGATTCCCAGCGCGGCGGAAGCGGCCCATATGTGCAAAAACTATTGCAAGGACAGCAAGAACTTGCTTGTCGCCGAGGTGATAATTGGAAAACTTGCGGAAGGAGATGGAAGCATGATGAAACCTCCAGAGAACCCTGATCTCAATACTTTGTTTGATACTACAACTAATAGTGTCACGAGTCCGACCGTATTTGTGAAATACGACAAACAGGAGTTCTACCCCGCTTATATAGCAGAATTCTCGTAGAATACGCAATGGAGGCGATTCGATTCCAGAGTGAAAATAACTAACTTCATTATCCTGTTCATGTAATTTAGTAAGCTTCATAACCCTGTAGAATGAAAGTAATTAATTTTCGAACTGAGATTATGTTCATTCATTGGCCTGCTTTTTATATTAGTACAGTTTCAGAAAAAAATTCGCTTAGAAACTAAAATGCATAAAAATTACTAATTGCTAATAAGCGGGTTTTGTTTTTTAAATTTTATTATTATAGTCACTAAAAAGAATAAAATATCGAAAGACAAACGTTATAGTACCAATTAGTAATTTTTTGAGTATTTTAGAAGTTTTATTTGTAAGCAATTTTTTTCCCGAAACTAGAAGAACTGCAGAATGAAAGTGATTAATCCTCAAAGTGAAACTAATCATTATTTTCTGTATATACAGAATGATGTTTTTTTTTTTTTAAGGTTTTCACATTCAAAGTAAAAGTAAATTGAATATGATGCTTGTGTTGTTGAGTGTACGTACGTACAGAAATTCTTCAGAATGATGATGGACAGGAACTGTAAATTAATCGGATTCATCTTCAAATGAATATTATATTAATTCATTATTCTGCTTACGTACGAGTAGTTGAGTGTTTGTGCGCAAACTTTCGCCTAATGAAGAATCTTTCCTCGAGTGAATGTGTTCAACAACTCGCTTATGCGTGTCTAGTGTGTACAGGAACGAGTGAAAGTACAGGGTGTGTGTGTATGAAGTAAAGCGAGTGAAAAGACAAATCTGATTTGAACTGGCTTAAACCATTTTCACCTTGTTTTTTAACTCTTAAACAGCAATTATAAAGCGGCAGTTGTAAAGTAGACTTAATAAATATTACTCGTCCATATTCACTCGCGTTAATATAATTCAAATCGGATTTCTCTCTTCACTAGTTACCTTATACACATCCTGTATATTTACTTTCCTGGCTAGCTAGTAGAGTTTACGTGCAGGCACTCGGGCAGAACGATGATAAGTGTTCAATAACCTGCTCAGGTATTGGAGTGTATGTATAGGAACTTATAACGACTATTATTCACATTTACAGCGAAAATATTTATACCCTATTCATGCGTTGAAATTTATGTACAGGCGCTCGGAATGATGATGATTCACTTTGAGTGAAAGGCGGCCCAGTGGCGGCTCGTGACTAAAAATTCTAGGTGTGCTGTCTCTAAGAATGGGTTGAAATAATTACTGAAATAAAAGGATGAGCATTGAGCAATGAATAAGTTTCAAAAGTTATTGAAAAAGTTATTCAGTGAGCTCATCCTTATATTGTTCTTGATTATTTCAATTGTAAATAAAAAATTTAGGGGTGCTGCAGTTCCGCAGTGCCTACCGACGAGCCGCCACTGTCTAAGAAACGCTTCATGATTCTACATATGTTGTAGTAGAGTTTATGTACAGAAACTCGGAATGAGAGAGAGTCATTTTCAAAATGGAACTGTTCATTATGCTGCTGCCCAGGTATTCAATAGGTAATCCATTGTCGTGCGTATGGTTTGGAGTGTTATGTACAGGCACTCGGGACAGAACGATGATAAGTATTCAATAACCTGCTCAGGTATTGGAGGGAGTGTATGTATAGGAACTTAACGAATATTATTCACATATACAGTGAAAATATTTATACCCTATTTATGCGTTGAAATTTATGTACAGGCGCTCGGAATGAAGATGATTCACTTTGAGTGAAACGCTTCATGATTCTACATATGTTGTAGTAGAGTTTATGTACAGAAACGCGGAATGAAAGATAGTCATTTTCAAAATGGAATTGTTCATTATGCTCCTGCCCAGGTATTCAATAGGTAATCCATTGTCGTGCGTATGTTTTGGAGTGTATGTACAGGAATTTAGAATGAAGATACTGTATTCCCTTTCAAAGGGAAGCTCTTTATTATCCTGCTTAGTTTTTAGTGTTTGTAGGTAGAGGAACTCGGTATGATGATCTTTCATTTTCGAAGTAAAAGTATTGTCCCGCCTATGTATTGAAACATGTACAGGAACTCTCGGAATGAATATTACTCGCCTTTAAAGTAATTTGATGATCCTGGTTAGGTAGTCGAATTTATGTACAGAAACTCGTAAACTTCAAAATGAGATCGTTCTTTGTCTTATGTATGAAACACACGATTCTGCGTATGTAGTCGAGTTTATGTACACGAACTCGTAATGAAGATTATTGATCTTCAAAATAAAACTCTTCATTATCCTGTTCAGGTATTGGAATGTATGTATATGAATTCAAATTGAAGATGACTGGTTTACCAATGAAATTAGATAAATTCATTATCCTGCTCACGTTTTGAAGCGTACGTACGTACAGGAACTCGGTATAATGATGATTCACTTTCAAAAGTAAAATATTCATTTCGCTCGTGTATTAGAATCTGTTTACAGGAACTCTGAGTAAACATGATTCACCCTCAAAGTTATAATTCTTGGTCCTGCGTCTGTAATCAAGTTTACGTACAGGAACTCGCTGATAATGATTTACTTTTAAATTGAAGTAATTCATCATCTCGTGTGTGTGTGTTTTTTTAACTCTGGCGTTGATTCATTTGCAAAGCAAAGTGGAATTATTTGTTTTTTGTTTAATTCTTTTCGGCATTATCCCTTACGTCATGACGTAGTTATTTTTCTAGATTTTATTACACTTTTTTTTTTTAAATGGTAACGTTTTTATTATATCTGGCATTATTTTTTTATTTTTTTCTGCATTAAGGTGAAATGTGATAGTTTCGCGAACTGATTTTAATTAAGTATAAGTAATGCTTCATGTAATTTAATAAACCGCATTTTAAATATATTATTTTGAACTTATTACGCATTACATACATACAAGTTAGATTATGTACACCGTAATGTCTGTGGGCACGAGTTGATTCATTTTGGTGGTAGGTTTTTTCCCCTTGACTTTGAGTTTCATCTATACCCTATAGACACTATTTCGTTTGTGGAAAAAGTCGGTGATTGTATTGAATTTATATTAATATTAAGGACAAGGTTTTATTTACCCTTCATTATTTTCTTCCGATATATTTTGTAGCATTTTGATAGTTTGAGTTTGTGTAGTAATTTGAGTAATTAGGGCTCATGTTATAGAAAGCTTCGATAATAAACTTCGGTTTCCATATAGGTATAATTTGCAGTACTAACGTGTTTCATGAAGAATCGACCAAAATACTTAAAACACTTTGATTTACGGTTGTTGTATTTGTATGCCTATATTAAAATTGTCTTTCGTTCTGTTTTCATTATTCTGCTGTTTTATAGTTAATTTCCTTTTATAATCACTATCCGTTTATTTAACCAATCAACCACACCTTCATTGAATTTCAAAACCTATTTCGTTTATAATTAATTCCAGAATTCACGTTCAATTGATAATCTGGCTCGTGCTTTGGAGGGTATGTATACGAACTGGCTCGTGCTTTGGAGGGTATGTATACGAACTCGGCGTGAAAATTATTTACCATAAAACTTGAAGATCCTACATATATAGTAGCGGGTGGGGGAGGGTCGGAATTTTGTATTCTTCTACACACTGCTCGGAGTTAAATTACTGACACCACTGGCCTTTCCATTGGAACACAGGTAGCTTTTTTCTCTACTCCAGTACATTCAAAATAAATTTTTCGTAACCAATTCTATCTTGTGATGCTTCTGTTACCACATTTACAGCATGTTCTACTCCTTGGCTGTGACAGGAAAAAGGAATAAGCTGAAGTGGTTCATTTCGAACTTTAAGAAGATCATTTGTCAAATTCTGTAAAATAGGTGGAGGGATGATGGTTTCGTTGTCCCAGTTGATCATGTTAGGATAATCGTCTGCTTCAAAGTTCAGTGTTTTTGGCAGCTCAAAATTTCTCGCATTGGTGCTCCTAGTTCTTGCTCGAATGATGTACTGAAGAGCAGCTCTCTGACCTCTCTTCTTGTGTCTTAACATTGAGAGTAAGATATTCTCTGGGTGGGCAAAATACTGTAGGCGTTATTTCTGAGGACACGCTCCATAATCATCCGATGCTTTTTATCTAAGCCTTTAAGCAAGTGCATGATATACCAAAAATTAGATGCTCCCTCATTTGCCTTTGGATGAGACTTTATCCAAAACCAGCCTGGAGCGTAAAACAGCATTATAATTTTTTACTAGGTCTTGGATGTTTTTGTCTGGATTCCGTGTAGATACATATAAGCGCAGGATCCTGTTTGCTCGTGTTAGCTATCTTGCATGATGGAGGGCACCTGGGGATCTGGTGGCTAACGCTTGTGAGATGCGTCCAGATTGTATGCTAATGCACATTTCATAGATATATTTTTGGTCACTGCTGAAACTTTTAACAATATCGGCCGAAACTACTTTAATGTTGTCCTCTACAGGGGTATAATCAACTATATCCAGTTTGGTCAAATCCACTTGGAGTTTATTTCCAAGAGAACCTTTGAAGGTGTTTGGTCCCGAAGTTTTTCCATCAATTGCTTCAAATACGTGCCTGAAGGGCAGTTCGTTTGCATGCAAAAGGCAAATCAACCATTGTTCTGGCCTGTCCAGATATAATTCGATCAATTTTAACTCCGCCAATCCTGCCAGTGTTCACTGGGGTGCCATCGCATAGCAGCTTTGAGGGATTCTTTGCTATTAGAATCAACTATAAAAGTTATTACCGTATTTCATCTGCAATACAACAAGCAGTTCCGTTATCTGGAGCTATATGATCCATGTAAACATCACCAGGTTCTTTGACTATTACTATGGAAAAACTATACACGCTCACAACATGGTATCATATGTGGTACATTTATTTCATAATTAAATATAAATTATTAATTAATTGAATTAAATATCTATACAAAATTGCCTCGGGATTGGCGACATAGCCTATTGGGAATGAAATAATTGAATTGCCATACGTACAAAGAACCTGTATGTATGAATCAGCCCCACATAGCAACAAGAAAACCCAATTTATTGTTTAGTCTACCAAAAGGTAGTAGACACAACAAAATCTTGCTAGATCGGCAAATAATAATGAAAATACAAGCGAACCAAGGAACGGCTCTCAGGGCTGTTTATTCCAAGCGAACGCTTTAAACTGGGAAAACGTGTCTAAATTTTCCCTCAAGTCCTGAGTGAATTCCTTATACTATAAAACCTAATGACTAAAAAAGGATAGGCCTATTCCTTCAGGGGTTTATATAGTGACTGCCTATATTAATTACCTTAAGTAAATTCGCCGCGTAACCCATCGTGGCGACCCTACACCGAAAATGACCGTCACGCCCTACATCGAAACAAACAAAGACCCAGCAAAAATAAGGTGAGCAATTTCAGTTTTTATTAACATAAGGCTTTC
This sequence comes from Bathynomus jamesi, assembly GCA_023014485.1. NCBI lineage: Eukaryota > Metazoa > Arthropoda > Malacostraca > Isopoda > Cirolanidae > Bathynomus > Bathynomus jamesi. Next base: position 59,713 of record JAJOZX010004254.1, read on the forward strand.
CCAACTCCCGATGCTAGAATTACCGTAATCAATATAAATATAAAGAGGTCCTTTAAAGACCTACATATTTATAACTCTCTAACGAAAAAGCATAGGGCTTTTGTCGGTAACCCTCCACTGAGTCTGTTGGAAATTTCCAACGGATGAGGGCACAGGCAATCAACCCATAGCCCTATATAGTTTTTTCAATGGTGGCCCTGTGTATGGGGAACTAACCCCTCTAAAATTTACACTGACACACGCAGTGGCTAGGCTTAACTCAGTAGGCCTAACCCCAATTTCAACCGTAACCCCACTATAGTTTTTTCATATGGTGGCCTAAGCAACTGGGAACCGATTCCTTTACCTTTACACTAATCGAAAACAAAGGCTTGTTCATTTAACAGGCATAACTTATTTTAGGTCCTAAAAATAATAGGCCCGCAACATTAAGCCTATTTAATAGGTCCTACTCTTCAAATTCAAAACTAAGCCTTGTTAATTTAACAGGCTTAACTCATTTGAGGTCCTATAAAATAATAGGCCCAAACATAAGCCTACTTGGTAGGCCCAACAAATAGGCCTATTTAGTAGGCCCACCTAACTTTACCTTACATAATAGGCCTACCTCTTAAAGTAGGCCTTACTCTTTACACTCAAGGCCTATCCTAACTAAAAACATTGTGAATTTTTAATTTAACCTGTGGCGCAGGTTATATAAAAAACTTATTACTGTACAGTAATTTAACTTGCTCAACATCATAAAAATTAAACTCAGAACTTTAACACTAACAACAATTATGGAAGACTTGGACAAAAGGGTAAGAAACCCAGACCAAGAAAACAAAAACACAGACCTTGGGGCTACGGCACCATCTCAAAATCACAAAAAATTAATGAGGAAAAAATCAGCACGTAAAGGTGTCATCACCAAACTGTACAATGATTTCAAACAAAAGGAACCTACAAGATATGATCTTGAAACAACATTAAATTCTATTACTCGTTACAAACAAGAATTTTCATACTAGATGAAGACATAATTACAGAAATTGATGACACAATTGAACTAACAGATGATGAGTATTCTACTCTCCTACTTGACAATGAAAATTACATTACAAAAATTAACAACTATATTTCTGAAATTCAAAACCAACTTGATGAGTGCAAAAAAGAAGACACATACGAAAGCTTCTTAGAAGCTACAAGAAATGCTTCATTTAGCCCTCCCAATGTGGCTGAGGGCAATGAACTAAAATCAAAATTGCCTACACTTGCAGTACCCACTTTTGAGGGTGACAGAGCCAAATTTCAATCTTTTATTGAAAAATTTCATAGCCTTATAGGTAATAAAAACTACATTACAGATGTTGATAAATTTAGTTATTTAGTGAACTATCTGAAAGGCCCAGCCTTAAGATTAGTGGAATCACTACCAGCCATAGGTGCTTCTTATTCTGTAGCAATAGAATTACTTAACAGAAATTACATGAATAAGGATGAAATTATACATGATTTGGCTCTTAAAGTCATGAACATGCGAACCCCAAAAGACAACTATGGTGACCTCTTTGATTTTTACTGTGAGTTTGAATGTCTCATGGGACAACTTAAAAACAATAATTTAAACATTGCAGAAACAGCTTGGATCATTCAAGCTGTTGTTTTTGAAAAGCTCCCTTCTAAAGTCAAAGAGATATTTCATCAGAGGACAACTGACATATACCCTAGCCTTAATAAACTAAGAGAAGATTTCCCAACTGTACTAGCACTTTACAAATCAAGTTACACACACCCAAAATTTAACACAGAACAAGAAAAAACCAACAATGCAGAAAACCAAAAACCTAACAAAAGATTTCAACACTTACCAGTTACATCAAAACACAACCGCAAAACTCAATTTGCAGAAAATAAAGTGACAGAAAAAGACTCAAAGACTCCTACTCTGCAAAACTTTAATGTAGCTACTTTTGAGTATAATCCCACACCATGCAAATTTTGTTTTAGCAGTGAACATATTCTACAAATTGTCCCAAATACAAAGACTTTACAGCAAGGTCAAAACGTTGTGAACAACTAAACTTATGCAAAAAATGCACTGGATCAGGGCACCAAAAGTCAAATTGCAAATCAAATTTGATATACAATTGTAAGTTTTGCAACAGTTTTGACCATGTTACCCCTATGTGTAATACACACACAGACATTGGAAAAACTGACAAACATTATGAACAAACACCCAAATCAAACCAAAACAAACAGAAACAAACCAAAAATGCTATGAATGGACATATCAGTTCATCTAGCATTAACCACAATTCAAAAATTCTTTTACCAACCACAACTTTGGAAATCCAAAACAAAAGAGGACAAATAGTACAGGTTAGGTGTCTTTTAGATACCTGCTCACAACAAACATTTGTAACTAAACAACTGATAGAAAAATTGGGACTTCAAAACCAACAAGGAGATGAAGATCTCTCTATTTCATCATTTATCAATAAAAACCCAGTACAAGCCAGTTTTAAAACTGCAAATATAACTTTAACTCTTGATGAAACATTTGAAACCCTTAAGGTTGTTGTTGTGGACAAAGTAGAACAAGAAAAAATACAAATAGCTGGGTTAAAACAAGCTTTGCTCCAACTTCAAAATAAATACACGATAGCTGATAAAACCCTTAATGCAGATGTAGTTGATGATATACATATGCTCATGGGGGCTGACTATCTTCATCTGGTCCATAGAGGCATCATTAAAATTGGAGATGGAATAGCCATACAAACTCCCACAGGTATTGCTCTTTTGGGTGACATAACTAAATACCATCTTACTACTGACACAGAAAACACAGAACATGAACAAAATTTACGCAAAACAAAATCACCACAGTCACAAATTTCTGACTATGTGACAAACTCGAACTACAAAAACACTGTCATAATCCCACATCATTTGAATGAAAATGATTCCACATTGGATGAAGGGTTACAGCAGTTGTGACTATTAGAATCAGTTGGCATAAAGGACAGTACTATTACACATGAAGACCAATTGATGACAGAACAATTTAAGGATACATTACAACACAGAGACAATCAATACTATGTGGAGCTGCCTTGGAAAACACCTTGTCCAGAAATAATGGACAATTTGAAAGTAGCTAAGGCACATCTGTATAAAAATTACAGAAAACTAAAAAATGACAATCTTTTAGAACAATACAACAACATATTCAAGGAACAAATAGAAAGGGGCTTCATTGAAGAAGTTACTGATGAACCCTTTAAAAAACGAGGTTGTCATTATTTAACACACAGGGGAGTTTACAGAGAAGACTCATCCACAACTAAACTAAGAGTAGTATACAACTGTAGTTTAAAAGACACAAATTCTGTTAGTTTAAATGATTGTCTCATGGAAGGCCCAAACCTTGTCTCAGATCTTGTAAAAATTCTCCTTTGCTTCCGTTTAGACAATTATGCAGTACAAAGTGACATAGAAAAAGCATTCCTCTGTATAAATTTGAAGCTTGAGTATGATAAAAATCATCTCAGGTTTTTGTGGTTGAATGATCCACATGACCTTAACAAAGGTTTCAAAACCTACAGATTTAAAGTAATTATTTTTGGAGCAAATTGCTCTCCAAGTATTCTTGCTTTAACAATTAGAAACCACCTAAACTTATTTCAAGAGGACTTAACAGTTCAGTTTTTAAAACAAAACTTTTATGTGGATAACCTCATTGGTTCCACTGTAACTGAAGAGGAATTGCTTGAAATTTACCAAATGTCACAACCCATAATGAAGCAAGGAAATTTTGGATTGAGAGAATGGGTTTCTAATTCTCCTAAATTAAATGAACAAATAACAAAAGACAACAATGGGAACATTGAACCAAACAATTACACGAAAACACTTGGAATGCTTTGGTTTTTAAAACAGAATTCTGAACACGATGACACTCTTTGCAAAGAGTTATAACTTAAATCCAAATGCCAATACAAAAAGACAAGTGCTTTCAGAATCATCCAAAATTTTTGACCCCATTGGATTATATTTACCAGCAACCATAAGATCCAAAATCCTTTTGCAAGACTTATGGAAAAAGAAAATTGATTGGGATGAACCACTTTCAGTGGAAGACCAACTTCATTGGAAAAAATTAGCCACAGACTTGAACAAAGTTCAAGACATCTACGTACCAAGATGTGCTGGCTACAGATTGAAATCGCAAACACTACACATTTTTACAGATGCCAGCACACAAGCTTATGGGTGTTGTGCCTATTTAACAAGTGAAAATGAAAGTAACTTGGTTTATTCAAAGGCAAAAGTGGCACCCTTAAACCAAAAGAAAACTGTACCACAACTTGAATTATTAGCTGTCTCATTGGGAGTTAAAACAGCAAACTTTCTTTCACAAGTGTATAAAGAAGTTGACATAACAAACATTTACTTATGGACAGACAGTCAAATTTGTCTAACATGGGTGACCAACACAGATACAACTTCTTGCAAAAATATATTTGTGAAAAACAGACTAACAGAAATCAAAACTGCAAACACAAACCTTGGTATCAAATTTAGGTACATAAAAACAAAGGAGAATCCTGCAGACTTTTTGACAAGAGGGCTCTCTTACAAGCTGTTGAAAACAAATAAAATCTGGTATGAAGGGCCCGAATGGCTAACATGTGAGGATCTTTGGCCAGCCAAAGTAGTTAACCTCACACTCAACTCTACAACAACTGAAAAGATCACTGAGGACAAACCTATATTTGACTATCACCTTTATTCAGACCTAAACAAACTCTTGAGAATTACAGTCTATTGCTGCAAGTTTGTCAATAGCTACCTTCTCAAACACTGTCCTCAGAAAGCCTTTTCTAACTTAACAGAAACTGCAACAAAATACTGGCTCAAACAGATACAAGCTTCAGAATTTGACAAGGAGTTGAAGTATCTTAGGTCCAGTAGCACATTAAACAAAGGTATTCCTTCACTTGTCATGGATCTAAATCTGTACCTGGATACAGAGGGTCTGATAAGGTGTAAAGGAAGGCTTAACAAGTCAACTTTGACTTACAACTCTAAGCACCCAATTCTTCTTCCAAGGAGAAATCACTTCACAAAACTCATCATCAGGGATACCCACAACAAAATACACCACATGGGAGTCCCACAAACCCTGACAGAGCTGAGAAAAACTTACTGGCTACCAAAGGGTAGAACTGAAACAAAGAAAATTTTAAACACATGCATTCCTTGTAAACGTATCCATTCACGACCCTTTAAGACCCCAAGCCCTCCAGACCTACCTGTGGAACGAGTAACATTTACTCGGCCATTTGAAACCACGGGTATTGACTACACTGGAGCGGTAAATGTGAGTTTTGGAGACAAAATGGATTCAAAGGAATACAAAGTGTACATTGTACTCTTCACCTGTGCTGCCACACGTGCCATATGTCTAGACATAGTAGAAGATCTGACAGCAGAAGCTTTTATTGCTGCTTTCAGACGATTTTGTGCACACAATTCTGTACCCAAAACTATATGGTCAGACAATGCCACATACTTCAAATCTGGTGAAAGAATTATTCATCAGATTTGTGACAGTGAAACAGTACAAACTCATTTAACCAAACACAACATAACCTGGAAGTACATTCCTGTTAATACACCATGGTATGGTTCAATTTGGGAAAGAAACATACAAACTGTAAAGAACTGCCTTAAAAAGACTATTGGGACAAAACATCTACAACTTTTTGAACTCATGACTATTCTGTCAGAAATTGAAAATGTTGTCAACAACAGACCATTAACTTATGTGGGAGATGGTATTAATGAGCCAGAACCTCTCACACCAAACCACCTAATTAAGGGAGAAACAGTAAACATGTTACCAGAATCTGAACATAACAGTACAGAGGATCCAGATTGGGAAATAGGACACAAAGAACTCAACACAAAATACCAACATTTGACACAAATCAAGACTCAATTTATAACAAAATGGAGAGAAGAATACTTAACAAGTCTTAGAGAAAGACATAAACAATTAACAAAACAAAGTTGGAATGATTCAGTCAAAATTGGGGACATTGTGTTGATACATGACAAGACACCAAGACAACATTGGTCAATGGGAAAAGTCTTGGAACTCAAAACTGGTGAAGACGAAGTTACCAGGGTTGTAAAACTGAAAACAGCAACTGGTGAAACCACCAGAGATATCACATTACTATATCCTTTGGAGTGTGGGGCTAAATTAGAACCATTACCCCAAAGGATGGATCAGGATACTATTGGGGAGGAATCTCTCAATGTGCCTGATGTAACTCAGACTAAACCAGACAGGCCTCAAAGAAAGACTGCTTTGAAAGCCAGAAAACTTTTACAAGAAAAAATTAAGACTGGTGACTTATAAAACTTACACAAACTGAGCAAAGTTAAAATGCTTAATAACTTTACTTTAATCCCATAAATTTCCTATACCTAAAGGGAGTCAAACTGATTGACATAACTTTAACTAAACTTGAGATATCACATTACTATATCCTTTGGAGTGTGGGGCTAAATTAGAACCATTACCCCAAAGGATGGATCAGGATACTATTGGGGAGGAATCTCTCAATGTGCCTGATGTAACTGGTGAAACCACCAGAGATATCACATTACTATATCCTTTGGAGTGTGGGGGCTAAATTAGAACCATTACCCCAAAGGATGGATCAGGATACTATTGGGGAGGAATCTCTCAATGTGCCTGATGTAACTCAGACTAAACCAGACAGGCCTCAAAGAAAGACTGCTTTGAAAGCCAGAAAACTTTTACAAGAAAAAATTAAGACTGGTGACTTATAAAACTTACACAAACTGAGCAAAGTTAAAATGCTTAATAACTTTACTTTAATCCCATAAATTTCCTATACCTAAAGGGAGTCAAACTGATTGACATAACTTTAACTAAACTTGAGAAGTTGGCCTCTTGAACTTTAATATTAAATAGGTCTTGAGTAACCTCTCTCTCCCTAAATTTCTACTTTATTCTTTTCAATCCATTTCACATGGTTTAAAACACAGTTTATCAAAACATTTGATCTATAACATACAAATTTTTCTCCGGCCCCCCCCCCAGTATATGGAAAAACTATACACGCTCACAACATGGTATCATATGTGGTACATTTATTTCATAATTAAATATAAATTATTAATTAATTGAATTAAATATCTATACAAAATTGCCTCGGGATTGGCGACATAGCCTATTGGGAATGAAATAATTGAATTGCCATACGTACAAAGAACCTGTATGTATGAATCAGCCCCACATAGCAACAAGAAAACCCAATTTATTGTTTAGTCTACCAAAAGGTAGTAGACACAACAAAATCTTGCTAGATCGGCAAATAATAATGAAAATACAAGCGAACCAAGGAACGGCTCTCAGGGCTGTTTATTCCAAGCGAACGCTTTAAACTGGGAAAACGTGTCTAAATTTTCCCTCAAGTCCTGAGTGAATTCCTTATACTATAAAACCTAATGACTAAAAAAGGATAGGCCTATTCCTTCAGGGGTTTATATAGTGACTGCCTATATTAATTACCTTAAGTAAATTCGCCGCTAACCCCATCGTGGCGACCCTACACCGAAAATGACCGTCACGCCCTACATCGAAACAAACAAAGACCCAGCAAAAATAAGGTGAGCAATTTCAGTTTTTTTATTAACATAAGGCTTTCCCAACTCCCGATGCTAGAATTACCGTAATCAATATAAATATAAAGAGGTCCTTTAAAGACCTACATATTTATAACTCTCTAACGAAAAACATAGGGCCTTTGTCGGTAACCCTCCACTGAAGTCTGTTTGGAAATTTCCAACGGATGAGGGCACAGGCAATCAACCCATAGCCCTATATAGTTTTTTCAAAATTACATAATGTTTTTCATACTCCATTCCCTTCTTTGTCTTAGTTTGATCTTTTCTACCATCGAATCCGATCCCTTCAATCTGTGTATTCTCTGATTTCACTTTGATTATGTTCTTTTTACCCACACGTATTCTTTCTCTTTCCACTTTTTTACTATCCAACATATTGTTTCGTCTAATATTCCCATATCCTTCAAAGCTGCATTTACTATAGCTGCAGTAGCTCTGTAACTTACACGGTATCTATCTGCTGTTATTGTTAAGTTATCATAAATAATTCTGTTCTGATGGTTTTCTCTCAGCTCAAAATCGGGAACAAAGTCAATATCGTCACTGTCATCATCAATTTCCATGCTCTCATCTTCCATAATATGTAAAGGGTCCAGTTTGCTGGTTGAGGCGACATTCATATCTAGGCTTATCTTGGCTCTTCTTTCTAATCCTTTAACTCTATCGTGAGTCCTTTTTCTTGCGGAAGTCGTTACTCTGTCGATTGGTCCTAGTTGATTTTTTCTTTGTTTCTGCCCCACAAAAGACTCCCACTCATAAATTGGAACTCTAATATCACATCTGCAATCCGTTCGACTGATTTTTTTATCGTACCAAGTACAAGTACAAGTACAAGTACAAGTGCAAATATCAAACATTTCATCGAATGTCTCCACCACCTGCTGAAAACTGTCGTTTCTTTGTTTTAATGGTACTTTATTTAGCTTTGCTGCAGATTCTATCAATCGTTCAACTTTTATAGCTATTCCTTCAAATCCTATATGTGGAAAGGAAAACTTCTCCCAAATGGCTTCCACATCTTTAGTGACAATTCTGTAACATTCTTTTGCTGTTCTAGAACCTTTCGAAATCAGTTCTTCTCGTTTTCTTACCAATAAATAATGCCTAAATACGTCAGCCTTTGGAGGAGTCATTGAAGGTGGAAATTCTGCAGGGTAACCAAATGTTGAATTGTGCGTTTTGCTTCTTGTCGCCATGATTTCATTTATTTAGGCCTAGTAGCATTAATAATAAGAAACTAATTGTTAAATTCTATCAATTGAATCATTCAATCTGAATTTAATATAACTCATTCGGAATTAAATCATAACTCATTCAATCATTAACAATCTGAAACCAAACAAAAAAAACGTGACAATTTATATAATTCATCTAATCTATCTAAATTAATCTATGTAATCTACCTAATCTATCTAAATTAATCTATGTAATCTACTTAATCTATCTAAATAATCTATCCAAATTAATCTAATCTACTTAATAAGACTTAATATAATGCATGATTGTTACATTTGGTGTTTATATCTGTGGAGAGAGTAAAATGGGGTGATGCTATGGAAGGGGTAAGGGGGGCCGCATATACTCATTTTTTTTTTTACAAGATGTTGAGATCATCATTTCCAACTACGTGCATACTGTGGAATTGGAGAAACTCGATTTTTTATATCTTTCTACCCCCCCCCCCCCCCTAATATATAGTCGAGTTTATGGACAGGAAATCCGACTGATAACGATTCAAAATTCTGTCCAATAATAGTTCTAGAATGACGGCTCACTGATTTAGCCAAACTACTTCCTAAGAGAAGTGATAACATTTTGTGATTATCCTGACTGAGATTGTAATTACCAATTAATTATCAGAGCAATCATTGCTGCGCATAAATCAGGGCTACTTCTAAGACAGTTTTAGTGGGTGGGTCAAAATAGTTTTTTTTTTATATTTGTATTTGATCACAAACCAAATCAAATGTGTATGTTGTTGTTGTTGTTTAGCCGATCAGCCCACCTTGATTGAGCAAGCCGGCGGCACGCAGGTAACCGATCGCCCTCTTCGGAGTGGACCAGAGGTTCAGCGCACTAGTGATGTTGTGTTGTGTTCGTTGTTGTGCTAGAGCGGTACAGTCTGTCATAATGTGTTCAATTGTTTGTGGTGTGTCGTGACACAGGTGGTAGGTGTCGTCTATGGAGTTGTCTAGTCTGTGTTTATATGTTAGTAAGTTCGGGTGATGTCCACATCGGAATCGTGCTAAGTTAACTCGATCCGATCTGCTCAGGCTGATCTCTGACCTGTTAATGGATGGCGGCTTCGCACCTAGGACCGCATTCGGACCGAGTCGTGTCAGTGCTTTGTGGGTTAGGTGTGTGTGTATGTGTTTTCTGTACTGTGTGATGTCTGTGGGGCGTGGTATGGAATAGAGTATTTGGTTATAATATCTCTCTGGTGTTACCTTAATAGTGCGAGGTGTCGGTGCGTGATTGTACATGTAGTGGCAAGGGTGTTGTGGGTTAGTTGTCGCTGCTGCAATGAATTGTGTTCCCCTCATGTCTAAATGTTCCCTAACTTTCAGTATTTTTGTTTCTGTGTGCAGGTGTTCTATTGGTGTTGTTTGAGTGCATCCTGTAATGATACGAAGTGCGTTGTTTTGTATTGTCTGTAAGGTGTTTATGTGTGTGTTTGAGATAATGGGTGCCCAGCATGGGCTAGCATAGTCCATAACTGAGCGAATATATTGTTTGTATATGAGTGATGTTGTTTCCTGCTGGTATCCAAAGTTTGTGCCTGTTAGTACCCTAAGCGTGTTAAGTCTTGACGTACATTTGTTTTTAATGTCCTGAATGTGGTTTGCAAAAGATAATGATGTGTTGTATGTGACCCCAAGTATTTTGGTCCTGTGAGTGTGTGGAATATTGATGTTGTTTAGTGTAAGCTGTGGAATTACCTGGTGTTCTTTTGTGTTGCTTGTAAGCAAGGTGATGGTTGATTTTGTGGGCGTTACTTTGAGTCTATTGTGTGTGTGAGCCAGTCTTGTATACTGTTTATGTGTTTGTAGGTTATTTGTAGCGGTGTCGATGTTGTTGTGGGTGGATGTAGAGTGATGTCGTCTGCATATGATAATGTAAGCTTGTTATCTATGGGTGTTGGAATGTCATGCATGTATAAGTTGAAGAGTGTTGGTGAGAGAACAGAGCCTTGAGGGACCCCGTTCGGAAAAAGTTTGTTTTTGGATGACTTTCCATTAAATGTGACATGTGAGTATCTTCCTGAAAGATAGTTGCTCAGCCACCTTTTGGTGTTATTGTGCAGGTTTGTGTTGAGTATTTTGTTTATGAGAGGGAAGCGTGGGATAGCATCAAATGCTTTACTAATGTCTATTGTTGCTAATAGTGTACGATGAGCTGGTCGTCTGGAGTTGATGCCATCCATGATGTGCTGCGTGAGGTTAGTGAGTAATGTCGTGGTTGAGTGGTGAGGTCTGAATCCATGTTGAGTAGGCGATAGTGGAATGTGTGGGTTGGTGATTTGTAAGATTAGTCTTTCTGTTACTTTGGAAGGTGTGCATAGTAAAGTAATGGGTCTATAGGAATCTGGTTCTGTTGAATTTTTGTTTGGTTTGAGTAGTGTAATAATTTTACCTTGTTTCCATATGTCAGGAATAATACAGTGTTGGTATGAATATGTGCTGATATTTGTGAGAGCTAGTATTCCTTGTGGGCCCAAGTGTTTAAGGTGTATGTTAGATATGTTGCTGGTCCAGTAGCCCTTTGAATTCTTAATGTTTTTGATGATCTTGGTGGTCTGGTCTGTATTGAAGGGTGTAATGGTTGTGTCGAGTCTGTAGGTTTTCTTGTGTCTGGCTGTTTGTCTGTCTGCATGTTTCTGGTTGTTGTCTCTGTTTAAGTGACTTATCTTTGCGTAGTGATTAACTAGAATGTTAGCTTGTTGTGTGTATGTTGGATATTATTTTGGCTGCGACAGATAGCCGCGTGTGAGGTGTGAATGCCGCTGTTAGAGTGGGTAATGCCGTTTATAGTCTTGTATAGCCTGGATGTATCTGTGGAGTGGTTTAATGTTGTTATGAATTCCCTGAATGTTCTGTTTGTTTTTCTTTGAGTTTGTTATTTATTTCTGTGTTGAGCTGTTGTATCTGCTGTTTTATGACTTCTGTGTGTGGGGTTTGTGTGTTATATTTGAGGTTGTTACGTTGCCTTATAAGGTGGGCTATTTCTCTAGTGTAATTTGGGTTGTATTTCCTAATGTTGCCCTTCGGTATGTATTTGTTTGCATTATTGATGATCTGATTAAATGTCTTGAGTGTTGTATTGATGTTTATGATGGGTGTGCTGTTTAATGGGTGAATTGTTCCTCAGTCTGTATTTTGAACTGTTCCCAATCAGCTTTCTTGTAATTTCTGTAAGTGTGCCTAAGGCTGTTGGGGCAGAGTGTAGAATGTGTTGTAATGATGATGGCAGGTGGTCTGATGACAGTTGTTTTTCTGTTCTCCATTGTGTATGTGTTGCTAGTGAGGGGGAAAAGAACGTTATGTCTGGGAGGAGTTTGAGTATCCTGCTTGATGTGGTATGTGTGTATGTTCTTCTGTATTGTAAGAATGAAGATGTTGTTTAGTTGTGTGGCTATGTTGGCGCCTCTGGTGTTGCTTTGGTTGTGCAGGTACCAACTAGTGTCTTTGGCGTTGAAGTCTCCTCCTAAGATGACATTAGTTAGAGAGGCCAGATTGTGTAACTGTGGATTGTAATTGGCTGGCACCTGAGGTGAACTATCTGGTGGGATGTAAATGTTGATTAGTGTGGTGGTGTGTTTGCGCGTGTTTTAATGTTAACTGCCTGTATTTCTATCGTGTTATCTGCTTGGATTGTGTTTGTAATGTTTTGGGTAGCATCAGTGTAGCTAATGCTTTACGTATGTAAGTGATGAGTCCACTCCCGTTACCCCCAGTACGATCTTGACGGATCGCCGTGAAGTCAGGGATGGTGGGTGTGTTTTGTGTGTGCTTTTAGTTTTGTTTCTTGTATAAGTGCTATGTGAATTTTTTGTTTGTGTACGAATTCCCTAAGCTCCATGATTTTGTTTGTGAGGCCATCTACGTTGTACTGTAATATGTTAATATTATACTTCTGTATGTGTCTCATGGTGCTATTGTGTCTATGTCTTTGTGTATGGTGACATGTGTAAGTTGTAGTGGGGCCTGGATTAGTCTTAATGTCACCAGAGAGTAAGAGTAGTTCGGGGAGCACGCAATTGCTCCCTGTAATTGAAAAAATAGCACGCTGAGAATAGGTCCGGCCCCGGGAGCCGATCGGCACTCTGACCTTGCCACGCAACAGGCCGTCGACTGCCAGTCTGGCCAACCGTAGACAACCCGCTGCACGGAGATTTGAGGAAGTTTGGCCACCAGCGCGTTGATGTTTTGGTTTGACGTCGCCTCTTCTTCCCGTTGACGTGTCCCGCGCTGGAGGATGCAGCCACTGTTAGAAGCTTCCTCGTCAGCTGCTAACACTTTTTTCAGGTTGTTTTAGCTACCTGTTCAGAGGTTTTTTATAAATGTGTATGTTGATGTATATTATGTACCTCATATATATTCGTACTCGTATATATGCTCTTATTTTATTTTAATAGGTGGGTGAAGTCTTTCTGCACGTGGGCAGTTGCCCACGTGCAAAAAGACTCCACCCACCTACTAAAATAAGAGCATACATATGAGTATATATGCATTTGATTTGATTTGTGTTGTGATCAGATGTAAATACAAATACAAAAATAAACTATTTTAACCCACCCACTAAAATTGTCTTAGAAGTAGCCCTGGCATAAATTGTAGAAACTAGCTGCTAAGTGTATAGTACTGCAGATTTTTGTTTTTAATCAAGGTTTTGCTGGCCTTTATATTTGAGCAATTAATGCTATTACTAAGTCTTATAATGCGTTTGGTTAATACGATTTATTCATATCAGTAACATTTAATGGTAATTCAACAAACTTGCGGCAGAAAGATAATCGTACATTACTTGAACATTTAAGTTATTACTTATTAAACAGTGATCTAGCCGCTTAATTGCACTCCTTCAGAGTGCAAGTGGACAGGTCTGCCATTGTTCACACAACTCTAATACCTGGAAAAGAAAAAAATGCCAATGAATCACACATAAATTCAATTAATCACACAAAAATAAAATTGGTATTACAATATGTACACTTTGTATGGGGTGACGGGACTTTTTGAACACTGTACAGTATTAGAAACCCATAATAAAAAAAAAAAAAAAAAAAAGAAAGTCTGGCATTTGAAACGCTTTAAATTTTTTTTTGAGTGTGAGAGGTATTAACATAAATTACTTATAGTATTATCGATGTATTTTGAGTGCTGATAATGAATTTAGTAATACCTGTCAACATTTGTGAACTTCTTCAGAAAGATATGATGTAATTATTATTATTTGCTATATTAGTTTTAATATGTGATGATTTCTCAATTTTTGTAGTGTCTTGGTGAGTATATTTAAACTATAAAGTTATGAAATTCATTACATTAACGGCACATCGTTACTCAGAATTAAAGTGCAAGTTTCATTTGACTTTATCAACCAATCTTAAAAAGTTCTAGAGTACCAATTATACCATGCTATCTAGATTGCACGTAGCGAACCGTGGTTCGGATCCCACGTAAGCTGTAGGTCCCCTCCATTATGGGCGCAGACCGACGCTCTCTCCTTCGTCTTTACACTTCCATGGTCCAGTCGAAGCTGGACTATGGCAGTGTAGTATACGGTTCAGCCTCCAACACCTGCCTCCGTATCTTGGACCCAGTCCTTAATAGGGGCCTCCGCCTCGCCACTGGTGCTTTCCGCTCTTCTCCAGCCTCCAGCCTTCAAGTGGATTGCAATTACCTCCCTCTCGCCCTCCGACGGCGTCTGCTCCTCATGAGGACATACCTCCGTGCACAGAGACTACCCTCTTCGCTTGTATGCGCGGCGATTTCTGAACTCCCACCCCAGGGACGGAGCTGGCACTTCACTGAAGAGGTCCGCTCTTTCCTTGACTTTTCTAACATGCCTGTCCCCTCAATTATCCCCATTTCATACAACATTTACCCCCCCTGGCTCCTCACCCCTTTTAAGTTCTGCAGGGACCTGTGTGCTCTACCGAAGAATACAACGAGTGCTACGGTATACAGGTCACTTTTCCGTGAACATGCAACCCAACATCCGGACACAGTCGCCATTTATACAGATGGTTCCCGTTTGGAGACTGGTGCGGCCGCTTCAGCGGTGATACTGACCCAACCACTTTCTCGAGGCGTCAGCTTGCCCCGCGAGACCTCCGTTTTCTCGGCAGAACTTTTCGCGATTAAGGAGGCCCTAGACATAGTGCGCACTCACTCTGCCAGCTCTTTCGTCATATATTCAGATTCCCAAAGCGCACTTCTCTCCCTAGAGAGATGTAACCCCCCTCATCCGCTCGTCTGTGCCATCCAGCAAATTTTCCATTTTTTAACAGCCTTCCGACACAAGACAATCGCCTTCTGCTGGGTCCCGGCACATGTCGGCATCCAGGGTAACGAGGAGGCGGACCGCACGGCAAAGTCGGCCTGCTTACTACCGGCCTCTTCCTTTCACCGACTTCTTCCCGACTCTCCGCTCCCATTTCCGTTCCATCTGGCAACGGGAATGGGACCAGGCCACACAAAACAAACTTCATAAGATCAAACCGCAAGTAGGATACTGGGCCTCCTCCTCCACCGGTCCCGACATAAAGAAGTGATTATAGCCCGTCTCCGCATAGGACACACGCATTACTCATGGTCACCTAATGGCTAAATCGCCAGCCCCGCTCTGCCCTACCTGTCATACTCCCATCACTGTCGTACATCTACTGGTCGAATGTCCAAACTTGTCCGCTCTTCGTTGTAGATTTTTCCCTCACTTGCCCGAAATTCCCATACCCGAGCGTCTACAATTCATGCTCGCTGAGGGCCCCCATTTTTCGGAGGAAGCGATTTCCCGTTTCCTCACTTATTCCCACCTGTTTCAACGGGTCTGAGACCAGGCCCCCCATACCCACTCCCCAATAACTGAACCCCCCCCCCCTGGTATATCATCCCCAACTCAGTAACACCACTCACCCACTGCCTCGCTGAGATATGTACCACACTAGGTACGAATCGGCGGTAAAATAAATAAAGGAAAAAAAAAAAAAAAAAAAATCAACGCACAGAGCTCTACTTGACGGGTTGGAATCAAAGGCGTTTGCTTCATCATTTCCCCTTCTATTACTCAGTCTTCAATCTCTCTCTCTCTTCGCTACACTGTTGCCTCATTCTTTCTTTACTGCTGCTATTATAACGGGCACTACTGTTCCGAACTTTCTAATTGCATGACTCATGCTTTAAGGTATTTTTGCAGTATTAGTCTTTCGACACATTCGCCTCCCTTTCCCGTCCAACTCCCTAATCATTAGAGAGTTGGACAGAAAAGGGATAATAGACAGGAGGAAAGATAGATTGAGGAAGGTGGCTCCAGAGTTGACTGATTGAGTAGATGAAAGCCTGAGAATACCCATTAACACTTGCATTAGACTCTAATGCAAATGCTGATCGGTATTCTCAAGCTTTCATCTACTCAACCAGTCAATTCTGGAGCCACCTTCCTCACTATCTTTCCTCCTGCCTATTACCTGTGCAAGACCAGAATCTATCAAAAGCTTTTGCTATGTTTAGTGTAAAAGCAAAGGTTTCACCGAAGTTCTGAAAGGAGAATGACCTAGAGTCAGAGATATGCGAGAATAGGCATACACATGATTTGGGATAGGTATACAAATAAACTTTAAAAAACTCCCCTTAGAGAAATACATCATGGCTTGTGATTTGTTGTAAGATTTAGTCTAATTAAGAGGGTCTAATCTCTTTCTTAGAGCCCTTTTTCAACCTTGATATGTTTTTACACGTTTTTTGAATTTTTAATAGGTGGGGGACTCAAATTTTCTTTGAATGGAAGAAAGGGATTATTGAGGTTTCACTGATGGGAGGTATAGAGATACAGAGAGAAGTGGAGCTAGTCGTCTATTTACTGAAAATCCCGTTGAGGTAGTTTAGCCTATACTCAGTAACTAATATGATGTTTGCCAGAGAAAGGGTAAATCATTAGTTTTATTTCACTCTTCAGGTACAATAGTACTGCAGTAGGACATAGTAACATAGAAGATATAGGGCCAGCGTGTTATTATATGTGGCTTTGTGGAAAATATAAAATTTACAAAAAGTAGAAAAATGCTACTGCTGAAGAAAAGTTATTTACTAAACAAGAGTTCCATTAATTTTAAGTTCACTAACTGAAATAGAAAAAATGTCCACCAAGTAATATGTATCCTTTAAAAATACTTATAAGTTGTCGCCAGACTGTAAATGTGGCTGGATGCCATATGTTTGTCTAAACCAGACTAAAGTTGGATCTATCAAAATGCTAGGTTCTATAGATCATTGTATAAACCTGAGTATTTAGTAAAAATTACTAGGCTCAGAGAATCACTGATGGATTTTTATCTTGTTATTTTGACAAATAATTCATTCAGGAGGGCCAGAAACCATCACAGCGCTTTGGCCAACTAATGTGGTTCATTATCCTGCCCCCCCCCCGGGGGGGGGGCAACAAGCGACAAACCCACAACAAAGACTAAGATCAAACACTGTCACTGCAGGTTAAAGACTGGCCAACCACCGGTCACCGTCATAGTTGTCAACACACGTAAATAATATAGCGAAAGTGGCTAGATTATGGTTGAAAATTGCTAAAATGCCTTAAATGCAGGACAGTTTCATATTTTTATCCGTGGAGAAAATGATGGAAGCTGAAATTCCGGACTTTTGAAGAATTTTAAAAATGACTTCCGGATGAAGATTTCGAGACCTAAATGGAGGACATGTCCGGGAAAATATGGACGTATGGCAACCCTAGGTTAATGCAGAAATTGGCTTCTTATTGATTAATTGGTAAGTTTGTAACAGCCATTACTGATTAATCAGCTTATTAATTTAAAATCTGAAACTGACCTAAAAGTACAAATAATCAGTTTCAAAATAACAAAATAATGGCATAAAACACCTAATAAGTTAGCCTTAAACTATTAACTATACGTTCATTGTTAGTGGTATGACTAGGCCTATATGTAACTGTATTTTATCAGAACTATAGCAACCTTGATTACATATAAATAGTAGGATACTTAAACACTTATGACACTACCCCTATTCAGTAAAGTTAAGAGTGGAAATTTCAAAAATCCCATCTTAGAATTAATAAGGCTTAGCGATAATTTATATTTTTATAAACCAACTATAATGCGTCAAAAAAAATCTTTATTCAGAAAAAAATACAAGTGACAGAGTTTGACAATATTTTTCAATATTTTTCTGTACAATTTAGATATTTGATATGGCATTAATATATTCACAGAATTCTAATCTGAATATGCTATTGGAAGCATGGAAGATTTTAGACAAAATTAATAGGATTCAGTTCATATATTGCATGAGAAAAGTGAAAAGGGCAAGTAATAATAATAATAATTATACTACTACTACTACTACTACTAATAATAATAATAATAATAAACACGAGATAAAAATTGACGGATCTTTTCCGTTTGACTGCCGCCATTGAAACATAAGAGGTGAGTGCCCCCAGCCTTCTTTACTTAGCCTTATAAGGCTAACTAACGAAAATATCACGACCTAACCTAACCTATCGTTAGGTCAACTGTACGACCTTGACGATTGGTTAGGTTAGGTCGTGACATTTTTGTTAGTTAGCCTTATAAAGCTAACTAAAGAAGGCTGGAGGCCCTGATCTCCAGGTGATCCCCTTATTTTTCTGAGTACACGATTAAAACTTAAAAATTAAGCATGGATCTTGAAAGTAATTAAAATTGTTTATAAGAAACAAAATTTGAAGGGGAAATTAAGAATAGCTTTTTTATAAAGTAACTTATTTTGTATCATCAAGACATTTCAGTTAAAATACAAAATACAAAAAGTTTAATTATGTTTCAATGGCGGCAGTCAAACGGAAAAGATCCAAATTGACATAATTTTAAATTAAATGATCTATTGCATATTTAGTAGAAAATAACTGATGCTTAATAAAAACATAGATAAATTATGAAATTAGAAGTGTTTAATGAAATTAACATATTTTAGATGGTTAATTTTAAAATAGGAACTTAATTAATGTGGTAATAAAGACAATACTGAAATTATACATCAGTAAGAGCTAACGAAGTACTTCTTTACCGATTTGCGAAATATATTTAGTGATGAAGCTTGCCTGATATTGATAAGAATTGCATTCCTTATATCTGTTCCTTTGAAAGAGAGGGCTTTCCCTGCAGTTTCCATTATACGTATATAGTAGTATGGTGTGTAAAAAAATCACTGGACAATCTACTGTTGTTATAATGATGTATTTGATGGGAGGTGATTGCTCTTTGAATGGGTGATGTATGTCTATTTTTTTTATAACTTTGAACATATTGACAACAAAATGAATTTGTACAAGTCACTTAGTTTTAAAATATTTAGCTCTTTAAACACTGGAAAAGTATGACTTTGTCTGTTGTCATTATTCGACAGAGTTCGCCGACAATTTTTATGGACGACTATGAAAGGATAATTTATGTATATATTTCTTTGAGCTGTCAATGGCATCATTCTATACATCACAATATGTAAATGAAATGAAACTAAACCCGGAGCAAGTGTATTTACGTCCCCTAACCAATCGATATATATTATATATATATATATATATATATATATATGTTAAACACAGACCGTGCATGGAACAAGGAACTCTTCTGGGAAAATTAAATCCACTATAGTCCGAATAAGTAATGGTAAATGACAAATACCATAGTTTTTTTTTTTTTCCTTTTTCATGATTTTAGCCCGACGTGGGCAACGGGTCTCTCGCAAAGAGATCCCATAAATATAGCTTCCCTCACCAGCTATCTGCAAAGCAGACAGGATCCAGCTTTGGGACGTGGATCTAGGGTTTAAAGCAAGCCTAGATCCCTACACTCAGAACCTCTATATAAGTAAAAGACTCGTTGCATTCACGTCGTGTTGAATAAATCAAAGAAAAAGGGGGTAACTATTGTATTTTTAGCCAAAAAAAACCAAAACTTAAACCTCAATTGGGACATTGAGCGTCCACTTTTCAAGGCACGAAACACGTCCGTTTAGTATACACAAACTCAGAATGGTTCCCTGAGAACATTATATGTTAAACACAGACCGTGCATGGAACAAGGAACTCTTCTGGGAAAATTAAATCCACTATAGTCCGAATAAGTAATGGTAAATGACAAATACCATAGTTTTTTTTTTTCCTTTTTCATGATTTTAGCCCGACGTGGGCAACGGGTCTCTCGCAAAGAGATCCCATAAATATAGCTTCCCTCACCAGCTATCTGCAAAGCAGACAGGATCCAGCTTTGGGACGTGGATCTAGGGTTTAAAGCAAGCCTAGATCCCTACACTCAGAACCTCTATATAAGTAAAAGACTCGTTGCATTCACGTCGTGTTGAATAAATCAAAGAAAAAGGGGGTAACTATTGTATTTTTAGCCAAAAAAACCAAAACTTAAACCTCAACCGGGACATTGAGCGTCCACTTTTCAAGGCACGAAACACGTCCGTTTAGTATACACAAACTCAGAATGGTTCCCTGAGAACATTATATGTTAAACACAGACCGTGCATGGAACAAGGAACTCTTCTGGGAAAATTAAATCCACTATAGTCCGAATAAGTAATGGTAAATGACAAATACCATAGTTTTTTTTTTTCCTTTTTCATGATTTTAGCCCGACGTGGGCAACGAGTCTCTCGCAAAGAGATCCCATAAATATAGCTTCCCTCACCAGCTATCTGCAAAGCAGACAGGATCCAGCTTTGGGACGTGGATCTAGGGTTTAAAGCAAGCCTAGATCCCTACTTGAAAAGTGGACGCTCAATGTCCCGGTTGAGGTTTAAGTTTTGGTTTTTTTGGCTAAAAATACAATAGTTACCCCCTTTTTCTTTGATTTATTCAACACGACGTGAATGCAACGAGTCTTTTACTTATATAGAGGTTCTGAGTGTAGGGATCTAGGCTTGCTTTAAACCCTAGATCCACGTCCCAAAGCTGGATCCTGTCTGCTTTGCAGATAGCTGGTGAGGGAAGCTATATTTATGGGATCTCTTTGCGAGAGACCCGTTGCCCACGTCGGGCTAAAATCATGAAAAAGGAAAAAAAAAACTATGGTATTTGTCATTTACCATTACTTATTCGGACTATAGTGGATTTAATTTTCCAAGAAGAGTTCCTTGTTCCATGCACGGTCTGTGTTTAACATATAATGTTCTCAGGGAACCATTCTGAGTTTGTGTATACTAAACGGACGTGTTTCGTGCCTTGAAAAGTGGACGCTCAATGTCCCAATTGAGGTTTAAGTTTTGGTTTTTTTGGCTAAAAATACAATAGTTACCCCCTTTTTCTTTGATTTATTCAACACGACGTGAATGCAACGAGTCTTTTACTTATATAGAGGTTCTGAGTGTAGGGATCTAGGCTTGCTTTAAACCCTAGATCCACGTCCCAAAGCTGGATCCTGTCTGCTTTGCAGATAGCTGGTGAGGGAAGCTATATTTATGGGATCTCTTTGCGAGAGACCCGTTGCCCACGTCGGGCTAAAATCATGAAAAAGGAAAAAAAAAAAAAAAACTATGGTATTTGTCATTTACCATTACTTATTCGGACTATAGTGGATTTAATTTTCCCAGAAGAGTTCCTTGTTCCATGCACGGTCTGTGTTTAACATATAATGTTCTCAGGGAACCATTCTGAGTTTGTGTATATATATATATATATATGGTGGGCGGAAAGTAGCTCCCTAATTTAAATTACATATAAATTATGTATAAATTGTGATTGTATTGTTATGGTGTGTTCTCTAAAGTGGTACAATTGTAACGTTCATTTTTTTTTTTTTTCATTTCAGATTGAAGGGTAACATGGCTGAGCGTTTAACACTGCAGGAGCGTGCCCAGTTGGCGGCACGGTACGAAGTTTGGCAATCTGTCGTTCGAGTTCAAAGATGGTGGCGGGCCATTCACGGACCACGTGCCCAAGTGGACCCGAAAACAATCAAGAACTGCCACTCGAAGCTCATGACCACGGGGTCTGTGGCAGATGTTCGAAGATGTGGTCGCCCTTCGACATCCAGGGCCCAGGAGACGGTGCAGGCAGTTCAGGAAATGTTCGCACGGAGTCCACGAAAGTCAACTCGCCAGGCAGCTCGGGAAAGTGGACTCTCCCGCTACTCAGTGCGAACTGTGCTGAAGAAGGAGCTGAACTGGAGTGCGTGGAAGCCGCATTACTGCCAATCTCTCTCGGACGAGGACTGCGACATTCGCAAGGAGTTCGGGGAAATCATGCTGGCTTGGCATGAAGACTGGCCCCATCTCTTCCGCAACATCCTCTGGAGCGACGAGGCGGTGTTCCACGTCGGAGGCTTTGTCAACCGCCACAATTGCCACTACTGGGCAGGAGAGGATCCCATGGTTACCGCTGAAAAACGGCAGAATCGGTTCAGTGTAACGGTGTGGTGTGGTATGACCTCAGATCAGGTTGTGGGCCCGTTCCTTCTGCGCAACACCATGAATGCTGAGCGGTACCTTGCTATGTTGCGAAACGAGGTCTGGCCGGTTGTCAGCACATGGGAGAACATCGACGATCTGATATTTATGCAAGATGGCGCCCCTCCGCACTTCGCTCTTGTTGTCCGTGAGTGGCTGGATGCCCACTTCCCTGGGCGTTGGATGGGTCGTCGTGGTCGACATCAATGGCCAGCCAGGAGCCCCGACTTGACACCGTGCGACTTCTTTCTTTGGGGGTGGGTAAAGGAAGAAGTCTACCGCACCAAACCGAGGACATTGGAAGAACTGGAGGACCAAATTCGGGAAGTCATGTCCTCCATCCCGCCGGAGTTCCTGCTAAAGTCAGTGGACGCCATTCCTGGGCGGCTCCAGAAGCTGGTGGAAAGAGTTGGAGCCCACATTGAATTTTAGAGTAAACCTACAATGTATGCCTACCTTTTCATATTATTTCTTCTGAAATAAATGGATAATATACGTATTTTTTTACCAATCCAAAATAGGGAGCTACTTTCCGCCCACCCTGTATATATATATTATATAGCGAGGAATAGGAGGACGAAAAAATGGTACATGTTTATTGACAGACGTTTCGGAAAAATTCAATTTCCATCATCAGTGCTAAAAATTTTAAAACAAGTAAAAATAAATAAGTATAATAAATAAACGAACAACAAATTAAAATGGCGCAACAATTAGCGAGAATCAAAAACAAGTTACAATATATATTAGATTAAAAGATTAAAAGTTAAATGATATAAAGAATAAAAGTATGGATAATAAGTAAAATATAAAATGGTTTAGGTAGAACAGAATTGTAAAATTACTTACAATTAGCGAAAATTAAAAGCAAATTGCAATATGTATTAAATTAAAAGATTAAAAGTTAAATGATATAAAGTATAAAAGTATGGATGAAAAGTAAAATATAAAATGGTTTAAGTGAAACAGAATTGTAAAATTTCTTACCAGATTGTAATGACTAATTATACAGAAGGTTGGGAATGGTTGCCTGTTGAAAGAATTCCATTGGGACGATGGAGTCGGACGGAGTGATAGTGGATTTCTTTTGAAAGTTTATTTGGCAATGTTTAAATTGAAAGCAGAACTGTAATCGTTGAGGGTTGGCTGGATACTAAGGATGTAAAGGGACTCAAGTATTATCAACTCAGCCAACCAACTAATCGACCTCCGCATACTTGAGTCCCTTTACATCCTTAGTATCCAGCCAACCCTCAACGATTACAGTTCTGCTTTCAATTTAAACATTGCCAAATAAACTTTCAAAAGAAATCCACTATCACTCCGTCCGACTCCATCGTCCCAATGGAATTCTTTCAACAGGCAACCATTCCCAACCTTCTGTATAATTAGTCATTACAATCTGGTAAGAAATTTTACAATTCTGTTTCACTTAAACCATTTTTATTTTACTTTTCATCCATACTTTTATACTTTATATCATTTAACTTTTAATCTTTTAATTTAATACATATTGCAATTTGCTTTTAATTTTCGCTAATTGTAAGTAATTTTACAATTCTGTTCTACCTAAACCATTTTATATTTTACTTATTATCCATACTTTTATTCTTTATATCATTTAACTTTTAATCTTTTAATCTAATATATATTGTAACTTGTTTTTGATTCTCGCTAATTGTTGCGCCATTTTAATTTGTTGTTCGTTTATTTATTATACTTATTTATTTTTACTTGTTTTAAAATTTTTAGCACTGATGATGGAAATTGAATTTTTCCGAAACGTCTGTCAATAAACATGTACCATTTTTTCGTCCTCCTATTCCTCGCTAAGTTACGCTTCCCTAAGAACAAACCATTCAACCAAGTTATATATATATATATATATTTATATTTATATTTATATTTATATTTATTTATTTATTTATTTGACGATTGGTTAGGTTAAGTCGTAATATTTTAGTTAGTTTTAACGTTTTATTTCATTAGGTATACACGGACAAAGATGGGGAACGCAAACTACACTTGCTCCCTAAAATCTTATTCGCTTAATGATAATAATAATAAGCAGTCAGGAGGTCCAGAAACTGGTACATCATTACGCTAACTTCCGGTTTATTATCACCTGCACCATCAGGAATCGAACTCGACCTTGGTAAAGTTTTCTGCTAAATGCTATAGACATTGGACTGTGGCCATAATGAATATATTTTTTACAAAAGCCTAAAAAAATAATTATAAATACTTTAAAACGGCTGAAGTGAATGAAGATCACATTCAAATTCTTTATTGTGACCCCCCCCCCCCCCACCGAGTATTTTGTTATTATTGCAATAAAGATATTTTTTAGCATTACCAGTATTCAATATCTGAAGATCCATTGTGAAATTTGCACTTCAATACTTTAAAAGTATTCATTTGCTTTAGTGAAACACCAACATAAAACTTTATTTTCGGCTAGGAAAAAATATTGTAGTCTAAGAAAATGTATCCGAGTACTATATTTTTCAGGTTGTACAGGGTGGCCCAAAAATCACGATCGGATAGGCTTTCCTCAAACCTAGCTTGTGACGTAACAAACTCGCAAATTTAAACCCATCAGAAAGCATGGTGGAGTCCATACAGAACTTGTTGATATTTGAAGTTCGTACCTCTTAAACATCATATTGTAAAATAATTAAGTAAATAAATATATTTCATCCGATTGTGACTTTTGATCCACTCTGTACATTATTGTGTTTAAGACTGATGGGAATGCGTATCACATAATTCAGGTTTATAGATTAGTGGACAAATTTGTGTTTTTGCAGTCCTTTAGATCTATTTATAAATGTTGACACAGTGTAAAAATTGTTTTTAAAAAGAAGGTAATTAAAATACAATTACTGTAATTAAAAAATAATAAAATTACAACGTTAATTACTCTGTTTCTGAAGTAAGTCAATTATAATTACTCCACTTGCTTTTCAGTTACATATTTAAAGTCTAAAACTTGAAACTGAAATCCTTTGTTGCGTAAAGAAGCAGTCGCTTCTTTTGATAAAAGAATGTTATACACTGGAGACGTGGCCAAAAGTTTAAAATCTATCACAAATTTCTGGAATATATTCTTCTGCGTCCCAATTTGCATAATTTCAGTATGATTTAAGTTTTGAAAATGACGCTTGTTACCAAATGAATCCCGCCTCACGAAGTGAAACACACGCTATAATACCTGAAAATACAAACTAACTATTACGGTAATAGGTTTTATTCTCATAGGGATTAAAAGCAAGCGTGAAGGAATAAATGCCTACTTGAATAAGGTAAAAAGTTATGGCATCATTCCGCACTTCTTGGAAAGTTGTTAAATAATGATATGTATCATTTAACGCAAAGTTTATTTATTAAATACTTTATTTATTATTTTCATTCAATTATTAACTTTATGTACTGTATATTTTTCAAAATATATTTATCTCGGTCAAATACATTCTCAAGTTTATTGTAGTTTAGACAAATATAATCACAATTTGTAATAGTAATCAATTTTCTACTGACATCACAACGATTTGAATTTTGCTTTTGTAGCCTCAGTCGGAGAAATGATTGTAAATTCACAATAATTGTATAAATTCGTATGCAAAACCTAATGAATTCCTAATTCAAACATACTGCAGATGGGCACAAACCAGAAATTTCTTAAAAGAAGAGACCAAGATGAAGTACTTTTTAAAAAATACAAGCAAATCTAGGTCGCCTTCCGACATCAAATATATGATAGCATTTACAAAATCAATAACAGGACTTTCGAAGATGGAGAGAATAGTCGGAGGAGGAGACTGCAAACACCAATCGACCAGGGAAGTAACCCAAGCTAAATATATCTGTGCCGTCTACTTTTCTCCTAAATTTACTGACTATCCAAAACTCTTTCCAGAGTGAAATACATTCTATCCCACTCTTCATTGAAATATCTCTTTTAGGTGATTTCACTGTTTACCACTGCCTTTGGCTTTTTTTCATTTCACTGACATCCCTGGTGAACTAGTTTACGACTTCTCTCTCCTGAATGACCTAAATCAGATTGTACAGCACCCTATTCGTTTTCCTAATCGTCTTGGGGATAGGCTAAACATTCTAGATTTATTTCTCATCACTCATCCTTCTTCTTCCTCTGTCAAACTTTTTTCTTCATTGGGCTCTTCCCACCAAAATCTTATATCCGTTTCCTTTGCTCCAGTTCGGCTTTTGGTTCTTCCCAAGAGCCAAGAGTCCTACTTTACAGTAAGTCTTGTGGAGCTGCTACCGTAAACCAAGCTCGGAGGTGCCCAATCGGCACTTTGGCGTTGTCGATTGGGAGGCCCTTGCGTAGTACTTTTTTGATTACCCCTGGAATGATTACTACTCCGTAGCCGCGGCCCATCTAAGAGCGCTGAGCACAACAATACACAGCTGAATCCTCTTCTCTTGATATTCTTGGTGTTTCTTTTTCTCGTGGACTTTCCTGCAAATATCTCATATACTGTAGTCTCTTTCTAAAACGGCTTCTAAATGGTTAGGTGTGTTGTACCGCCTCCGCGGTTTCTTCACCCGTACTCAGCTACTGTCTCTGTACAGGAGTATTGTCCGCCTCTGTATGGAGTACATTTCTCATGTGTCGGGTGGCTCAACCCACACAGCTCTACTTGCGCGGGTGGAATCAAAGATTTTTCGTCTCATTATTTTCCAACCTCTTAATGACTGTCTTCACTCCCTCTCTCTTCGTCGCGATGTTGCCTCACTCTCTCTTTACTATTGCTATTATAACGGACACTGCTCATCGGTATTTTCAATCTTTCATCTACTCAACCAGTCGGCTCTGGAACAACGTTTCTCAATCCACCTTTCCCTCTTTCTATGACCCACCCCGCTAAATCTCTCAAACGCAGATTGTCCATGCATCTCAAAATGATTTGGTTTCGGTTGTCTTCTTCTATATGGGTGGGCGTTTTTGTGAACATTCGCCCTTGTCCCCTTCTCTTCCCGCATAAAAAAAAATATGGTAATGTTCTAAATTTGAACAGTATGTAAATGTAAACAACCATAAATGCTGTATAGATTTTAATTTGTAAGAAAAATACGACTAATTATGTTATTAATTCCCATATCTTTTTAAATGATTGGTTGGTTGGCTCATTGTATCAGTTGCTCGGAGACACTAGCATCGGACCTCCAATAATGACAATAATTATTATTGATGACAATAACGAGAAGGGAAAAATATGATAATAAAAACCCGCTCTAATAGACAGAGTTTATTTCCACATCAGTTTCGATGCCCACTGGCATCCTCTTCGTTTTTCTGTATCCACCCGAAGAGGATGCCAGTGGGCATCGAAACTGATGTGGAAATAAACTCTGTCTATTAGAGTGGGTTTTTATTATCATATTTTGACCTTCACGTAGAAAAAAGTGAAGTTTTTTGCATTTATTAAAGGAAAAGTAAATTAATAATCTTTTCTTTACAAATATTGATACTTTTAACATAAAATAGGACTCGTTTTATTTAAATGATTAAACTCATTTTTATTTGTCCAAAGAACCTTCTTTGCGGAGTATCTTTAGGCGGTTTGAACTCGCAGAGGCATGATGCTTATGTCGTATGTTGATCGTGATGAGTTTGTATGTATTACGTGGCACTTGACCTTCCTTCACTTCTTGTGGGACCACTTAAAGTCCGTTGTTTATGAGTTAAGACCTCGACGATCCAGCAGTTAAAAGAAAAAATTACAGATCAGTGTAACAGAATTAGTACCGAAACGCTTCAAAACGTAACCGACAGCTTGCAAAGACGAGTAGAAATGTGTGAACGGCTACATGGAATGCAATTTGAGTATGTGCTGGATTAATTGGTAAGTTGATTGTATTGTTTGTAATGTATAGTTAAAACTATTTTCTCGTTCAATTCAGTTATATCTTATTTCCTTATAAGAACGGACTTTTGTTACACCCTGTGTATATATATATATATATATATATATATAATATATATATATACTTCTAAACTTAATTTTTATCCATTGAACAAACAAATAAATTTTCATTTTATTCCTATTAATATTTTATGCATCTTTTGTATGCTAAGAATGTTAAATCTATTACAGGCTTCCTAAAAGCTGATAAGTCTCCAACTTTATCATGATATAATCCCAAAATATTTATCACATTTCAGAAAAGATTTTTACAGTTATGAACGATCTCAGGAAATGTTTATAAAAAGTACAATTTGAACAGGTAATCCCTTTTGTAAGCATCTTTTGTATGCTAAGAATGTTAAATCTAGTACAGGCTTCCTAAAAGCTGATAAATCTCGAACTTTATCATGATATAATCCCAAAATATTTATCACATTTCAGAAAAGATTTTTACAGTTATGAACGATCTCGGGAAATGTTTATGAAAAGTACAATTTGAACAGGTAATCCCTTTAACAGTCGAATGGAACATCGGATCGGTTTCTAAAATGAAAGAGATGCTCCATAAACATCTTTTCTTAATACGTTCTCTTCCAAACTAGTTTTTCACCTCCATCCGATGAAATGTTTCTGAAATAAGAGTGATTTTTTTTTCTTTGGTTCTTGAAGAAGATTACAAAGAACTCATCTTAGAGTTTATTTCTTCCTCTTCACCGTCTGAAAATGATTTTGAATTTCCTTTCTGTTTTCGTTTTTGGTTCAAAGGCTCCGATTCTCTTTTGGTTAATTCCGAAATGGGACTCTCTTCTCTGGATATAACGCCTGAATTCTCTAATAAGGAAAATGTGACTCGTGCATGCGCTGATCTTGGTTTGGGGGACTTCAGGAAACTCGAAGAAGGCTTCAGTATCTCCTTCGACCCAACTTGAGGTCTTTCATTTTTATGGTGCGAATGTTCCCCGTAGTTCTCACTGTACGTGAATGAGTTGCTTCTCCTGACATTAGGATTAGACACTCTGTCAGGTAATCTTCCTTGTGAACTTCTCGGCTTGGACTCAGTAGCATCATACTGAAATTCTTGGGTTCCTCCTTTAATTGTGCTTTCTTTATTCGGGTATGGGTATGGAATCTCTGTGGAGCAAGATCGAAAACAGAGATCTCTATTCGGGTATTGTGATAATTGTAGCTGCCATTCCCTAATACTTTTAAAACAAATGTCGTAGGAGGAATATGCAGGCTTTATTCGGTTGTTTTGGCAACAACATTCTTCGCAGTAAAAACATGAATTATAATGATTAATTTCGTCGTAAAAAGTTTTGTATCTCGGAAGGTTTAAGGCGTGAAACGAGCTGTTTCTCCTGTAGTTTGGACGCAAAGTTGCGTAGCCTTCGATGTTCCTTGGATAAGGACACTTGCATGGACACTCTACGAATGAAAGAAAAAAATATTGTTAATTGACAAGGTAAATAATAGAATTTTAGTCTTTATACACTGTATAATGAAGTAATATATAATCCTATTTGCATTAAATTTTATCAAACAGTTTGACATATAGTACTCAAAATACTGTAAGTACCTGAATAAAACCTTGGATTATAACACTGGTAACCACAACTCAACGATCCAATTTCACATAAACTAGCTGGGTTTAGAGTAGTATACTTTGGTTTGGTAACATGCTGTTCTTGTTGCTTCTGTTGTTTCTGCTGTTCTTGTTGTAGTTGCTGTTGTTGTTTCAGATGATATAATGTCGGCGTTTCCGAAATCTTCTTATAAGGAGTTAACGGCGACTGCCTGTGTAAACATTTTTTACCTGACGAAACATGAGAATTCTGAAACATTGGACTGTGATACGCTTGGAAATTTCTGGGACAGGTTTGTTGTACTTGGATTGATTCCAAGAATGGTTTTACAGGCAAAGTGGGTTTTGGAGTGAAATGGAGTTGGGTCACTTGATGGACAGGTGTATGATGAAGGTCAAGTTTAACTGTTGGACGAATAGCTCCGTCGTCCGAACGATCTTCAGGAGTGCTTTGTAATGTCCTTTTTTGGAAGACTGGAGATTCATCTACTCGAACGGATCTTCTCATCACTGGAGATATCAAATTTCTATAACTAATTTCGTTTAAAGACGTCTTGCGCTGGTGACAACTTGGGTCAATTATCTGGAAATAATTAAATTATAAATACGCTTCAAGTTCATGACATGAAAACACGCTTTCAAATGTCTTTTATTTTATAATTAACTATAAAGAACTTCTCCAATACTTAATAATATGAATTAATGTAGAGGGAAGTACTGAATGAGGCGGGTTACTCAGTGAAGTGGAGCTTACAAAGAAAGATAAGTACAGCATTCCGAACATGCTCTAAATTTATTTCCAACGTTTCAACACTGCACTTGTCATACTCAATGGCTATCGAAAATTCCAATAAATAAAGTATAAGGTAATTAAACATTGTAATAAATGAATAAAACACATTTAAAATAACCCAAATGATAACATTGTAAAAACTGTAACATAAAAGATCACAAAATTAAGAGAAGAGATAACGTCAAATTAATTACCGCTAATGTAAAATGTACATTTTTCCTTCCATATACTTTTCCACAAAAAGATACAGCCATTTAAAATATAAAATTTTCGATTTGAAAATAAACTTTGAGATAAAATTTGTACCAGTTTTATTTACCGGTACACGTGTGACGGCTGTAAGACTACCTACACAGTTCAGAAAAAAGTTCGCCCAGAAATAATTTTTGAAAAGCATGAAAAAATATTAATTTTAATACTGTTTATCTTGAAACATTTTGTTCTTTTGATGAAAGTAATTAAATTAAAAAGAAAAATCACTAATTAGTAATTTTTATGATATTTAAAAATTGAATTGAATTGAATAACCTTTTATTAATAAATTAAATACGGTACTTTTACACTTTATAATGACATAATTAATTGTGAAACTGGACTATTTATTTTATTTGACCCTTAAGCTTTAGGCTTTACTGGGCTCTTAATTAAAAATAAAACAGATAGTTATTATTAGTAATACATAAATCATGAATAACAATTATTAATGAACATTTTTCCAAACTGCATATTGTTGTACACAACTGAAATTTCAGTTCCGTCAGTGTCAACATTTGGGCCTGTCTGCAAGAACTCATCATCTTAGTATCCCTTTCACTCAGCAAGCAGAAGCCATAGTCATGAAGACAATTACTCCTTCCTTAAATTACGATTTCACATTTTAATGAAATTCAATAATCTTGTAGAGTTGAGAATATTACCTTACCTTACAACCTTACAAAGGTTCCGCGCGATGATCTTAGTTATAATAAAAATAAGCCAACAACAACAACAACAACAACTGTTTCTCTTTTAAAATCAATCTATTTTAACTACCAACCAACCTCCAACTAATTTAGATAGACCTGCTAGACCAATTAACTATCAGGCTGTGTCGGTATCGCTTTTCGGAAGGGATGAAGACATACT
The DNA here is from genome assembly GCA_023014485.1 of Bathynomus jamesi. Taxonomy (NCBI): domain Eukaryota; kingdom Metazoa; phylum Arthropoda; class Malacostraca; order Isopoda; family Cirolanidae; genus Bathynomus; species Bathynomus jamesi. Next base: position 91,555 of record JAJOZX010004254.1, read on the forward strand.
TGTACATGTTACAAAAATGATAATTAGTTTGATGTTCTCTTGTAATTTTGTGGGTTTCATTTATATTAGACTGTTTATGCTGTCATTCTGGGTTATTTTAAAAGTAGTTTATTCTTTTATTACAGTGTTTAATCTTTTTATGCAAGGAGGAGGTGACAAGAGCGAATGCTCGCAAAATTGCCCCCTCTCCAAATAGGAGAAAGAGAGAGTCGAAATCAAAGTCCAAAGTTTCCGAGGTGTCTCAACATTCAGTGTTTGAAAGATTGGATTGGGGAAAGATGGATTGAAGGAGGTTGTTTCAGTGTTGGACAGTAGATGAAAAATTGAGAATGCTGATTAACTCTTGCGTTAGAAAAATGGGTAGAAAAGGGATAAGAATGTGTTGAAAGTGTGGTGCTGCATGCTCTCCTTAAAGGAGGAGGCATGCACTTAGAGAGTTCAGAAGAGCAGTGTCCGTTATAATAGCAATAGTAAAGAGAGCGTGATGTAGCATTGTGACGAAGAGAGAGGCATTGAAAACAGTCAGTAAGAGACAAAAAGCTTTTGATTCCTGCCGGTGAAGTAGATCTGTGTGGGATGAGCCACCCTACACATAAGAAGCTTACGCCATACAGGGGCAGAAAAGACTCCTGAACAGAGATATCAAATGAGTGGGAGTAAAAAAAAATGCTTTGACGGTACAGCGCACCTAACATCTTAGAAGCTGTTTTAGAAAAAGAGCATATGTAATTTCACCGAAATCTCGAAAGGAGGATGACCAAGAGTCAGAGAGATGTGCAAGAAGATTGCCAGTAAAGCGTCCCTTGCGGAACCCATACTGACGATCTGAAAGAAGATTGCAAGTAGAGAGATGTTTTAGAATGGAAAGTACCACAAGAAAGACAAAGACGAGGGAGTTTGCTTTGGCAGGATGTCAGCACAGAAGCACAGTTCTTGAGAACAAGAGGAGGGATCCTATCAGGACCGTACTCCTTCTTGGAGTTGAGCCCAGATAGGGCAGAAAAAATCTATGAAATATATCCTAATTTTGGACATAATTATGTCAGAAGGGAGAGAGATGGAGGAACAGCACCGGAATCGTCCAGGGTTAAGTTGAAGGCGAAAGTCTGAGCCAAGAGTTCAGCTTTATCAGGAGAAGAGAGGACATCTGAGCCGTCGGGATGGAAAAAGGACGGAAAGAAGTAAAGTTGGTGGAAAATTTTTTGTTTAGATGTCATAAAGAGCGAGAATAATTAGAATTGATTAGGTTTTCACATTTTTGTCTGATGAAGGAATTTTTGGGGAGTCGAATTCCTAGCAGAAATATAAGCAGAGTGAGAGTCAGGAGTTGGATGGTGACAGTACTTTCTTAACTCCTATTTTCTCTGGCGAATAGCATTATACCAAGCAAAGTTAAACCAAGTTTTTTGCATTAGCAGTAAAAAACAAATCTGGAATGTATGCCTCCATGCCTGAAAGAATCACCTCTGCGATGCACTCAGTGGACTCGGAGGAGCCCGGTCCGCGGAAGCAGTAATAATTCCAGGGGAAATCAAAGAAGCACTGACCAAGGGCCTCCCAGTCGGCGATGCCACAGTTCCAAAGGCGCCTCCTCTTGGGAGGATCGAAAGAGTGAACTGGAGCGATAAGACAGGAAAGAAATATATGATTGTGGTAGGAGAAACCCAATGAAGAAAAGAGTTTGACGCAGGAAGGAGGATGAGAGGTAAGAAATAAATTCAGAATGTTGGACCTATCTCCAAGACAGTCGGGGAAACGATAGGGTGTTGTACAATCTGATTTAAGTCATTTAGGATAGAGAATTTTTAAGCTAGTTTACCAGGGATGTCAGTGAAATGAGAGTGAAACCAAAGATGGTGGTCAACATTGAAATCACCTAAATTGGAAATTTCAACGAAAGAAGAGTGGGAAAAAATGCATTCCACTTTGAAATTGAGGTTAAAGTGTTTGGGATAGTCAGTAGAATTAGGAGAAAAGTAGACACAGCGGATGTAATTAGTTTGAGATTGGCATGCAAGCCGTAGCCAGAAAGTGTGAAAATTCGGATAATTCAAGTTAGGGAATACAAGAGCAAGTGAGGCCGTTGCGTGTGTATATATATATATTATATATATATATATATATATATATATAATAATTTATGATTTATGTTAAACACAGACCGTCATGGAACAAGGAACTCTTCTGGGAAATTACATCCACTATAGTTCGAATAAGTAATGATAAATGACACATACTATAGTTTTTTTCTTTTTCATGATAGAAAGCCCAACGTGGGCACCGGGTTACTCGCTTTCCATCATAAAAAAGAAAAAACTATAGTATTTGTCATTTATCATTACTTATTCGAACTATAGTGGATGTAATTTCCCAGAAGAGTTCCTTGTTCCATGCACGGTCTGTGTTTAACATATAAGTTTCTGAGGGGACCATTCTGAGTTTTTATATATATATATATATATATATATATATATATATATATATACAGGGTGGGCGGAAAGTAGCTCCCTATTTTGGATTGGTAAAAAAATACGTATATTATCCATTTATTTCAGAAGAAATAATATGAAAAGGTAGGCATACATGGTAGGTTTTCTCTAAAATTCAATGTGGGCTCCAACTCTTTCCACCAGCTTCTGGAGCCGCCCAGGAATGGCGTCCACTGACTTTAGCAGGAACTCCGGCGGGATGGAGGACATGACTTCCCGAATTCGGTCCTCCAGTTCTTCCAATGTCCTCGGTTTGGTGCGGTAGACTTCTTCCTTTACCCACCCCCAAAGAAAGAAGTCGCACGGTTACCGCTGAAAAATGGCAGAATCGGTTCAGTGTAACGGTGTGGTGTGGTATGACCTCAGATCAGGTTGTGGGCCCGTTCCTTCTGCGCAACACCATGAATGCTGAGCGGTACCTTGCTATGTTGCGAAACGAGATCTGGCCGGTTGTCAGCACATGGGAGAACATCGACGATCTGATATTTATGCAAGATGGCGCCCCTCCGCACTTCGCTCTTGTTGTCCGTGAGTGGCTGGATGCCCACTTCCCTGGGCGTTGGATGGGTTGTCGTGGTCCACATCAATGGCCAGCCAGGAGCCCCGACTTGACACCGTGCGACTTCTTTCTTTGGGGGTGGGTAAAGGAAGAAGTCTACCGCACCAAACCGAGGACATTGGAAGAACTGGAGGACCGAATTCGGGAAGTCATGTCCTCCATCCCGCCGGAGTTCCTGCTAAAGTCAGTGGACGCCATTCCTGGGCGGCTCCAGAAGCTGGTGGAAAGAGTTGGAGCCCACATTGAATTTTAGAGAAAACCTACCATGTATGCCTACCTTTTCATATTATTTCTTCTGAAATAAATGGATAATATACGTATTTTTTTACCAATCCAAAATAGGGAGCTACTTTCCGCCCACCCTGTATATATATATGTATGTATGTATGTATGTGCAACATCCACCTTTGGAATGAAATTGTGTATAAAAAAAAGTAGGGGAGTAGGAGTACAGAAAAGGGGTTGCTGTCAGTTGTCTCAGACACCTGACCTTCCGTGAGGAGGTGAAAATGAAGTTAAGAGGAGAGGTGGTGTTCAAGAAACTGGATATTTGAGGAAAGGCCATGAATGTTGCAAAAGTTTAAGAAAATTGAATCACATAAAGGGTCAGAACATCTCGATCCGGTAGTAGCAGAACCAACCCCGCTGCCCGGGTCTGTGTTTCCGGTACCAGCAGAGGGGGAGCCAGAAGTGGGGATATTTATGGTCTCCTCCCCAGATGACTCCGAAGCTCTTAAAAACAATGCTATTTTCTTTTAATTTTTAAAATATTTTTGTAGTTTGTAAAGATGCATGTACAAGTGAGGAATAAAGCGAACTATAAGGAACTTTCGGTTCTGTACAAGTGAAGCTAAAGACACTCTCTTTCGTACTTTCTGCAGTAATATATACGGACAGCAACTGTGGGTGAATTATAAAAAAAGGTTCTGGCAGAATCCTAAATTTGATGTACAACGGGTCTTTTAGACTCTTACATAAATTACCCCTGAGATGCTCAGCTTCGCAAATGTTTGCTACCCGCAATGTCCCGAGCTTCCCGGAGGTAACAAGTCGTGCTCAATACAGTCTAATGCAAAGAATTAAAAAATCAACCAACCCGATTATCCAAGTTATCCATGAGTCCTGCCGTTTATCCTGTAAGCTATGGAATTCTTGGTACGAAAACGTCTGTCTGTAGCTCCACTTAACTTTGACATTACTGTATTATTTCTAATCAAGTGTATACATTTCTAATCAACTGTATATATTTATATCCTTAGTATGTGAACTGTTATTGTATTAATAATATTTGTCATATGAACTATAGTTTGCCAATAAACCTTTTCATTTTCATTTCATTTCATTACAAAGGAAGAAGTGTGTGTTTAAGAGCATGCTGAACTACTCACAGGGTAGATGAGACACGGAAAAAGATCAGCTAAGGAGGACAATGACAGGAGAAACGGGAGTTCCAGCATTTCATGTCCCCTGCCGAACGTTTCCCCGGAGTACTTCCCTGATCGATTGGTTTCTATAATCTCCCCCTTTGCATTTTATTGTAATTTAAGGTAGCCAATGAGGATAACGATTGTATTGTAGAAACTTTTGTTAATATATGTAAAGTATGTTTCCTTCGGGTTGACTTTTCTTTTTCTTTCAAGTTTTACTCCGCAAGAATGAATCAATAGCTACTGTGTCTCTCTCTCTGTGTCTCTCTCTGTGTCTCTCTCTGTGTCTCTCTCTGTGTCTCTCTCTCTCTCTGTGTCTCTCTCTCTCTGTGTCTCTCTCTCTGTGTCTCTATATATATATATATATATATATATATATATATACATACACTCGTGTGTGTGTATATATGTATATAAAGGATCCTATGCAAATTATCTTCATTGTTGGACCTTATCTGTCGTTGAACGGACCGATCTTGAACTGTTTATCTGCAGCATTGTGCTTTCCTTGCGAACTGTTGAAGAAACATCATTAGAAAGCGATTCAAATGCATCCAAAGATCCTCCTTTCAGAAATTTTCGAGATGAGTCTGTAATCGAAGGAAAGTGTGAATAAATGACATTTGCTACCTATAAATATTATAAACGCAAACAATAAGGAATAACCAATGACTGTAACGCAAAGGCAGAAAGGCTGAATTGATTCCATCATTGTACGAAGTGATGAACACATAGAACAACAAATATTTAGTGAAGATTTTCATCGAGTCGAAGCTATTTAATGTAAGTTGTGTACTTTCCTGTATGTATGTATATGTATATGTGCGCATGTGTGTATTTGTATGTGTATGCGATCAGAGCTGTTGATGTGATCAGAGTGTTGATGTTAGAAATATAAAACTGTGGGCCAAAACAAAGAGGAAATCGTCTTTGGCGTGTTCGTGTTTTTGGAACTTAGTTCAAAATTAGAAGGTTGGGTGCGTCTAATGACATTATCAAGTCTCCCGTCCCTCCCGAAGTGAGAGTAAACTGGGTCTTCGTCAACGATTCAATTACACTGGTATGCATCAATTTTGCTGTCAAGGGTTTTGTAAGTGATTCTTATAGAGTTTTTCCTGCTGATTTCGAATCTGCAATCCGTTTTTCTCAATCAGCTCAGATTATCCGGCTATGGCTTCATAAGTAAAATAGAATTTTTCGTGATTTTGTCAAAGCGGAATTGGAACAGTAACATCTATCATCACTTGTTTCACTTGTATAATATCTTTTTTTACTTTTCAGGCATATAGATAAAATATTTCATAATGAATAGAGCGTGTAAAAATGATCCCAATAGATTCTGCTACATATGTGGGACGGTTACCATGCCAAATAACCAGTCCCAAATCACTAAATTTGTGAAGACAATGTATAGAGCATACTTTGGAATTAAGCTAGTGGACCAGGACAAAAATTTCACCCCTCATATGTGCTGCAAGACGTGCATTGAAAATTTGAGAAGATGGAGCAAAGGCAGAGCGAAATCTTTGCCTTTTGGAATTCCCATGATTTGGAGAGAAGGAAAGGATCACGTGACAGATTGCTATTTCTGCATGACAAATCTCGAAGGTGGGCTTATAAATTTATTTTTCTTAAATATTTTGAAATCCTCGTATGAAACTTGACATAATATTCACCATAATGGTAATCATACATTTACATATACATATTGTTATAGAAAATACATTTACATATACATATTGTTATACAAGTTACATTGTATATGTAAATGATTGTATATTTTCTTTCTTTTTCATTCATATTGTCCCCGAAGGGACAATATGAATGAAAAAGAAAGAAAATATACAGACTCCATCGACCTATTTCATATCTTACAGACCGCAGCCTTCCCTCACGAGCCGCCACTGTCTGAATGCTTCTTCTATTTCATATGCAAGTTTTATAGCCATGTTTCTGTGTTTCTATTTTCAGGAGTTAACAAGAAGAATAAACACATTGTTGTATACCCTGACATTCCTTCTGCTATGAGACCTGTACCCCATGGTCCTGGAATTCCAATACCCGACCCACCTCAAACCCTGGACTTCGATGATTCTGATGATGAATCAATGACCAATGCCAATGACCAGTCCCAGTCGTATATACCTCAAAATACCGCTTCAAATGAGCCGAGGCCTCTCAACCAGGCCAAACTTAATGATCTTACCAGGGATTTAGGACTTTCCAAATTAGCTGCCGAGATCTTGGGCTCACGACTTCGAGAGGACAACTTGCTGGCTCCGGGAACAACATTCTCCTGGTATAGGGAACGAGAGGAAGAATTCAGCAAGTTTTTTGCAGTGCACGAAAATACCTCTTCCTTAGTGTACTGCTACAATGTTGAGGGGCTAATCGAATCCTTGGGCCTGCCATATAACGCATCAGAATGGAGGCTATTTATAGACTCGTCTAAACGAAGTTTGAAAGCAGTACTTCTCAACATTGGGAATAGGGTTGCATCAGTCCCTGTAGCACATTCCGTACAACTTACTGAGAGCTACGATAACATGAAAATTTTACTGGATGCTCTCGTATACGACCAACATAACTGGAGGATCTGTGGAGATTTGAAGGTAATACTAATATCATAAGTAAACTATTGCTATTGACTATGTTGTTTTTCCAAAGGTTATTTGAGAGCGTATAAGAACACTTAACTTCCCCACAGAAGTGATACAGTCCAATGCATAGATTTTTTTATCTGATAGAACAAATTCTCTAAATTCTTTAAATATTTTCATTTTTTTCAGATTGTGGCATTTGTATTGGGAATGCAAGGGGGATACACGAAATACCCATGTTTCCTCTGCAAATGGGATAGCCGAGCGGATGAGAAGCACTATGCAGAGCGTGAATGGGCATCCAGAGAGAATTTTGAACCTGGGTCGCATAATGTCGTTTCAGTGCCCCTTGTACGACCAACAAAAATTTTGCTCCCACCACTTCATATTAAGCTGGGCTTGATGAAAAATTTCATCAAATCAATGAATAAGGAGGGTTCAGCATTCCGATATCTCGAGAGTAAATTTCCTCATATATCTGATGCTAAACTAAATGCTGGGGTTTTTGATGGTCCTCAAATTCGAACTTTGATCAAGGATACTCAGTTCGAAAACGCAATGACTCCAACTGAGAAGAATGCCTGGCAGGCATTCAAATCAGTTGTCACTGATTTTCTTGGCAAGCGTAGAAGTCCAGAATACGAGTCCGTTGTCGAAAACTTGATGGAAGCTTTCAAAGCTCATGGGTCGCGCATGTCCATAAAAATGCACTTTTTGTGGTCCCACTTGGACTATTTTCCTGAAAATTGCGGGGATTATAGTGAGGAACACGGTGAACGATTTCACCAAGATATCAAAATAATGGAAGAGAGGTAACAGGGAAACTGGGATATCAATATGCTGGCGGACTATTGCTGGTGTTTGAAGCGAGACGTGCCCGAAGAAAAACACAGACGGAAAGCCAAAAAAACTTCATTCCTTCCTCAATAAACTTTTTTCTATATTCATTGTATGAATAAAAGTATTTATTCACACAATGTTTTCATTTTTCACGAGTGTTCTTATAATATTACTCGTATCTACAGTGTTTAAGCTAAAAAAATCAATAAATTTGGGGATAAAATTGGACTTATAATAAATGGCCAATAGAGAAAAAACCTGACCTGATTGAGGAAAACCAATGTCATTTTCGAATTCAGCATGGTCGAATTATATAATATGAGTTGAAAAAACCCTCACAGCAGACAAAAAAATTTCATATGCATACCAGTGTTATTCATCTATCTATCTATCCATCTAGTAGTATAAGACACGAAATTTTCAAAGTTAAAATACATTTCAGTGACACGTTTAGTTTTATCGGTCCATCAATGATCTTTGGAATTGAAGTATTTTTACAAAATAATGATGTTGTTCATTTATTAGAAACGCGTGTTTTTATGTAATTTTAAATATTACATGATTTAAATGTAAGATGAAAAATTAAGTATGAATTTATGGTAATTAAAAATAAGCAAAATTGTATTTGTCTCTTCACTTACAGACTTTTAATTTATTAAGTTTGTAACTAAATTCGTCGTTTTTCATGAAACAATTTAATTTTGATATGAACAAAGCAATGAGATGTATCATAAGACATAGGTTCTTAGGCTGTGGTCCATGGCCCATTTCTCAGTGGTTCACAGAAGGATAAAAATAAACATACAAAGCAATATTGTTGCTTTTTCAGAGTTGCTGAAGTCCGAATAATAACGGCCATTGATAATGAAACAGTTGTATTTGTTATATATTTTGCCATCAATGCTGTCTCTAGTAGGGGTTTGGGTGCTAATATTTTTTGTTGCTTCTGATTTCACCCTCTATAAACGCTGAAGATGGTCCACAGACACAGCGGGTGTCCTCCAGTGGTCCACGTACATAAAAAGGTTAAGAACCTCTGTCATAAGAGAACAATTCAAGCTTGTCATACTTCTAAATAACATTTTTAGGACTTAAAAAAAAGCAGAGACAAGGTCAGTAATTTTGAAAAATGGTTTATTGACTCTTCTCCATTTAACAGTCTAATAATTACCAAAGGAAGAGAACAGATTTAAGATCAATTTTGGCGTTAGATTACGTACAAAGAAACTCCTTTCAAACGTTTTGAAATGATCGAAAGGTTTTGGCTAAAAAATTTTTTTAAAGGTTACCCTTGAACATGATGTAGCTGGAAAATGCTTTCAAAAGCTTGATTTTTATTTCGGGTTTTGAGTCATTCGAAGCATGAACTGTATGAGAGGGATATCGTTCATATTTCAAATGTGAACTTAGGTTTCTGGAAATAACTGTTGTCATGCCTTAGACTCAGTGAATAGTTTACTTAGTTGTATCATATCATTTGCATAACTGGCATAGGAATTTCCTTGTACGCTATTTTATGAATCGTCAGTAGATATTCACCTTAACCCATTAAAGGGCAGAACTATTTTTTTTTGTATTTTTTTATATTTTGTAGTGTATTCTGTTTCACAGACCTCAGATAAACGTAAAGAAAAATTAAAATTAAAAATACAAGAATTAGTTTTAAATTAAAAAATGTCAATTTTAAGTTTTAACTTGATTGTTAAAATGTATTCCTAAATATAGAACAATACAATGCCGGTATATGGTTTAACCCTTTAATGCCGAAATTTTGTGTAGGGTGAATGAGCGTATTTGAAACGCTACCAATTTGTACTGGTAGTCGTTAAAAGATTAAGTTTAATAAATCTTAGAGATTTGAATATAGGACGTGCGTTATTCGTTAGTTTTAGCACCTGATAGAATTCCGACTATTTTTTCTATAATACGTTTAATGGCTAAATAATCTAATAGCTTTTGTTTACCAAAACTGTCATATCGGATATAAGGGTGTCCGAGAGTGTACAGATTAATCAGGATATATTTTGGAAATATATTTTGGAAATATATTTTGGAATGTGATATTTTAATTTAGCAATATATATATATAAGTAAATTTTGACAGTTTATTTAGTGTGGTATTATTTAAATGGTTCATGTTTCATGTTTATAGTTAATGTTTATATTTCATGTTTATATTTCATGTTTATTTAGTCTTCTCTATTGCTTTTTATTGTTTATATTAATAGAACTTCGAATGTCTAATAATAGTGTTTTTTCACCATAATTAACCAATTTTGTTGTTAGAATGAATATTTCTATTTTAGATTCAGGCAAATTGCAAATGGTTTTATAATTGTTTAAGCTTTTATATAATTGCTCAGTTAACGCAATAACGCCATAGTTTTGCTTTATGCCTCATGGTTGATGATTTAAAGTAGTGGTCCCCAAACTTTTCGAGTCATTACACCCCATTTTCACATGGGTACCTTCATAATGACCCCCACCCTACCTGTACACCACATAAAGCCAATCAGTGTTTTGCCATGTCTTTTATTTATGCACTTTCTGTACTTTAGAAGTAAATGCAGAGTACCAAATTACCCCAATGAAAAAGCCAAATTACCCGAATGGGGTAATTTACCCATAGTTTGGGAAACGTTGATTTAAAGAGATAAATATGTCTTATCTTTTAACATTCATGAAAAAGAGAAGTTAAATTACAGATATTTAACAGTTAAAATGCGACTCAATACTGTTATAAATATAATAGTAAGTAATTTTTCGATTTTACCTCGTTTTGAGTTCCTTTTTGTCCTCAAATACCACATGATCACTGCCACATTTACGACGAGAAGGGAAATACCAGTCAGAGTTATGACCAAAAGCGCGAGATGAGGCACTTTAATGCCACCGATCGCTAAACTTGAGTTGAGAAAATTCTTATTATCTAAAATGTCAAAAGAAAATGTAATTATTTTAATTTAAAGTTGAAAAAATTTGGGTATGAAGACAGATTTTAATAAATCCATCTATTTATGTATCTACTTATCTATCTATTAATATATAACTTTAAAAATCTTACAAAAGTAGGGAACAACTGCAGCATAATCTCACATATTCACTAAATTAATTCATATTTGATAAGAATGACTGATAACGCGGCAAAACTTTTCAATTCAGCTTCGAATTTTGAGCAGTTTACCTGATCCCATTTTCATTTGCTTTCGCATTTCTTTCAGCACCTGTGATTTCGGGGAGTTTTTGTGGTACTTTCATGAATGTGTTTTATACTTGTTTTTTTTTCTTAAATTTTGATGTACCTTTGATTATAGAATTTAATTCAGTATAATAGTGTTATATATATATATATATATATATATATATATATATATAATATATAATATATATATATATATATATATATATGATGCAAACCCACAAGGAAAAAGAAAAATGATTCCAAGGCCTTTCGTGTATTCAGAAGTACACCTCATCAGGGTTACTCGTACTTCTGAATACACGAAAGGCCTTGGAATCATTTTCTTTTTCCTTGTGGGTTTGCATCATTCATTCATTTCACGTTTAATTGTGAAATTCATCCCATATATATACACACACACACACATATATATATATATATATATATATATATATATATATATATATATATATATATACATGCTAAATTAACAGTGAATGACTGTAATTTTCAACAATATTTTATTGTTTTTCTAAAACACAGTAAAATATAGTCTGTAACATAAATCATAAAGGATATTTATCTAAACTGGATTTTGCTGTTGTTTCCTAGTTAACATTATTTTAACAATTTAACAATCTCCTTTTACTAGAACAGGATTACACTGTCACTACAACGATATCCTTAAGAATGGGTTAAAATTTTCACAATGCACAGTTCTGTTATGTTAATATTATACGATATTTGTTCAGAAAATGACTGTAAAAGAAAAGGAAAACTGTAAACTTTTATTTTTTTATTCAGGAAGGAGGGGCTAAGGGTGAATGCCTGAAAAAGCGACGCCCCCCCCACCCATAGAAGAAGAAGAAGAGCCAAAATCAAGGTCCGGGGTTTTCGAGATGCCTAGACACACTGCGTTTGAAAGATTGGAGATCATAGACAGGGGGAAAGATGGGTTGAAGAAGATTGTTCCAGAGTTCACCGATTGAGTAGATGAAAGATTGAAAATACCAATTAACCATTTCGTTAGTCGTTAGAGTTGGGCAGAAAAGGAATGAGAAAACGTAGAAAGTCTGGTGCTGCGTGCTCTCCTTAAAGGAGGAGGAGGCATGCAGTTAGAGAGTTTAGAAGAGTAATGTTCGTTATAATAGCGAGAGTAAAGAGAGAGTGAGGCAACATTGCGGCGAAGAGAGAGGAATTGAAGACAGTGAGTAAGAGGCGGGGAATTGATGAGACGAAAAGCCTTTGATTCCACCCGATCAAGTACGGCTGCGTGGGTTGAACCACCCCACACGTGAGAAACATACTTCATACAGGGCGGCAAGACCCTGTACAGAGACAGCAATTTAGTGGGTGAAGAAGCCACGGAGGCAGTACACCACACCTAACCTCTTAGAAGCTGTTTTGGAAAGAGAGTATATGTGATCTTTCCAGAAAGATCGCAAGAAAAAATGAAACGCCAAGAATGTTAAGAGAAGAGGAAGGATTGAGTTGTGTGTTGTTGAAGTTGAGGGGATAGTCGTGTGGAAGATTGTGACGAGTAGACAGATGGAAGAACTGAGTTTTTGAGGCATTGAAAGCTACAAGGTTTTCTTTACCCTAATCAGAGATAGCAGAAAGATCAGAGGTCAGGTGCTTCATAGCCGTCCTACGCGAATCATGGAGTTACTGCTGAGAGGGACGCTTTGGGAAGCGGGTGGAGAAGTGAAGAGTGGAATCATCGGTATAGGCATGACTAGGACAGGAAGTGCGACTTAAAAATCATTAATAAATAAAAGGAAAAGAGTGGGTGACAAGACAGAACCCTGAGAAACACCACTGTTGATAGCTTCAGGAGAAGAACAGTGGCCATCTACTACTGCAGCTATAGATCGGCCAGAAAGGAAATTAGAGATGAAGGCACAGATAGAAGGATAGAAATCGAAGGAGAGCAGTTTGGAAATTAAAGATTTTTGCCAGACTCTATCAAAAGCTCTTGATATGTCTCGCGCAATAGGAAAGGTTTCATCAAAATCCCAAAAGGGATGACCAAGAGTCAGAGAGATATGCAAGAAGATTTCCAGTCGAGAGTTCATTGCGGAACCCATACTGACGATCTGAAAGAAGATTGTGAGAAGAGAGGTGTTTACGAATCTTCCTATTAAGGATAGATTTAAAAACTTTGGAAAGGCAAGAAATCAAAGCAATTGGACTATAGTTGGAGGGTTGAGAGCGGTCGTCCTTCTTTGGGACAGGCTGAATGAAAGCGAACTTCCAGCAGGAAGGAAAAGTACCAAATGAAAGAGAAAGACGAAAGAGTTTGCCTACGCAGGGTGTCAGCGCTGAAGCACAGTTCTTAAGAGCAACAGGAGGAACACCATCAGGACCATACGCTTTCCTACAGTTGAGCCCAGATAGGGCAGAGAGAATATCTTTGGAAGAGATTCTAATTTCAGACATAATAAAGTCAGAGGGAGAAGGAGACGCAGGAACAGCACCGGAATCGTCCAGGGTTGAGTTGGAAGTGAAAGTCTGAGTGAAGAGTTCACCTTTATCGGCGAAGAGACAGCAAATGAGCCGTCAGAATGGAAAAGAGGAGGGAAAGAAGAAGTAAAGTTGTTGGAGAAGTTTATAGGTAGGTGCCAGAAAAAACGAGAAGAATTAGAATTGGGTAGGTTTTCACATTTTTGTCTGATGAAGGGATTTTTGGCAAATTGAAGAACAGATTTTGCACGATTCCGGGCAGATGTTTACAGGATTACTGTTATTTTAACAGCAAATAATTGTTCTTAAAACTCGAAAACTCTGTACTGTTAATTTAGAGAATGAATTGTAAATTTTCACGTTACAAGTTTAATCGATAACTAGTACACTTGACTGTGTTATATATACTCTCTCTCTCTCTCTCTCTCTCTCTCTATATATATATATATATATATAATATTATATATATATATACGGTATATATATATATATATATATATATATACTTATATATACTGTACAGGAAGGGAGTTGCAGTGGACATCTTCAAAAGAAGACTAGACGCCTGGCTCAGAACAATCCCCGATGAGCCGGGCGTACCTGGCTATGTGAGGTGGAGAGCACAAGAATCCAACTCACTACTTCACCAGGCCAACTCGAGAGGAGGGGGCGACAAGCTTGACTTTCGCGAAATGAGAAATCATCGCGCGAAACCTCTGTAAGGTTGTAAGGTATATATATATATATACTGTATATATATATGAAAAGTGTACCAAACGACATTCAGCGCGCAACATAGGCTAACCCATGTACAGTTCACAATAATAGCATGTATCGGTATTATACATAAATTGTGTGAATTTTACGTGGGTATAACTGTCCTTCAAGTACTAAACCTCAAAATGTGCAACGCTTGAAAGAAGCGATTGCTCGGGAAATATGCAAAATCTCAACTAATACGAACACTACTGTGTTGCGCAGCACGTCTGCGTGTAAATGGTGGATATTTTGGAGATTTAACATAAGAGGACTATTAAATGTTGTTTTAGCATGCTTACTTATGTACATAGTAAAGTCCTTGTTTGTTAAGTGCAATTAGTATCCAAAATAAATAATTACAAAATGTGTACACAGTATTTTGAATCACCCTGTATATGGATAGATAATGAAAAATATAGCGATGATACATTCAAGAAAGTTTTACTGTCTTTGTTTAGGTCATTTCTTTGATACCTTGATCTAACGAGACGAAAATGGAGTCTGCGACCTCTATCAGAAAGCCCTCTTCTTTGGTTGCGTAGAGAATAGCGAGGTTTAAGCTCTCGGCAGTAAGATTGTCTACTGTAAAAATAGTGTCATTGTTGGTTTGGATAATCTGTAAGAAAGTACAAACAGACATTGAACATGCACGATTAGTCGTGTCTCATTCCTCATTCTATTCTTCTCTTGATCTATCGACCAGTAAAATATCTACAGTTAATAGATTGAAATTTTTTATCATGAGTTACCAACATTATGCGTGTATATATACTGTATATATATAGCCTCCGAAAAGACACTGCAAGTACTCATCAGTGGACTATATCTTCTTAGAAGAAATAAATCTCAGTGAAATTATTAACACCGTCTGAATGGCATTTCGCGACTCATAAACGCCCGTAAAAATTCTATTAATACACATTAAATCTTCAAGTAATTAAATGAGGGAATGACAGAATAGTTAATTTAAGTAGATAACACAAGAACAAATTCTCAATAAATGCAAAAAAAACACTTTTTTCTACGTGAAGGTCAAAATATGATAATTAAAACCCACTCTAATAGACAAAGTTTATTTCCACAACAGTTTTGATGCCCACTGGCATCCTCTTCGGGTGGATACAGAAAAATGAATGAACCAAAAACAAGAGGGAAAACAGTCCAGGGACCATTAAGAAATTCGCCCCTAGGTTAGATCCCGTTCTCCCGACACTGGAAGAGCATTTTTATTAAAGGGACCCACTTATAAGTAAATTGGCACAAATTTAAAACTATCTTCTTGTTCTATACATACAGATTCTATTATTTTTTTTTATATAATTATTACATTTATTATTAAATTTATTACATTTAATATTGCATTATTATTTATTACAGAAATTATAAATTTATTATTACATTGATTATTACACTGTTGTTTATTATACAAAAATTGTAAACCGAAAAACGAATGAAAAAGGCGAGAAGGAAACAATCCAGAGACCATTAAGAAATTCGCACCTAGGCTAAATCCCTTTCCGACAACCCCAGAAGGGCATTTTTTTTTAAAATTATTATTAAAGGGTCCCGCTTATAAGTACCTTCGCACAAATTAAAACTATCTACTTGTTCTATACATACAGATTCTATTATTTTTCTTTTGACATAATTATTACATTTATAAAGTACCTTACTTGATTCCCAATCTATAGCATGATTATTTTGGCTGGCATGATAAAAAAATGGCATTATTAGTATTACAACTTCTGAAGGCATATTTGTGTTCTTTAATACGGGTTTCAATATTTCTTCCAGTTTCTCCTACGTATACTAAATCACAGCTTTTACAGGGAATGCTGTAGACACAGGCTTGTTCGTGTTTTGCAACGTTATTCCTAACCAATTTACTTTTCACGGTAGACGAATATTTGAACGCCAAAGCAAACTTAAAATCTTTCGTCAACGGTTTTACTCTTTTTAAGCCGGCAATGTAAGGCAAACTCATAAAAAGATTTTCTGGCTTTAAAATACGCCTTTCTGATAAACCACTCGGGACATTTTAAATCCTTAAAAATGTCCCAAATCTTTGAATATTCCAGGTCCAGCAAATGTGGGCTACAAATCCTGAGTGCTCTTAGAAACATGGAAGAAATAATTGAGCTTTTAACCCCTTCATCATGATATGAAAAATAATGAATGTACAAATTACAATGAGTAGGTTTTCTATAGACCGTGAAATTGGGCTTTCCGCTTTCGTTAATGACCAAAACATCTAGAAAAGGTAATTGTTTGTCGTTCTCCCATTCATATTTAAATTTAATAGAGGGAACAAGATTATTTAATGACTGAAAGAAAGTGTCAAAGTTGTTCCAGTGGTCATCTATCATACATAACGAAACGAAATTAGATTCCTGGGACATATTGTTTGCAACAATTCCGACTCATAACATTCCATGTATAATGTACTCAGTATTGGGGATAAAGGGGACCCCATTCCCATACCAAAACGTTGCAAATAAAATTCTTCACCGAAGGAGAAGGCATTATTGGCGACACAGAGTTTTATCAGTTCTAAAAATACAGGTGTGGGCATGCCTAGTTCTACGTTACATGTTGGCAATTTTCTATCAAAAAAACTAAGTACATCATCAATGGGAACTTTCGTAAACAAGGACTCAACGTCAAAACTGATCATTTTTCCCCGCTTTAAATCTAAGGACATAACTTTGTTAATAAAGTCACAGGAATTAGTGATGTACGAGCCTGAAAATTTACCAACTAATCAACTAATGGGGACAATTTATCTGCAAGAAATTTAGATAACCTGTAACTAAAGGAACCCCTGTGTGAAATACAGGTTATCAAAATTTCTTGCAGATAAATTGTCCCCATTAGTTGGTAAATTTTCAGGCTCGCACATCACTAATTCCTGTGACTTTATAACAAAGTTATGTCCTTAGATTTAAAGCGGGGAAAAATGATCAGTTTTGACGTTGAGTCCTTGTTTACGAAAGTTCCATGATGATATACTTAGTTTTTTGTTTATAGAAAATTGCAACATGTAACGTAGAACTAGGCATGCCTACACCTGTATTTTTAGAACTGATAAAACTCTGTGTCACAATAATGCCTTCTCCTTCGGTGAAGAATTTTATTTGCAACGTTTGGTATGGGAATGGGGTCCCCTTTATCCCAATACTGAGTACATTATACATGGAATGTTATGAGTCGGAATTGTTGCAAACAATATGTCCCAGGATCTAATTTCGTTTCGTTATGTATGATAGATGACCACTGGAACAACTTTGACACTTTCTTTCAGTCATTAAATAATCTTGTTCCCTCTATTAAATTTAAATATGAATGGGAGAACGACAAACAACTACCTTTTCTAGATGTTTTGGTCATTAACGAAAGCGGAAAGCCCAATTTCACGGTCTATAGAAAACCTACTCATTGTAATTCGTACATTCATTATTTTTCATATCATGATGAAGGGGTTTAAAGCTCAATTATTTCTTCCATGTTTCTAAGAGCACTCAGGATTTGTAGCCCACATTTGCTGGACCTGGAATATTCAAAGATTTGGGACATTTTTAAGGATTTAAAATAGCCTGAGTGGTTTATCAGAAAGGCGTATTTTAAAGCCAGAAAATCTTTTTATGCCCCTCGGGAACCTTCAGTTAACCAAAAACAATATGTGAGTTTGCTTTACATTTCCGGCTTAGAAAGAGTAAAACCGTTGACGAAAGATTTTAAGTTTGCTTTGGCGTTCAAATATTCGTCTACCGTGAAAAGTAAATTGGTTAGGAATAACGTTGCAAAACAGGAAAAAGCCTGTGTCTACAGCATTCTCTGTAAAAGTTGTGATTTACTATACGTAGGAGAAACTGGAAGAAATATTGAAGCCCGTATTAAAGAATAGAAATATGCCTTCAGAAGTTGTAATACTAATAATGCCATTTTTTATCATGCCAGCCAAAATAATCATGCTATAGATTGGGAATCAAGTAAGGTACTTTATAAATGTAGTAATTATGTCAAAAGAAAAATAATAGAATCTGTATGTATAGAACAAGTAGATAGTTTTAATTTGTGCGAAGGTACTTATAAGCGGGACCCTTTAATAATAATAAAAAAAATAATTCC
>JAJOZX010004254.1:115000-362500 GCA_023014485.1 Bathynomus jamesi
TATATATATATATATATATATATATAGGCGCATGTATATATATGTATATATATATGTATATATAGAGATAGATAGCTAGAATAGAGAGAGAGAGAGAGAGAGAGAGAGAGAGAGAGAGAGAGAGAGAGAGACACACACACACACACACACACGAAACCTTTCATTTGTTTACCTTAAAAGAAGCGTCAAACAGATCGACGAAGACGAAAACAAAGTAAGAAAACTGAGTTTGTTTTTCGTTGAATTTCCACGAAAGAGAAGCAGACGTCAAACTTGAATTTATCACCTGAAAATAATGAAAAAGAGCTGAAAATGAAACAATCCAGTGGATTTCAAGATCTTTACGTCATTTGATTGTATATTCGCAACATATACGTACAAAGAAAGCAATTAAATTCTTACTTTTAATTGCCCTAAAGAAAAATACCAGTCGGAAAGACTAATTCGAACTTCACCAAAATCTTCACCAAATGGATTTTTCACGGTACATCTGAACGTTTCATTCGTCTGATTTTCAAAATTTGAGACGTTCAAAATCGAGAGCCAAAGACTGATCTCATCCACAAGCTGAAAAAGGTGAATGATGAACATCTGTAAAAGTGAATTACGAGATAAGAGAACTCTTTTCATCTTATTTAAAGGTGACTGATTATCCCCCTTCAAATGCACTTATACACATATTAATTACCTTCATAAAGGATATATTCTTAATTCACATATTAAATATGAGTGTATTATGAGTAATAACGTGATATTACACGACTATTATTAGATTATGACTAAATAATATAATAGTTGGGACCATCCAGGCTCTTTTAAAACAATCCAGTATTCTGCACGCTGAGAATGCATATAATATTTACAAGACAATCTGTTACTGACTGTATATATATATATATATATATATATATATATATATATATATATATATATATATATATATATATATATAGTGTAGGGTGCTCATCGCTGACTACGAATCCACCGGTCCCGGGTTCGATTTCCGGAGAAAGCAGACGGCGCGCAGCTTACCCAACTGTTCATCTTTCCATGAAAAATAGGTTGTTAGATAAATGAGTACCCTGGGTGGCCTAGTAGTTAGGACGCTGGGCTGCTGATCGGGAGGTCGTGAAATCGAGTTTGGGTAAAGACTTCGTAATTTTTTTAATCACACGTAGTGGGTCGTAGTTCGGATTCCACATTAAACTGTTGGTCCAAGGTGGAGCAACAAGCTTGACCTTCGTCAGAATGAACAATTTGGGCGGAAGGAAAACCAAGGTTAATCAAGGTGTGTGTATATATATATATATATATATATATATGTAAATATACACAGGGTGGCCCATAATTAAAGCGAAACTACAAAAAATCAAAAAATAAAAAGTTGATAATAAGTTTAGAAATATTTATTAATTGTTTAAAAGAATTTTTTTTTTTTTAAATTTTAAAATCCGCTAGATGTTTCGCTTTAATTATAACTGATTGGGACTTATGGACCACCCTGTATATAACCCTTAATACTGAAGGAAAATAGCTTAGTCTTCAGGGGGCCAAAACATTTTAACTAGCTTCCGAAAGACATCAAAAAACATCGCAGGTTTCAAAGTTGAAATCAGAAGAAGAAGACTAGATGCCTGGCTCAGGATGATACCAGATGAGCCAGGTGTACCTGGCTATGAGTGATGGAGATCCTCCCCCATCAGGCCAATCTTAGAGGTGGGGTACCAGCTTGACCTTCGTGTAAAGAGAGACCAACGCACGAAACTTTTACTAGGTTACCAGGTATAGAATATTAAATATGGACACGCATGATTTTGCATAATGTTAATCCTCCAGGATTCGAATTCGGGACCTCTTGAGCAGAAGTCGTGGGCGGTAACCATTGCGCTACGACAAAGTAAAACTGAATAGAACGTGGAGCATATTTTAACAACAGAGGAAATCCATAATGCTTTCACAAAATCATGTTTGTTCATGCATGGTATTCTGTCAAGTAAATCCTAGTGTTATACCACATAGATTTGAATGAAATGCTGCCATTGGCTTGAGTGCATAGGGGTTAACACGTAAAACACAGCTGGGCACGAAAGCCTTATGCGTTCCCTGGGATGTTGAAATATGCGGCAGGTTAACTTTTACTTTGAAGTAGCGCAGTGGTCAGCGACCATGCCTTCTACTCAAGAGGTGATGGGGTTGAATTTTGGTGGGTTAATTTTGCATATATATATATATATATATATATATATATATATATATATATATATACACACAGGGTGATTCAGAAGTCAGGTTACATAGGGCTTTTCTGTTTCTTTGCAGGTAAATGAGTTATGAGATGTTATCGAAGGAGGAGCTCATTGATGTGATATTCCTAGCTGGCTGCACAAGTGCATTACCGTTAACGGTGGCCATATCGAACATGTGATGTGACTATTCCCCTGTATCATTACATAATACAGTATTTCCCTATGTAACCTGACTTTTTAATCACCCTGTATATATATGGGGAATGAAAACAGGTTGATCAATTAATTAATGGCTATAAATTAATCAAGAAACAAAATCGCTCATGCAAACGACGCCATTTTGTATGGGTAATTATGAAAATGAATTAAAAATGGTAGAAAGAAAAAATGAAATAATTTTAAGATCGAATTCATGTTACGCGAACATTAAATTACTTTTTTGATTTCAGGGTTCAAGTGGACCAGAGGTTAGCGTAGGAAGGGTATAAATCACGCTCGCGTTATCCAAAAACGAACGGTTGTTAATACCTCAAGAGTGAATGATTGCTCAAAGTTGCTTTTGTTTATTCTTTGGTTTCGCTTCATGAATATCCTCGAGAGGAGATTTTAAATTTTAATTTAAAAATTTCTTTAAGAAAGACCGGGCATAAGGGTAACAAAATTAAAATTTTAAAAGAGAATCAGTGCAATTTTGAAGCTCAGACTTTCAACATCGAAGGCGATCGCGTCACGTAAACGAAAGAAAATCTTATAAATTGTCTTCCAAATTGTTAAAATAAAGAATAAACGTTAAAGAAATTCGAGTGTGGCTTAAATAAATTTAAAAAAATAAGTCAAATAAAGACTTAGTCTCCCCTACCATAAAATAAACTAAATTAAACTGAAGAAAACGCAAAGTATGAAAATATATATTGCGTTAACTTTAAATAGTATGCGTGCGTTGTATTAAATTTTGGTTACAAGGATTTAATCATCACGGAACGAGAAGTTACCGCTGTCATTAAGATAAGTACTATTTGTAACTAAAATATACTGCAGCCATTCTATTTTAATTGGATAATTGCCTTGTGTTAATTCTGAAATTAAAATTCTTAAATTAAGAATCATTATCTCAAGTGTCATTTCTGTACAAATTTCAATGACGTCAAATTTTCAGTTTTTTTCATTGTAATTTTGCTTAGTGTTAACTCATTGACGTACTAGATTAGTTTCTGTAATAAATTGTTTTATTTACCTCTAACAGAAAGGACAGGAAAACCTAACTAACGTTGTGTCTTCGATTAAATAACGAAACAGGCATAAATTAATAATAAATTAAGTCGAAACATAACATATATATATATATATATATATATATATATATATATATAATATATATATATATATATATATAGCTACAAAACTCAAACACGTAGGCATGAAACAGGCCTACGGAGGAAACAGATTTTGTGGTATTTCCCGAAATACCCGCCAGAGGACGTCACCAAGGCCTATAAAAAAATGAGATTGCTTTTTCAAATCACCCTCTCAGCTCCTTCGACAGTAACGCCACTCGTCACGCCACCTGCTGTCCGGCCTTCGCCGGAGAGCGGCCCACCATTCTTTCAAGGCTCTGGTCGAGCATATATATATATATATATAGAGTGGCCTAGAAATTAGGCTTACTATAATTTATGAATGAAATTGAAGCGAATATTTAGCGTCACCAGCTCGGGCACAACCCAAACAAACAATATTTAATAAGGAGAGAGAAATAACTTTGTGGTTTTGTATTTACAATAATTAGAAAAATAAATGAATTATTTGTTCAGAATGATTAACAATTATGTATACAATAACTGTACTATATTACAATGACTGATTAATTATTAGCAATGAGAAATAGTTTATACAGTATAAGCGTTAAGTGAATACGGTAATGACAAGAAATACTAATTTAGGTAGGCTAACGAGATATGCGGCAGTGAGCGCACAATAATAAGTAATTAAGCCACTAATAACTGCGGTAATGAAAATACGATGTTGGTACAATATCCGCTTGTTGGTATTTGTATCCGCTTGTTTATTTGCTCATTTATGTATTTTATTTTAACTTGCCTAATCTGTTTACTGTAACAACAGTAAGAAAGAATTTATTTAAGAAAGAAATCTCATTTTTATAGGCCTTGGTGACGTCCTCTGGCGGGCATTTCGGGAAATACCACAAAATCTGTTTCCTCCGTAGGCCTGTTTCATGCCTACGTGTTTGAGTTTTGTAGCTATATATATATATATATAGTTACGATAGAAGTGTTCTTCGGGAACCTTATCCTCAATATGAATATGAAAACAAGAGATACGACTCTCAACATTTATCGGCCAAACGTTTCGGTCCACTCAGGGGCCATCTTCAGTGACTAAATAGAAGCAACTAAAAAAATAATCATAAAACTAAAGTAAATACAAATGTCAAACTGTACAATAATAAAATCTAATACAAAAAAGTTAAAAAGTAGTTAAAAAAAACTATCAGGATTATAAAACAAAAAAGAGTAAAAATAAACTAACTAAAATTTCAAAAATTAAAAGTTTAAAAATGTTAAGTTTAAAATTAAAAAAATTTAAAAATTTAAAAAAATTAAAAAAAAATTATTAAAAAGGACTGACCTGGATGGTAAAAGTTACAAATGACAAGTGGAGAGAGTGGAGAGAAAGGAAAAAACAACTTAAGTTAGTGCTGTAGTTGCGTTAAAAAGGTGTTGGTTGGTTAGGAAGTATGTAATTTTATCGAGGAAAGGCTATCGTTTAGTTCTGGATTTAATTTCTTGATAAAAAGGGATTCTAAAATTTTAAGATCAAGCGAATTAGAAGCAGACGACAAAATGGCAAAGGAGTCCTGGGGGCACGGGTGGTCATGGGTCTCTGAATGATGCCGAATAGCAGAGGATTCAGGAATGGAAAGACGGCGAGAAGTTCGATAAGAAAAACCCAAATGCTTCGAAATCCTAAGTTTTAACTGTAGGGCAGTCTGCCCCACATAACGACTTTGGCAGGTCGCACATGTATATAAATAAATAACAAAGGATCTCAAAAGCACGGGGAGGTGATCTTTATGGCGAAAAAAGGATTGCAAAGAATTAGAATTAGAATTAATGATTATAAAGTCGCATTGAGGGAAATGTCTGTCCAAAATAAAGTGGACATCTTTATTAAGTTGAAAAGTTAGTTGGTCTAAAAATGGAAGCTTAAGATAAACCTTCTGTTTCGGAACCGTGGACTGAATTATTTTAGGTGAATATAGGTTATTTAAAAATTTAGAAATTAAAGTCTCAAAAGTCAAAGTACAATAAAAATTATAGTTGAAAAATCTCTTAAGATACTGAATTTCTAAGTCAAATAAAGACCAACTTGAACAAAGGTGATAGGCTCTAAAAATACGACTTTTAATACTAGCCAGCTTAAAACTAAGTGGAATATTGCTGAAAAAATGAGTACCGAGTTGGGTAGTAGTTGGTTTTCTGTATACTTGTGTTGAGAAGCCTGTACTATGTTTATTTATGGTAACATCAAGAAACGAAATTTTATTGTATTGTTCTACTTCCATAGAGAATTTAATATTAGGATGCTTAGTATTAATGTAATTTAAAAATAAAGGGGCATGATCTTTATGCTTAAAAATGACAAAACAATCATCTACATAACGTTTAAATAAAATAGGTTTAAAATCAAGCGGGCAATCCCTCAGCCACTTTTCCTCGTGAAAACAAAGAAAACTGTTAGCAAAGGACGACCAAGGGGCGAACCCATTGCCATTCCCTCGTGCTGATGGAAAAGTTCCTTATTAAAAAAGAATATGGTATCCTGGACTGATAACTTTAAAAGTTTTGAAAACAATTGTCTGCTTAATCCCAAAATGTCATTAGTAGAACCAAACAAAGAATTCATAATAATATCACAAGTTTCTAAAAGAGGTACATTGGTAAACAAAGACTGAACATTAAAGGAAGCCATGAAACAATCCTTAAACTTCAACTTGGTGACACAATCAACAAATTCAAATGAATCTTGCAAAGTAAAATGACTACGTGTGAGAGGGTCTATGATTGGGACCAAAAATTTTGCAAGGTTATTTAGTCACTGAAGATGGCCCCTGAGTGGGCCGAAACGTTTGGCCGATAAATGTTGAGAGTCGTATCTCTTGTTTTCATATTCATATTATATATATATATATATATATATATATATATATATATATATATATATATAGTTATGTTTCGACTTAATTTATTATTAATTTATGCCTGTTTCGTTATTTAAGCGAAGACAACGTTAGTTAAGTTTTCCTGTCCTTTCTATTAGAGGTGAATAAAACAATTTATTACAAAAACTAATCTAGTACGTCAATGAGTTAACACCAAACAAAATTACAATGAAAAAACTGAAAATTTTACGTCAATGAAATTTGTACAGAAATGACACTTGAGATAATGATTCTTAATTTAAGAATTTTAATTTCAGAATTAACACAAGGCAATTATCCAATTAAAATAGAATGGCTACAGTATATTTTAGTTACAAATAGTACTTATCTTAATGACAGCGGTAACTTCTCGTTCCGTGATGATTAAATCCTTGTAACCAAAATTTGATACAACGCACGCATACTATTTAAAGTTAACGCAATATATATTTTCATACTTTGCGTTTTCTTCAGTTTAATTTAGTTTATTTTATGGTAGGCGAGACTAAGTCTTTATTTGACTTATTTTTTTTATTTATTTAAGCCACACTCGAATTTCTTTAACGTTTATTCTTTATTTTAAGAATTTGGAAGACAATTTATAAGATTTTACTTCGTTTACGTGACGCGATCGCCTTCGATGTTAAAGGTCTGAGCTTCTAAATTGCACTGATTCTCTTTTAAAATTTTAATTTTGTTACCCTTATGCCCGGTCTTTCTTAAAGAAAGTTTTTAATTAAAATTTAAAATCTCCTCTCGAGTATATCCATCAAGCGAAACCAAAAAAATAAACAAAAACAACTTTGCGCAATCATTCACTCTTGAAGTATCAACAACCGTTCGTTTCTGGATAAGGCGAGCGTGATTTATACCCTTCCTACGCTAACCTCTGGTCCACTTGAACCCTGAAATCAAAAGAGTAATTTAATGTTCGCGTAACATGAATTCGATCTTAAAATTATTTCATTCTTTCTTTCTACCATTTTTAATTCATTTTCATAATTACCCATACAAAATGGTGTCGTTTGCATGAGCGATTTTGTTTTTTGATTAATTTATAACCATTAATTAATTGATCAACCTGTTTTCATTCCCCATATTCCCCATATTCAACCCCATCACCTCTTGAGTAGAAGGCATGGATATTAAAAGTGTGTAAATGAGTAAAAACACATTTATAAATTTATTACAATAATTAAACATGTTTTGAAGGTACTTGGCATGGCGTACTTACTTATAATTTACTTATAATTTCAAAAAGTGCGTAGAAATATTAAACTTATGATTTTATTTTAGGGAGCTGAAGCTCCCGTGGGCTGTAGCCCCCTTGTCTACGCATATATATATCTCACAAACGAGTTTATGCTGACACAGGAGATAACAGAAAATACCAGCAAAAATAACTGCCTAGATCTGGTATTCACAAATAACACGAACTTGAGTGCCGATATAAAAATAACCCCAACTATTATCTCAGACCATAATATAATCGAGTTATCAGCAAATATGGCGATAACTTTAAAAGACAATACACATACGGAAGGAAGAAGCAAATTTGGGACTTTTAACCTAAACTTCAAGATCATAAATTGCGAAGAAATCAGATCACACATGGCCCAAATAGAGTGGAGATTTAGAGAATAAGACAACTGAGGAAATACTAACAGTCTTGGAAGAAAAGACGTTGAGAATTTTGGAAAAATATGCTCCGAAAGCACAGCCAAAAGGAAAGAGGAACTGGCTAGAGAGGCAAAAGAGAAGAATATTCCGCAAAAGAAAGAGAGTAGCGACGAAGTTAGCAAACTGCGGAGACAACAATGCCAGGAAAGTAATACAAGAAAAACTGGAGAGTATCGATAGGGAAATACAAAATCTGATAAAGGGCCATACAGACAGGGAAGAGGAAAAGGCGGTAGAAGCAATAAAGGAAAATCCAAAATACTTCTACAGCTATGCGAAAATAAAAATAAAAACGCGCGCTACTGTCGGGCCCTTAAGGAAAGGGAATAATGAACTAACAGACGATCTAAAAGAAATATCTGAAACATTGAGAACCCAGTATGAATCGGCCTTCAGTACCCCAAAAAAGTGATAAAGCGATACCTGACATAGATGCATTCTTCGAAGAGAAATTGGAAGGAGAATGTATAACAGACTTTGATTTTACCCCAGAAGATATAGCGAGAGCTATAGGACAAATAAAATCACATTCAGCTGCAGGTCCGGACAAATGGAACGCACTATTAATTAAAAACTGTAAAAATGAAATAGTTACACCCTTATGGAGAAGATCCCTAGACACTGGGGAAATACCGAGCATCTTCAAAAGAGCAAACATTGTCCCAATATATAAAGACGGGGATAGACCAGTGTCATTGACGTCCCACCTCACGAAAATATTTGAAAGAATAGTCAGAGAGAAAATCTGAGACTTCTTGGAGACACTAGAAAGATTCAACGAAAATCAGCACGGATTCGATCAGGAAGATCATGCTTATCACAATTTATAGAGCATTATAACAATATCTTAGATGCATTTGAAGGCAATGAAAACTATGATATCATATGCACGGATTTTGCTAAAGCTTTCGACAAGTGCGATCATGGTATAATAGCACATAAAATGAAACATATGGGAATAACAGGCAAAGTGGGAAAATGGATCTATAACTTCCTCAGAGAACGACTACAGGTCGTCAAAATTCAAGGTGTATCATCATCAGAATCAGAAGTACGCAGCTCAGTGCCACAAGGTACAGTACTGGCCCCACTCCTGTTCATTATCATACTAACAGACATAGACAGTGGAGTTAACAGTAACAGTATAGTAACATCATTTGCGGACGATACAAAGATCAGCAGAAAAATCAGCGAGGCAAACAAATGAAGTGGAGGCCTTGCAGAGGGACACAAACAAACTATACAAATGGTCAGAAGACAACAATATGACATTTAACACTGAGAAATTTCAGCTCTTGAGATATGGTAGAAATGAGGAAATTAAACAGACTGCATATTATGCTCCAGATAGACAGAAAATTCAGAGAAGCACGAAAGCGGTCGACTTTGGGGTAATAATGACCAATGATGCCAAATTCGAGACATAAAATCAGATAGCAATAAACAAAGCAAAAAGAGTCGCGGAACAGGTACGAAGAACGTTCAAAAGGAGGGACAAGACAATAATGATTCCCCTGCTGAGAACACTGATCATACCAAAACTTGAATACTGCTCAGTTTTGACGCCCCCATATAAAAAGGAAGAAATTAATAAACTAGAAGAAACGCAGAGACATTTCACAGCCAAGATTGATGGCTGCAAAGAACTCAACTACTGGGAAAGACTACGTAATCTAAATCTGTACTCCCTGGAAAGAAGACGAGAGAGGTATACCATAATCTACATATGGAAAATGATCGTAAAACTGGTACCAAACCTCAAACTAAACCCAATTACCATCCAAACAACGCTGGACAATAGGAAAGGCAGAATATGTAGTGTTCCCAAACTAAAAGCCCGACAAGGGACTTCCTTAACACTGAAGGAAAATAGTATGGTTGTCAGGGGGTCAAAACTTTTTAACCAGCTTCCTAAGGACCTCATAAACGTTACAGGGGTCAAAGTTGAAGTCTTCAAGAGAAGACTAGATGCCTGGCTCAAGACGATACCAGATGAGCCGGGTGTACCTGACAATGTGCGTTGGAGCGCGCAAGAGAGCAACTCGCTCCTCCACCAAGCCAGGCTTAGAGGCGGGGCCACCAGCTTGACCTTCGTGTGAAGAGAGACCGACGCACGAAACCGCAATGAGGTTAATGATGTGCATATGTATATATTGGGTGGCGCTAAAGTTGTGTACCATAGGAATTTTCAGTGTTGATTATATATTTTTTTTTCTTTTTAGGTTAGGGGATGGCTGTGAAATTGACAGCCTCTCGTCTATTGTTAATTCCGCAGCCATCCTCACCTAAAAATTTAAAAAAATTATATTATCGTCAACACTAAAAATTCCTATGGTGCGCGACTTTTGCCTCTCTCTCTCTCTCTCTCTCTCTCTATATATATATATATATATACACCACTATATATGAAATAGGATCCCTCCTAAGGAGACGTAGTTTTACATTTAGGATAAAAACGAAGACGTAGAGCAAAAAAGTCATTATATTTGGCTGCAGCCGACGTTTCGGGCAACTCTACCCATTTTCAAGGCCTAATAAATAAAAGCTAAAATTAATTGCATGACAAAAATATATGAATGTCAAAACTAAAACTAATTTACAGTACAGAATAAAACCTCTTCAAAAATAAAAATTAAAAGCATAAAACAAGCATAAGCCAAAAACAAAAAGTAAAATTTATATACATGACAAATATACACATGATAAAAATAAAACTTAAAAATAAAACATTCAAACAAATTAGTTAAAAACTTCACTAATAAAAAGTTAAATAAAAGACGCAAAAGTGCCAAACCAAACATACCATGCTCACTTGACAGCCACAAACAACTGAGGCGAAAAGGAGACAGGGTCAAGGGGGGGTGGAATTAGTTGGTAGGTATTTTAATTAATATAAAGGGGGTAACAACTAGAATCAATATTTAAACTGGAGTTCAGAAATTTAATGCACAGAGATTCGTAAATACGGAGAGAGGACGGGCATTTTAATGATTTAAGAATTTTTAAAGTTATTAACGGAATATCAACCTTACACTTAACAGAATGATTTCTAATGGCAGACTGTTCCTTTTTAGATAAAACTTTCCCTGTCCTATGGCTAATACCCATATGGGAGCAAAATCTTGCCTGCAAAGAACGAACTGTGCTGCCAACGTAGTTCCCCTGGGAACACCCAGGGCAGGTAAACCATAACGACAGAACAGTTCATCGCAGGGGGGATTTTGTCCTTACAACGGAAAAAACATTCAGGGTATTTTATTTACAAAAGCAACCTTAAAATCAGTGTGAAAATAAATTTCCTCACCACACTCAACAATTGCTTTTTCACAAAAGTGTTAAAATGGTAGAGGTCAGGTAAAACAAGATATTTACAATTCTTAGGAACATCATACGTTGGGATAAGGTTGGGGGAATAAACATTATTTAGAAATTTACCAATAATACCTTGTACAAGATCCCGTGGAAAACCATTTTTAAAGAAAAAAATCAGTAAGGAATTCAAACTCATTATGAAAGCAGACAAAGTTTGAACAAATATTATAAGCTCTATGCACTAAAGTGCGAATGGAACTTAGTTTGTAATTAAAATCGCAAAAACTATAAAAATTAAAACCTAAACCCGTAAAAGTAGGCTTCCGGTAGGTCGAAGTTAAAACAGTCGAGCCTGATTTGGAAACCAAAACATCAAGGAAAGGAATAGAACCTTGAACTTCCTTTTCCTGCGTAAATATAATGTTCTTATGCAGTGTGTTCAGAAAATTTAAAAACTGAACTGATTGATTATCCGTTTGGAATAAAGCAAACGTATCATCAACATAACGTCTGTACAATTTCGGCTTAAGGTGAGGGGGACACTCACAGAAGGCCCTTTCCTCAAGATGAGACATGAAAATATTCGCAAAATGAGACCATTACAATTATTTTAAATAAAGCTTTTCCACAGCCGGACTCACTTTTTCACGGCTTTGACAGAGCACAGTTTGAGCAGCTTCTGAATTTGGCAGTCAAGGATAACTTTTTTAGTTTTCAAGGGGTTGTTTACCGTCAGTTGGAGGGAGTGGGGATGGGGAGCCCCTTAGGTCCCGTTTTTGCGAATATTTTCATGTCTCATCTTGAGGAAAGGGCCTTCTGTGAATGCCCCCCTCACCTTAGCCGAAATTGTACAGACGTTATGTTGATGATACGTTTTGCTTTATTCCAAACGGATAATCAATCAGTTCAGTTTTTAAATTTCTGAACACACTGCATAAGAACATTATATTTACGCAGGAAAAGGAAGTTCAAGGTTCTATTCCTTTCCTTGATGTTTTGGTTTCCAAATCAGGCTCGACTGTTTTAACTTCGACCTACCGGAAGCCTACTTTTACGGGTTTAGGTTTTAATTTTTATAGTTTTTGCGATTTTAATTACAAACTAAGTTCCATTCGCACTTTAGTGCATGAGCTTATAATATTTGTTCAAACTTTGCTCTGCTTCATAATGAGTTTTGAATTCCTTACTGATTTTTTTCTTTAAAAATGGTTTTCCACGGGATCTTGTACAAGGTTATTGGTAAATTTCTAAATAATGTTTATTCCCCCAACCTTATCCCAAAGTATGATGTTCCTAAGATTGTAAATATCTTGTTTTACCTGACCTCTACCATTTTAACACTTTTGTGAAAAAGCAATTGTTGAGTGTGGTGAGGAAATTTTATTTTCACACTGATTTAAGGTTGCTTTTGTAAATAATAATACCCTTGAATGTTTTTCCCGTTGTAAGGACAAAATCCCCCCTGCGATGAACTGTTCTGTCGTTTATTTGTTTACCTGCCCTGGGTGTTCCCAGGGGAACTACGTTGGCAGCACAGTTCGTTCTTTGCAGGCAAGATTTTGCTCCCATATGGGTATTAGCCATAGGACAGGGAAAGTTTTATCTAAAAAGGAACAGTCTGCCATTAGAAATCATTCTGTTAAGTGTAAGGTTGATATTTCCGTTAATAACTTTAAAATTCTTAAATCATTAAAATGCCCGTCCTCTCTCCGTATTTACGAATCTCTGTGCATTAAATTTCTGAACTCCAGTTTAAATATTGATTCTAGTTGTTACCCCCTTTATATTAATTAAAATACCTACCAACTAATTCCCCCCCCCCTTGACCCTGTCTCCTTTTCGCCTCAGTTGTTTGTGGCTGTCAAGTGAGCATGGTATGTTTGGTGCACTTTTGCGTCTTTTTATTTAACTTTTTATTAGTGAAGTTTTTAACTAATTTGTTTGAATGTTTTTATTTTTAAGTTTTATTTTTATCATGTGTATATTTGTCATGTATATAAATTTTACTTTTTGTTTTTGGCTTATGCTTGTTTTATGCTTTTTAATTTTTATTTTTGAAGAGGTTTTATTCTGTACTGTAAATTAGTTTTAGTTTTTGACATTCATATATTTTTGTCATGCATTAATTTTAGCTTTTTATTTATTAGGCCTTGAAAATGGGTAGAGTTGCCCGAAACGTCGGCTGCAGCCAAATATAATGACTTTTTTGCTCTACGTCTTCGTTTTTATCCTAAATATATATACATATATATATATTAATTAGAAAACCTGCGTAAATTAAGTAAACGAAAAGTAATAAAGTTTAGTGAGAGTATCTCATGTTTAGTTCAAGTAAATGAAAGGAGGGAGAAAGGCTTCGAGTCACACGAGTGATTTGAAGAATTCGGCAGCCAGAAAACGAAACTTCTTCTGGAGGATTCGACCGTGAAACAGATTCTTCGACCAACGACAGCCGATTATCTCAGTCGTCGTTCTGCCAACACACCAACAATGAACGGCCTCTTTGGTGTCATTCACCTTCAGTTTCACTATGAATGCTATCTTTTAATACGCGCACACACACACACACACGCGCGCGCACACACACACACACACACACACACACACACACACTACAAAAAAAATATATATATATATTACGCGTAATCGGTGAAATTACGTATTTCAAAAGATTGGCAGTCCCTTTGCCAAATTCATGAAATAAGCAAAATTATTGCTTATTTCATGAAATGAGGAAAACCTGAGAGTTTCTTACAGTATATCTACAGTAAGTCATCACTCGAGGAGCTAGTGATAATTTGACCGAAATACTTAAACTCTTCTGTGATACTTCCTCTATTGGATCACCTCTCATTTTGACACTGATATTAGCTGACTGATTAGAGCTTTCGGGATGGAATTGCATAACCTTAATTTCTGTAACATTAAAAAGAATGTTATTTGCTTTGCCAATATAATTCGCAGATTTTTAGAAGACAACGCAGATCTTTAACAGAAGGATTTATTAACACCATATCATCGGCATAAACCAAGTTATTTATTGTCATGTTATCTATGCTACTGTCCAAATTTGGCCTCATAAAGTAAAGCAATTAAACCATCAATATACACATTAAATAGTAGAGGAGATAGCAAGAAGCCTTGCCTCACTCCGCGGGAGAAACCAAAACAATTGGACAGTACGTTGCCCTACCTAACCGCGAACGATTGGTGGGGATACCAAAATTTCAACATATTTAATATGTACAAAGGAACTTTCCTGTCCTCTAGTTTTTTAAATAAAATAGTGTGGTTCACTCTATCACATGCCTTACTTATATCTAAGAGCAACTATAATAGTTGAATTACTGTCAGTGTATTTAACTACAATTTCCTTCGGTACATTACAGTAGATACACATATCAGTTAAGTTGTACCTTTTAAACCTAAACTCATTAGATAACTATAAATAATCACTTAATCGGCAGAGAAAAATGTTTCTTAATTAGTTGCGAGAAGTAGGAGGCGACAGCAATACTCCCGTAAGTTTTGCTCGATAGAATATCCCCTTATTTATTTTTGACAAGGGACAAGATATATACTCTCATCAAATCAGCAGGAATTTAGCTATTAACAAGCATGGTTGAGAAAAGCAATAAGATATGCAGACTTCCATGTCACTGGTATATTTTAAGCGCTCATTCGATAGGTCATATATATATATATATATAATATATATATATATATATATTATATATATATATATTAGTGATGTAGCGGATGTCATTTTTTTCACATCCGCGGATGCGGATGAGGATGTTTTGATTTCAACATCCGCGGATGCGGATGTCTACATTTTCGTTATTTTTTAGGATATATTCGAGATTTGTTGTGTTTAACGTATATAATAAGTTATATATATAGAGAGCTGTAGCTATAATGTAGTATAATTGATTAATTGTACAATAATTGCTGTACTTTTCTCTGAACATATAAAATAATATCAAGCACTAACTAATATAGAAATAAATCAGTGAATTCGTCTGCAAATAAATTCGTTATATTTTGTTGAGTTTCAGCCACAATTAGAAACCATAATTGTGTTACCAGGATGCGGGACGTGAACCCAACTCAAATGCACCCCACCGGACCTTTTTCCCCAACCTCCACCCTTATAGAAAGATCTTTAATTAGCTTGATAACTATTTATATTAATTTAAAGTTTTATTAGGCATATTTATAAATGAGTAATTAAAATAAAGTAAACTAAGATGTTCATCGTTTAATGTTCAAACTTAATTATAGGAAGGTTATGCTTAAGGAACATTAATTTTTCTGCCTTTTCTGCTGCCAGTCTGTTTCTCTTTTCATCATATATTAATCCAGCACTGCTAATAATCTCTCGCTTGGTACGTTTGTTGGAGGACAGGCTAAATGTTTCCTTGCAAGTTTAGTCAAGTATGGATAGATATTCTGCGTATTTTTCCACCAACTAATAGGATTGTCACATGCAGCCAGGCGTTTTTCTTGGTGATAGCTCTCGATCATTTTTATTACATCTTTTGACATTGCGTAGTTCTCGTCATTGCTGCTTGACTCAAGAAACTGAGAGACAGATTCTGTGATAGATTTGCTTGTTGAAGGTGTTGGTTCTGTCACTGAAACTTTTATTCTTTTGGTGGGTGGCGAAGCGACAGATTCAAGAGATTGAAGCTCTTCACTGCTTTGCCAATGATGATTTAACTCGTTCTAATGTACTAGGTGAAAATAACTTAGCTTTGTAACGTGGATTTAAGTAGGTTGCAAGAGAGTAACTTCATACAAGAACAGCCTCTCGTCTTGTCGCTTGCATCACTTTTTGAGCACAATGAACTAGTTCTATTA
Source organism: Bathynomus jamesi (assembly GCA_023014485.1). Lineage (NCBI taxonomy): Eukaryota > Metazoa > Arthropoda > Malacostraca > Isopoda > Cirolanidae > Bathynomus > Bathynomus jamesi. The sequence goes on from JAJOZX010004254.1 coordinate 131,321, forward strand.
ATATAGTAGAATTTGATAATTTCCGCTTATTAATGACGTTTTATCTCAACGGTCCACATCCGCACGACATCCGCAGTCCAAAGTGCGGATGCGGACGCGGATGCGAGAAAGTGTGCGGATGTTCCGCGGATGCGGATGCGGATGTGACCTACATCACTAATATATATATATATATATTATATATATATGAAGACTGAAGTAAAACGTGTAGCGCACAGTGGGGAGGGGTTTGTTCTCGTGTTGCAAGAATAAACCCCCACCCCTTATCTTGAGCTCTGATGAAAGCGCAAGATAAAACGAATTTCGTTCGAAAGCCACACTTCAAAGGAAATATTTTGGCTTTCCGGATGATGAAGTTATAAGAAACCTGCTCAGGACGTTTCTTGCAAAGTGAAAATGAATTCTCCCCTGCGCAGCACGTTTTACTTCATCCCTATAAAATCAATCTACGGTTATTGTAGTTTTCCATGATTAATATATATATATATATATATATATATATATAATATATATATATATATATATATATATATATATATATATATATATATATATATATAACCTTTTCAGTCTTTTGTGTTCCGTGCGATGATTCCTCAACTTATGGAGGTCAGTTTGTTGCCCCTTCTCTCGAGTGGCTTGATGAAGTGGAGACTTGGCTTCTTGCGCTCTCCACTTCACATGACCAAGTACTCCCGTCAACTGGTATTGTTCTAAGCGAGTCGTTGTCTTCTTTAAAGATTTCCACCACCATCATCGTGTTCCAGTTCCTTGGGCAACTGGTTGAACAGTCTTGGGCTCTTGGCCTCTCACAACAAAGCTATTTTCCTTCAGGGTTGAGGATGTTCCCTGTCTAGCCTTTAGTTTGGGAACACGACACATTCTTCCTTTCCTACTTTCCAGTGTCGTTTGATTGGTTATAGGGTTTAAAGTGAGGTTAGGAGGGAGTTTCTCTACTATTTCCATGTGTAAATAATGGCGTACCTCTCTCTTCTTCTTTCCAGTGAATATAGATTTAATCCCCGTAACTTTTCCCAGTAATTTAGTTCTTTGCATCCATTGATCTTGGCTGTGAAGCTTCACTCATTCCCTTCTATAGTTCACTTATGGATTCTTTCTTATATAGTGATGGTAAGACTGAGCAATACCCCAACTTGGGTATGACCAGTTTTTTGAACAATGGAACCATTATATTCCTGTCCCTTCTTTTTAATGGTTCTAAGTATCTATCCAGTTTATATATATATATATATATATATATATATTATATATATATATATATATATATATATATATATCACTGTTGCAGTAGAAATTTCACCGTCGGTTCAGCTCCAACGAGTCAAACTGCAGCCTGAATACATACATACAGTATATGCATATCTAAATATCCTTAATATATTTCATATATGCATTTAAACTTGATATTACCCAAAAATGCTCCATTTATAACTAAGCAACTATTTAATATTAAACTTAAAACTACTAATATTTTTGACTGAGAACTTTTAGTGAAAAACCTTGTTTTGGAGCAAAAAATTTTCAAAAAATTATAATTTTTCAAAATTATAATTTTTCTTTAGGATTTTGAAATTATTTTATATTTTCATTAAAGAAAAACCTTTAAAATATATTTTTTTTAATTCCGAAATTGCATTTTTCCTGAGATAACTAAAATATTGTACTATTTTAAAGAAATAAGTACAAATGAATTGATTTTATTTCGCTTAAGACATTTTCTCTCTGTTTAAGGCACCTTGAAAGTTTTGCAGTTTTACGCATTTATAGGTACCCGCGATATGACCATCCACCTATTTTGTCACATTAAAAATCTGTTTTGTTGTGATTCGTTTGTCATATACTTACGAATACATTAATTGTATCTAGCGGCAGCCTAACTTATATTATATATATATATATACATTTGGACTAACAGTGCTTTCTTCTAAAGAGCAATTAATACCTTCCTGTACGTAGTTATATAATGATTTCACATAAAAGAAATTAAATTCTCTCTCCTCTCTCTCTCTCTCTCTATATATATATATATATTATATGATACACACAGACAGTGCATGGAACAAGGAACTCTTCTGGGATAATTAAATCCACTTATTCGGACTATAGTGGATTTAATTATCCCAGAAGAGTTCCTTGTTCCATGCACTGTCTGTGTGTATCATAAAAAACTCAGGGACCATTCTGAGTTCATTCCATATATATATATATATATATATATATATATATATATATATATATATATATATATATATATATATATATATATATATATATATATATATAGAAAACAACACGTAAATCAAACAGTTACAGGCAACTTTTAGCAGTAAAAGTTGAAAAACTAAACTAATATAATTATATAGAGGCGGGGCCACGAGCTTGACCTCCGTGTGAAGAGAGACCAACGCACGAAACAACATAAGGTAAGGTAAGGTTATATACATACCTCCGAACACTCAAACTGCAAAATTCTCCGATGCCATTGCTGATATCAGAAACCTAATAAAGATTTTAAACTTCTCATCCGTCAATATAATACTCTGCGGGGATTTTAATTTCCCATTTACAAAATACAAAAGGGTGTGAAGAAAAAATATATATACACCAAGACATTGGGGGCACAAGAGAAAAATAGGAACCCAAAAAAAAATGCTGATAGCTTCAACAAATAAATTTACGTTAACACAGGAGATAACAGATAACATCAGAAAAACTAACTGCCTGGATCTGCTACTCACAAATAACACGAACTTAATTGATGATATAAAATAACCCCAACTATTATCTCAGACTACAACATTATAGAGCTGTCAAGTAATATGGGACAACCTTAAAAGAAAATACTCGTACTGAAGAAAAGCAAATTTGAGAGTTTTGACCAAAACTCCAAGATTATAAATTACAAAGAAATCAGACCCCATAACACCCAAATAGAGCGGGAAGCAGTCTGAGAGGAAATAGAAACCGAAGAAATGCTAATAACTTTGAGGGTAAAGAATTTTAGCAAAATATGTTCCGAAAGCACAGTCAAAAGGAAAGAGGAATTATTTCGAGAGACAAAAGTGAACAATATCCGCAAACGAGAGTAGCCGCGAAGTTAATTAATTGCGCAGACACCAGAAAAGCGACACAAAAAAAACTGGAGTATCGATAAGAAAATACAAGCCAAGCCCTAATTAAGGTCACTCGGAGAAGGAAGAGAAAAATGTGGTAGAAGTAATAAAGGAAAACCCAAAATACTTCCATAGCTTTGCGAAAAGGAAATCAATTACGTGTACCATTATCAGACTCTTAAGGAAAAAAATTATGAACAAACCGACAACTTAAAAGAAATATCTGAAATATTAAGAGCTCAGAATGAGTCAGTTTTCAGTACCCCCAAAAGCGACAATGAATGTACTCTTACTACCTGACAGAAATACCTTCGTTGCTGATTTTGATTTAACCCAGAAGTAGTAGCGCAAGCTACAGGACAAATGAAATCACATTCAGTTGCAGATCCGAACAAACGCCTGATTGATTAAAAACCTGATTGATTAAAAACGCCTCGCCTAAATGATTAAAAAAAAGGATGAAATAGCTACACCCTTAAATTGGATATGGAGAAGATCTCTCGACAGAGGGGAGAGATCACCCCCTTTATATATAAAGTGGGGGACAGGTCTCAAGGAAAGAACTATAGACCCATCTCGCCAAAATATTTAAAGAATAGTCAGAGAAAAATTCAATGAGAACCAGCACAGATTCTGATCAGGAAAATCATGCCTATCACAGCTAATAGAGCATTATAACAGTACCAGAGCCGCACTTGAAAGCAATGAAAACTACGATTTAAAAAACACGGATTTTGCTAAAGCATTCGACAAGTGTAATCATGGTATAAAAGCACATGAAATTAGACATATGGGAATAACAGACAAAGTGGGAAAATGGATCTACAACTTCTAAAAAGAACGTCAGCAAGTACTGAAAATCAAAAATATTATCATCAGAATCGGAAGTACGCAGCTCAGTACTACAAACAACAGTTTCATACTCTTGAGATATGGAAGAAATGAGAAACAGATAGTATACTATGCCCCAGATAGACAAGAAAGTCAGAGAAGTTTGAAAGCAAAATATTTAGTGATTATAAGGACCAATGGTGCGAAATTTGAAACACAAAATAAGAGAATGGTAAACAAAGCAAAAAGGGGTTAGGGGACAATTTGACAAATACTGACAACCTTTAAAAGAACGGAGAAGAAAGTAATGAGTTTCCTTCTGTAAACACTGATCGTACCAAAACTTGAATACTGCTCAATCTTGATGTCCCTTATAAAAAAAGGAGAAATTAATAAACTAGAATAAATTCAGAGAAATTTCACAACCAAGACTGATAGCTGCAAAGAACTCAACTACTGAGAAAGACTTCGTAAGTTAAGTCTATATTCACTGGAAAAGAGAAGAGAGACGTACACCATAATTTACACGTGGAAAATCACAGATAAACTTGCATCTAACCTCGAACTAAACCCAGTAACCACCCATGCAACAATGAAAAATAGCAAAGGTAGAATATGTGCTGTTCCAAAAGTGAAGGCCAGACAAGGGACACCTTCAACTCTGAAAGAAAATACTTAGAAGTTTCAAAAGAAGACTAGAAACCTGGCACCGGATGGCACTGGATGAGCCGGATGTGCCTGGCTATGTACAGTGAAAATTTTAAGAGAGCAACTCTCTCCTCCACCAGCTTGACCGTCATGTGAAGAGAGACCGACGACGGACAGAACAACTACGAGGTTACAAGGTTATAGGCCCTAATTTAATTAGGCTCCTGTTCAGGTGGTCAACCTTGATATAATTAATAGTTTAAGTAATTAATGTTGAGGTCACCGATTGATTTTTCAATCAACATCGATAGACTGCGGAGAACTTTGCCTTTAATGCTTTCAGTGTCGTAAATGAAGGGAGAATATATTCGAAATTAAACTACCAAAGCTTTGAGGCACGAATAGTACCACAATCATTTAATTTTAACACGAACTGACCTCTGGGGTCAAACTTTGATTACAAGTGACGCAGGTGTTAGAGAGAAGAATCGTCAGTGTTTTTGAGCACTTGTAAATCTCGTAGGAGTAAATCAAAAAAATTCAAAGAAAGAGTCTTTAGATCAAGAACTAACGCAGGTGTTTTCGGAAAATTTCTCCTGACATGCAAAAATGTTCTAACAAACTCCAGACGCTAAACTTGAGATCAGCACTATAGTTGGTAAAATTATAGTTTTTGAGCTATAGGTTTTTTAGCTATAGGTTTTTTTTTGTTTTTTTAGGTTTCTAAGTTATAGGTTTTGAAAGAATAATCAAGCGTCAGAGTGATATGCAAGAAAATCGCCAGTAGAGCGTCCCTTGCGGAACGCATACTGATGATCTGAAAGAAAATTGTGAGGAGAAAGTTGTTTAAGAATTTTCCTATTAAAGATAGATAAAAAACTTTAGAAAGGAAAGGAAAGGAATATATTATATAATATATATATATATATATATATATATATACACACACAGGGTGTTCCAAAAGTCATCAGCCCATTTGTTTTGCTTATAACTTTTGAACCAATAAAACAACAAATACTGTAGAAAGTGGAAATAATTTATTTTATTTAGAATTATGTTAGAATTATGTTGTGGGTGTAGTGTTCCATCTTCAAATTACTGGGGTTGATTTTATACAGTCTGGAAAAAAAAAAAAAAGAACAATAATTAAATTAAGGTTACAGCTACTTCAGATGGGGGTGATGACTTCTGGAACACCCTATATATGCAATATACACAGACTTTGCCAAAGCGTTCGACAAGTTTGACCATGGAATCATATTACATAAACTGAAATACAGGGTGATTCAAAAGTCAGGTTACATATGTTTCTTTGCAGGTAAATGAGTTATGAGATGTTATCGAAGAAGGAGCGCATTGATGTGATATTCCTAGCTGGCTGCACAAGTGCATTGCCATTAACGGTGGCCATATCGAACATGTGATGTGACTATTCCCCTGTATCATTACATAATATAATATATCCCTATGTAACCTGACTTTTGAATCACCCTGTATATGGAAATAACAGGAAAAGTAGGGAATTGGATATATGACTTCCTTAGTGAGCGGCGGAAAGTCTTTAAATTCAACGAATATCTTCATCAGAATCAGAGGTCCGCAACTCAGTACCACAAGGAACAGTATTAGCTCCATTACTCTTCATAATCATGCTAACTGACATAGATGAGGACGTTACCAGAGACAACACAGAAACATCCTTTGCCGATGACACAAAGATCAGTAGAAAAATAAGAAGCCCAGAGGATGCAGGATCTCTACAAACAGACATGAGCAGAATCTACAAGTGGTCGGAAGACAACATTATGAAATTTAACACTGAGAAATTTCAACTGTTAAGGTACGGAAAAAGGAAGGACCTAAAATCCATGGAATACTATACCCCAAATGGACAGGAAATTCAGAGAAATTGTAAAGCCAAACATTTAGGAGTTGTAATGATTGATGATGCGAAATTTGAAACAAAATAAGATAGCAGTAAACAGAGCAAAGAGAATAACTGGGCAGATACTGAGAACCTTTAAACGAAGGGATAGGAATATAATGATTCTTCTATTGAAAACACTGATCATACCGAAGTTGGAATACTGCTCGGTCCTAACATCTCCATATAAAAAAGAAGACATTAGCCAACTAGAAGGGATTCAGAGAAGCTTCACAGCTAAGATCAATAGGTGCAAAGAACTAACTGCTGGGAAAGGTTACGTGAATTAAACCCATATTCACTGGAAAGAAGAAAAGAGACACACCATTATTTACACTTGGAAAATAATGGAGAAACTAGCCCCTAATCTTACTCTGAACCCTATAACCCCGCAAACAACAGTGGAAAGTAGAAGAGAAAGACTGTGTCGTGTTCCCAAATTAAAGGCTAGAGAGGGAACATCCTCAACCCTAAAGGAAAATAGTTTTGTTGTGAGAGGACCAAGACTGTTTAACCAGCTGCCTAAGGACTAAGGAACACGAATGGTGTTGCGGTGGACATCTTGAAAAGAAGATTAGACGCCTGATTCAGAACAGTCCCAGATGAGCCGGGCGTACCTGGCTATGTGAGGTGAAGAGTACAAGAAATCAACTCCCTACTTCACCAAGCCAACTCGAGAGGAGGGACGACAATTTGACCTTCGTGAAATGAGGAATTATCGCACGAAGCATTCGAAAGGTTGAAAGATATATATATATATATATATATATATATATATATATATATATATATATATATATATGATACACACAGACCGTGCATGGAACAAGGAACTCTTCTAGGATAATTAAATCCACTATAGTCCGACAGGGCCGGCTCAAGGTACCGGCAACTCGGGCAGTTGCCCGGGGCGCCACCTGCTAAGGGGCGCCACGTCATGTGTTTGGGATCTTCCAAATACAAAGGGAAAAATAGAAAAATAAATAAATAAAATAAAATGAAATAAAAGAGTCAAATGTGAAAATTTCTGATGTGGAGTCAAATTTTCAAGGATTATGACATTATATTAGCCAATAGCATTAGTACCAGACACCAGTAAAGCTAAGGTCAGCTTGGCCCGACATGGGATGACATGTCACATGGGTTGATGTGGCCGCGTAGGTGAGCGTTGAGCACAAATTACATACGCCTGGCAGCGCTGCCATCCTTTAATATCTCATCAGTGTTGCTACTTTGTGGAATTTTTACATTTTTTTGTGGATTTACCTCAGACAAAAGTGGCAACACTGTCTCTCCTATTTTCATACATGGTTCCATTTTGAGAATGTTTAGTTGTACTTTGAGTGAATATCGTTAATTGTAATAAACTCTTTATTCCTACATTTGTAGTTTTTCCTCATTGTGAACAAATTTTAAAATTATACTTGTAAGGGCGCCGAAGTTCAGCTTGCCCGGGGCGCCAGCAATCCTAGGGCTGGCCCTGTAGTCCGAATAAGTAATGGTAAATGACAAATACCATAGTTTTTTCTAGCATCATGAAAAAGAAAAACTATGGTATTTGTCATTTACCATTACTTATTCGGACTATACTGTAGTGGATTTAATTATCTTAGAAGAGTTCCTTGTTCCATGCACGGTCTGTGTGTATCATAAAAAACCTCAGGGAACCATTCTGAGTTCATTCACACATATATATATATATATATATATATATATAATATAGAAGGAAAGGCCAAGGGTGAACGCCTCAAATATGCTTCCCCCCTACATAAAAGGAGAAAGATAATCATGTCTAATAAGAATTTAAGAGTGGTTTGTTTATAAGAATTTAATAATGTTTTGTTTAATAAAGAAGAAATAATGTTTAATAAAAAATTTAATTATGGTTTGTACGTAAATAAAGAATTAATAATGTTTTGTTTGAAATTAAAAATATAAAATACGAATTGGCAACACATGGAATGTGCCGCGGCTGAAAATGCACGAAATCCAGTCTTAGGTGTTTTTTGTATTAATATGTTAGTGTTTATTTAAAATATTTAATTGTGTCTCTCCGTTAATGATAGTACGCACTCGTGTTTACCCCGTTTGTTCAAATTGTTTCGGCATAAATAAAAAGTTAGTAAATAAAAGCGTGTAAATCCCGATCCATTTGCTTTGTTCAAAAGTTTAATGGCGCTCACCTGCTTAAGCGGTTTACCGAGAAGAAAAAGAAATTAATGAAAAGAAAGCGAAGCGCAGAGAAGTAAATAAATCAAGTTTTTAAAATCACAACATTTTGGTGGCTAGCGGTGTCCCTATTAAATTAAAAGAAGGGCATTCCCACGTCTTCTGTCCGAGCCTTATATTTTGGCCAAATTACATTGCTACCCGTTTTATAGTCTTTATAAAATTAGTAAATATTCTGTTTCGGTAAATTAAACAGTAAAATGCATTGTATACCTCATTTGCAAGCAAATTCCAATTCTCATTCCTTCAAAATTCGTTTTATCTGTAATGCAAAATGGCACGCTCCATTTTCAAAAACTGTTCTAACCTTTTCGACTCAGTTATTTTCAGTTAAATGTTTATTTTTTTTTTTTCTATAGTGGCCTTTGATCATTACGTTTTCTTCAGTCGTGGAGAGAAACTTATTTAAAATTTAGAAATCCCGTCCGTTGGCTCATTTCTTTTTTTTTCTCTTCCACTTTTATTACTCTTTATACACCCTGCCTCTCTTGTGTTTACATTTTTTTTTGTGTTTATATTTTCGGCATTAATAATAATTGTGATAACACTAATAATAATTAGTAAATAAATTTCAGACTTACTTATATGAATTAAATTATTTTAGTTGTAATGAAATTGTTACATGCATTTTTATACGGTTGGTCTAAAAGATTGGATCGTATATGTAACGTATTTCTAGGTATTACTGTATATGTATATAGTAGCGAAATGTAGAAGATTAAATAAGTAACAAAATTTGTCAGTATCTAGTGGGTAGGCTTTAAGATTATTCTTCGACTGGATGTATATAATTATGGATGTCAAGCGACACATGACCATCATATGTGTATAATTTTAAGGTAGATACGTGTAATTTTAAGGTTTTGTTCAAAAGTCGAAAAATAATGGTTAAAGACACTAATTTATACTGGGTCGATTCGGACTGAGTGAGGTATTTTGCTTGCCGTATATAAATTGTGTGAGAAAATTTGTTATTTGAAATACAGGAATTGTTTTAGTAACTTTTGATGAATTAATTTCGGTTCTTTGAATTTTTTTTTATACATTCATTTTTATTTAATAGGTGGGCTGATTTTTGTTGTCTATTTTTCGTTCTTTCATGAATTTTAATGAAAATTCCAGGTGATATTTTGTATGGATAGACTGATTAATTTTATTTTTTATTCTGAAATTAAATTTTATTGTGATAAGGAGTGATTTTGCTTAACATTTTAATTTGGATATAAATAATGAAAATGTTTTTACGGTTCGCGCGTTTGCATAGAAAATATTAAAAAATTATTTCATGATGTAATGCAGTTTCATTCGGTTAGGAATACTTTTATAGAGGTTTGTTTCAACAAAAAGTGAACACTCTTCATAATGCAGTGGTTTATTTTAATTTTTATTTACGTAGTAGGTTGCGCTGTATTTTTAGGTTCATAATATCTGTTCTTATTTATAATAACGATACAACAACATCAAATACTGGGCTGATGTCTGGAGCTTCTACTCTGATAGAGAGAGCTGTAGGTCGCTCTCTGACGTGGATAGCATGTCGTCATCATGTGTATGAAGTCGTTTTGGCTAACGTATTTTCTAGTATTCTTGAACCTCCGAAAAGACCACAAGTCTCATTGTTAAAGCGATTCATGGCACAATGGCCAGTTATCAATAAAGAAAACTTTATATCAGCAGGAATGGAACTTTTTGAAGGAAACTTGTGGGAACTTTGTCAAGTGATGATACAGTACCTCTCCGACGCTCTTCAGAACAGCAGCTTCTCAAGAGATGACTACAGTGAATTCCTTCATCTTTCTCTAATTTTCTTGGGAGGAAGTTTGCCTAAGAAGTACAACATCAGAGCTCCGGAAGCTCTTTATCAGGTTCGCTGGATGGCAAAAGCTACCTATGCTTTGAAGATCTTTCTCTTCTAGGAGCAAATGAAACTTACTGCTCATGAAAAAAAGGGTCTGAAAGATTTTTGTCTCTTTGTGGCACTTGTTTATAGTAAATATTGGCATGAAGCACCCTTGGCAATGAGGGCCTCTAGAAACGACCAAGCTTTTCTAGTAGTTATGGAGACATCCAAACAGGGTTTTGGCTGAAATTGCACTCAAACATTTAAGAGACATCTCTGGTACTTCTCGGAAGAGCTGATTGGACTGTCACTTTTTGACGATGGATTGGACAGCAAAGTAAAAGAAAATATGATTAAAAAATTATCTCATCCTGCAAAAGTGAAAGTTCTGAAGCGCCTCGATTCAAAGCTGTTCAAAACAGCAAGCCCATTGCAAACTTACGTCAGCGAGAAGACGGCTCAACTCTTCGATGTACTGGATAAAAACGGAAAGAAGATCGCTCAAGAGTTTCTTTCGAAACCACCAAGTGATTGGCCAAGTAACGACAACTACAAATTGTTCAAAGAAAGAGCATTGAAAATGAAGGTTGTCAATGACTCTGCAGAGAGAGCGATTGCTCTTATTCAACGGTACAATACAACGCTTACCAAAGATGAGCAGCAAAAACAATGCCTTATCCGCATTGTTGAGACCCATCGACGAACGTTTCCTACCCCCTCTAAAGCGTCTTTACAGAATTAAAAGCCATTTGCATGTTCTTTTGTCAAATTTCGTTTTTTTTTTCAGTTAAGAGAAAATTATTCATTTGTAGCGACCTCTAAATATAGTCGGAATGAGCTCATTTTTTGTAGCAATTATCCTTTTATGATTTCAAACAAGAGCAGCCTTGAGGAAGTACAAAAATAAAACTTTTATTTCTTGGACCACCCTAATATATAGGCATATATATATATATATATATATTATATATATAATATATATATATATATACTGTATATGAATAATATATGAATAAAATGACAAACGCTTGAACTAACATTTATTAATTACCAAATGTTTGGGGATTTTGGGAGACCCAATTCCCATCTTCAGTGATAGTCACAATAAAAGCAAGGCAATTATATCACATTCAAAAGTTAAAAGAGAACCTATATATATATATATATATATATATATATATATATAGTTTACTTATATTGTAGAACATGGTTTAAATGCTAAGAGATGACTTACAAACCACTGAAATAACTGAAAGTACATTACCTTACAATGTACTTCTAATTATTTTAATTGTTTTACATCAATTCTTACCATTTTAAACCATGTACTACAATATAAGTAAATTATACATATATTTTAGGGTCTCCTTTAACTTTTGAATGTGATGTAATTGCTTTGTTTTTAGTTGTGATTACCACTGAAGATTGGAATTGGGCCTCCCGAAACGACTGGTAATTAAGGAATGTTAGTTCAAGCTTTTATCATTTTATTCATCTTGAAATGCCGCTTCCCTGTGAACAAGCCCTTATCCAGAATTATATATATATAATTCTTGGACATAGTTTCGCTGTTTTTGATGTAATTGTTTTTGTCTTAATTTCCTCGACTCTTCTAATGATATTGTAAATATTTTTGACGAAGTAAAACAGTAGATATTATATATTTCGATTTTCAAAAAGCGTTTACAAATAAAGTGCCCCATTGGAGGTTATTAGCTAAACTTCAGTCTCAGTGATTTGATGGTAATGTTCTTAAATGGACTGAAAATTAACTAAACGGACGTCAATAAAGAGTGGTCTTTAATAGCAAAACGTCTATCTGGAGAAGTGTAGCAAAGCGGCTTGCCTCAGGGATCAGTTCTGGGACCAGTTCTTTTAATTGTTTATATTAATGAAATCGACATAGAAATTTTCGGATGATTTTCGGATATTACCAAACTAGGGAAGGGGAACAAACAAAATCAGCAACGGAACGTTTGCAGATTCAGAACGTTGTCAAATGAACTTTAATATATATAAATCTAAAACATTGCATATCAATAGAAACAAGTATTTTATACGTGATAACACAATAATCTGTGTCACGGAAGAAAAAGATTTAGGTATTATTGTTGTAGATGATACTCGTAATGTGGATAATTGCCTTATGTGTCCATTAGAACATTGCCTTGCCTTCTGTTAAAAGTCACCGAGATAATGTCAACATTAAGTAGAATTTTGTTTAATTGTACACATTAGATGGTTACTTTTTATAAATGTTGAGAGACTGCATAATTCTGAAACAGAAATTTTTGTAAATCTTTTATGAATCGATCTTCAAACTGAGCCGAAATGTTAATTTTATCCATGACTAAGTTCATTTCTTATTTAATAATTTTTTATTACCATTTTCTTAACTTTACAGTAGTTCTTTTGGTATAAGTACTTATTTTTCTTATATATTCCAACGGCATATTTAATTTCCTTGAAATTTGAGACTTTCGTAAGACTCATTTTATTTACTTACCTTCGTCTCCTGAACCGCGAAAGGAGCGAGTTCGTTTTCAGAAATGATTCTGGAGGGAGTTGACCACTGGAAAAAAGGCTCTGGAAAACCTCTGGCGTGACACAAGAGATAAGCACTTGTTCCTCGCATGCTCAGTGACAGACCAGAGTTCTTGAGAAGCGTGGGACCGTCTGAAGAAAAGTGTTAGGGAGATAATATGATACATGAATATGTCTTTAACCCATTCACTGCGCCGTGTCATCTGTGATATGCTACTTCTTTTGGTATATGACACGGCCGCAGTGAATGGGTTAATAGGGGAAATATAATATGAGAAGAACGAAAAATATAAATTCATGAATTACATTTCATTCATTGAATAAAGGCGAATTTACAACAGTAATAAAAATATGTGAAATAAAACACTGAACAAAAAGGGATACAGTAAATGTACTAATTATAAAAGTTGCCATTTGAACGACCCTCAAAATAAACTAAGTTGGGACCAAATTTTTTTGTTTTCTCGCCCTAATTTTACTTCATTCAGGTTCACACGACCTCACCATTTTCACTGTGGAGACAGGCCACAAAGAATGAATGAAAACTGTCAAGATTGTGACAGTATATAAAAGTATCACGTAATCTACACAGGCATTGTTAGTAAGATTATCCCTTAATCGGCTTTCAGCAACTATAATATCTCGTTGAATTAAGGCAAAATATCGGAAGTACGAGTATGTGCCGACTTTATGCTGGGCGGTTTAATTTCCAGTCATTTCGGAACAACAGCGAGGACAGGAAGTTGATTTGCCATTGAGGAATTCGTTTGATTTATTGATCATGTGTATTATGACTAGTGGTGCACCGATTAATCGGTATCGGCACCTGGCATGTCGATTAATCGGCCATGCCAGGTATTTTCCTAATATCGGCATGCCAGGTGCCGATACCGATTAATCGGTGCACCACTAATTATGACACAGGGTTATCTTGTGTTAAATGAATTAAATGTGAACTGTGGCATTAAATCTATAAAGATAATTAACATTTTCATAATGTTCCAAACAAATTTTTTTTTTGCTGTTACTTAAATTAAATTTAAAATGTAATGACAGTTGTATTGAATTCGGCGCTGTATTTGCACGATACAGATTTTAGCATAATCGCTCTGCTCTTTACATCATTTATAATAAAACTAAACACATTTAACTTAATATCAATCAATACATCAATACTTTGAAAGTTAAAGTTACTTAAAACAAAAGAATTACGAGCCTACGTACGTTACTTAGATATAAATGAAATAATTATTCTCTCGGGAAAGCCCGATTCATTTTACATTTACAATATTCAAAATATTCGTATAATTGATCAAATAAAAACAAGTAATGTAAATTGTTTATGTAAAGACGTTGTATTTTTTTCTCTAATGATTATATATTTACAAAAAATTGTTTTACAAAAATTGCTTTGCTTTCACAAAATATAAAGTTTCTAATTTTATCTGAAAAGAGAGACACGGTCCTTCACCACACTTTTCTCTTAAAATATTTGCTTAATGCAATATTATACATGTTTGGGTATTTTTGTTACAGAATTGTTTATTAAAAATATACATTTTTTCATGGTATCCTCTGAAAATATAGAAAAATTAAAGAAAACCACACAAGCGGACAAATGGTTTAGCCCTTTAAGCCCTGAATTTTTTTGTAGGGTTAAGTTATGAATGCTTGTATTTGAAACGTTAGCAATTTGTACCTTCAGTCCTTAAAGGGTTAAGTTGAAAAATCCTCGGAGCGAACTATGCAATAGTTTTTACGGTGTTAATTTCGTTGACATTGTCGTTGTAAATAATGTAAATATATCAGGTCCCCCAAAAAGTTTTTTCGTTTTTTTAAATAATCACTTTAGACAAGTTTTTTTAACATGTGATGAAAAATGGGTTATGTACAGAATGCCTCAAAAACTCAGTTCCTCAATCTGTCTACCTGTCACAATCTTCCACACAACTATCCCCTTACCTTCAACAACACACAACTCAATCCTTCCTCTTCTCTTAACATTTTTGGCGTTTCCCTTCTCGTGATCTTTCCTGGAAAGATCATATATACTCTCTTTCTAAACAGCTTCTAAGAGGTTACGTGTGTTGTACCGCCTCCGCGATTTCTTTACCCCTCAGTTGCTGTCTCTGTACAGGGGTCTTGTTCGCCCTGTATGGAGTATGCTTCTCATGTGTGAAGTGGCTCAACCCATACAGCCGTACTTGATCGGGTGGAATCAAAGGCTTTTCATCTCATCGATTCCCGCCTCTTACTGATTGTTTTCAATCTCTCTCTCTCTCTCTCTCTCTCTCTCTCTCTCTCTCTCTCTCGCCGCAATGTTGCCTCACTCTCTCTTTACTATCGCTATTATAACGGACATTGCTCTTCTGAACCCTCTAACAGCATGCCTCCTCCTTTAAGGAGAACACGCAGCACCAGACTTTCTACACTTTCTCATTCCTTTTTGTCCAACTCTCTAACGCGAGGGTTAATCGGTATTTTCAATCTTTCATCTATTCAACCGGTCAAATCTGGAACAATCTTCATCAATCCCTCTTTCCTCCTGTCTATGACCTCCCATCTTTCAAACGCAGTGTGTCTAAGCAGCTCGAAAACCCCGGACCTTGATTTTGGCTCTCTTCTTTTTCTATGGGTGGGGCGCTTTTGCAGGCATTCGCCCTTGGCCCCTCCTTCCTGTATAATTTTTTTTTTCCGGCAAATCTCAGAATTTATAACCTGAGAGCACCCCATCAAAGTACGAAAGAATTGGGCAAAAATTACCAAAAACAAAAACCTTGAAATCTGTTCCCAACATTTTTAAGGTATGCTACTTTCTGGAAAAAAATATATGTCTGTAGCACACAGGGCCGTTTCCTGGCATAAGCAGACTAAGCTACGGCTTAGAGCCCCGCTGCTACTAGAGGCCCCTACACAGGCTCCCAGGTTATACCTCAGTGGGCAAGAATAGGAATATAGCTGAAGTTATTATTAATATTATTATTATTATTATTATTATTGTCGTATTAATTAAATTTTTGTATGAGGCAACTGTGATAAAACGGAGACAAACGAAATAATTACATTATTTTTTTATACATAGTTCTGTGTCATTTATTCTAAATAATGTATAAGCTAATTTTCAGGAATTTCATGAAGAGTATTTTTTCTGTTTGTCTTCTGAAAGTACATATTTGTTGTTTTGGACATAAATGTTTCATTAAAATTGTTTCATAATTGCTTTTTTATTAACACAGCCATTTTTTGTATGTGTGTGCTGAGGTGATGTAGTAAGGCGTGAGTTGGTGGATGGAGGGGTGGGGCCTCAAATGGGTATACTGCTTAGGGCCCCTTAATGGCTAGAAACGGCCCTGGTAGCACACGTGCCTTTTATGACGTATTTCTTTTTTTTAGAAACCTCCCCACACGCATTGTATTTTATGTCATCATTGTTCATACAACAATGTCTAATTATTAAACTATATGGTCGAGTCGCTATAATGCTCCTAAAGAGCTCTAAAAGCTAAATAAAATTAAAGTAAAAATTATTCGTTTACAGACTCGTTAGGTTCCATTATACGTTTTCTTGAAGTACTATGGAATATAATAAAACCATTATACGTTTTCTTGAAGTACTATGGAATATAATAAAACCATTATACGTTTTCTTGAAGTACTATGGAATATAATAAAACCATTAAACGTTTTCTTGAAGTACTATGGAATATAATAAAACCATTATACGTTTTCTTGAAGTACTATGGAATATAATAAAAATCAATAAAATATAGAAATTGTAAACTCACAAAAAACTTTTAGAACAAAGGTTAAAGGCAAATTCCTCCTCTTGGTAATAATGTTTCTCTTATACAGGGTGTCCCAGAATTAACTATCTATTTCAATGAAATCGGACAAATTTTTTAAAAACACACTTTTATTTATGTTTATCATGTTTAATATGTGTTAAAAATGTATAAATTTCTAAATTTTTTCATAATTTTATTTCAGAATTTTTTCATTATCTGGTCCAATGAAAGACCGTCTGAATCATAGAATGGCAAAGAGACTCTCCAAAAGTTAACGTGTGGCTTGGAATGACCAAATCCAAAATTTATGGTGCTCCATCTTGTTGAAACACAACATTATCAAGAATGCCATCATCAAGAAGCTGTGGTTGCGAGAAACTGCTGAAGCATATCAAGGTAGACGGTACCTGTTACAGTTGCTTCCGCAAAGAAGAATGGGCCATAAATTTTGGATTTGGTCATTCCAAGCACACGTTAACTTTTGGAGAGTCTCTTTGCCATTCTATGACTTCAGACGGTCTTTCATTGGACCAGATAATGAAAAAATTCTGAAAATAAAATTATGAAAAAATTTAGAAATTTATACATTTTTAACACATATTAAACATGATAAACATAAATAAAAGTGTGTTTTTAAAAAATTTGTCCGATTTCATTGAAATAGATAGTTAATTCTGGGACACCGTGTACATGTTAAAATTATAGATTTTGAGTTATTCGCATTTATATGAACACGAGTACAAACAGCCAATGTCCCAATGTCATAAAACGTTCATAGACAGTCGATTAACGAAGTCACGTGACTGATATATACATACATTTATAGTGTATATATATGTACCTCGGTGGTGTAGTGGTTAGCGTCGCTGAATACGAATCTATCGGCTCTGGATCGAGACCCGGTGACGGTAGGCAGCGCGCAGCAAAACCCAGCTGTTCATCCTTCTACATAATTAAAAAAAAGTGGTTGGTAGATATATGGGTACCCTGGGTAGTCTAGTGGTTAAGACGCTGGGCTGCTGGTGGAACGTGGTTCGGATTCCACGTTAAACTGTAGCTTTAAGGTGGAGTGACAAGCTTGACCTTTGTCGGAATGAACAACTCGGGCGGAAGCCAAACCTAGGTTAACAAAGGTTATCATTTGAAAGCTCTTATAAAGCTATATCAGACACAGTACTTTAAAGTAAAAAATATTATTTTCAGAAAATGGTACATATCCCAATATCAATTTTCAAAAAGAAATGATTATAAAATGAGAAATTATTGAGATAATCATTTTTTTTTATAGTGTTATGTAGAGTATGTTCAGATCTATATATGATGAAATTTTCATAATCATAACTTTCATAGTTTTTACTTGATGATGTAATGAACATCATTTTTCGATTACATCTCGTATTATAGGTTGAAATTAGAATTTATGAACATTTCAGGGGGCTAAACGTTCTTAGACAGTTGATTAATTAAATTACGTGGTTGATATACATATATAATTTGGGAGTCTTAGGAAGTCCTCCGAGATACAGTTAGTTAAAAATAAAAATATTTTATAAAGGCTTAATACTAAAAAAAAATGTAAATTGTTATTGAATATAAAATACTTAACGTGAAGCACTATGTAGAATTATTGTAGAGTATCAATAGCTCTATATGTGATGCAAATTGCATGTCCACATCTTTTATATTTTTTTTTAACAATTTATGAAAACATTTTTCGCATAATTCCCGAATTTTTAGGCGTTTTTAGGTTCAAAGTTGCGAGGAAATACACTCGCTGAGATCTCCTTTCAATTACGTATCATATTAAAGAGCAGAAAAAGCTCTACCATTCCCTACTCACTCAAAAGAATGCACGAGTATGGCTTAACCTAACCAATCGTCAAGGGCATACAGTTGACCTAACCGGGCATTCAATTAATCTAACCGAGCATTATATCCGATAAAATGAATTGTTTGTTTTATTTGTCCTTTAAATTTTTTGTTTTAATGTAATTGAATTTATAAATATGTTGTAGACCGCACGCTATAGTGTAAATATCTTCGTAGACAGCACGCTATTGTAGCACCATCAATTCTTACTCTTTCTCCGTTCTTCAACGCAGAGATCGAAATAAACATGAACGTATTAAGGTCATTAATTCGGGAGGATTAAGGGATTAAATGCCTCAGTTTTGGGGATTAGAGAAGTTCCTTTTAAAATATGGAGCTCCACATACAGTCGCTTCCATAACCTACTCTCATTTACACGTTCATTTCCTATCTTTACCTTTAATTTCCCATCAGATTCTCCTCACCTCACTTTTTTCATATTGAACACTTTCCTCTCAGTTTCAAAGCCAACACCCTCCCACTTCTCTCTCCTTCACTCCCCCCCTTCCTCCCCCTAGCTGCAAGTACATCTGCACGTGTAAGTACTACATACTTACTCTTGCTCGTTGCGATCATAGTATTTATTTACGTAAAAATGGAAAAAAAATGTTGCTTTTACTTCTTAATTTTATTCTGTTTATTTTTTTTTTTTTAATGCATGAAGGTGGAGCCAAAGGCAAATGCATATTAATGCATATCAGCTACCGTACTAATACACAGGCAACTGATCGGTCTCTTTCTGCCACATGGTTTAATGCAACCTAGCCTAATCTAACATTAATGAAACTTATTTTTAATTAACTTATATAATCTAATCCTAACAAAACTACCTTAATCTAACCCATGACCAGAAAAGGAAACCCTAAGATGAGAATGGAAATAAACTGAGTGAATTTGAATGGAATGAAGAGTTAAGAGATCGCGTGAAATGAACCCGAATATGCATGCACCATTTTAAACAAATCTTTCGAGCGTGTCAGGCTTACTTTTCAATCATATTCAATCGGCTTCACAGTCACTGACGGACTTCTAATTATACTTACGTTCAATGACGATTTTCGCTCTCTTTTTGGCTTCTTTCCCGATACCGTTTGAAGCTTCACAGACTATAATTTTCGCGTCTTCAACTTTGGCGTTTTCGATTTTGAACACCACCGAATCGATTCCTGAAGCCAAAATTTGGTTGCTGAAAATGAAATAAGTTTTCACTTAAAGACTTAAGAACATATAAATCAAATGTTTACAATTCAAAATAAACTTCAGAACTTCAAACAGAGACGTCAGTATTGATCTATCGAATAGTGTTTTCCTATAAAATTAATAAAAAGCTTAAGTTTACAGTATTGTTATACGCATGAGGTTGTAATTTTACCTGTAAAGAGAGCTCCAAGTGACATTTGGCTTTGGGTTTCCTTCTGCTGAACAAACGATTGTTCCTTCATCGTTCAATTTGAGGGTCAGGTTATCAGTGTCCATAGACACTTCAGGAGGGTCTTGAAAGTGAAAGATAATTATTACATGAATTTTATTTGGTTTTAGTGTCTCGTTGTATTGTATGCATTTGGTGTTATGCTGCGAAATAAAACTTTACAGTTACGGGGCTACGGGCTTACAGAGACCCTAAGATCCACTCCAGGCTAGCCCAAGAAAAAAGTAGAGAGAGAAGAAGCTAATGAAAATAAAGAATACTGAAAGACTCATACCATGCTTACACTTATAAAGCTTTCACACAGGAATGGTAGTAGTAGGAGAGCATACAACAGAAAAGGCTCCCCATCCTCCACCAGCCAATTCTAACAGAAAATGTTGTGAAAGAAGATTTCTAGTAAGTATTAAAAAGTATAATGAAAAGAATAGCTTCAGAGTTCAATCACACCATGCGTACACTCATCTCGTGTACCCAATTACTGTACGCCTTAGAGGAAAGTGGAAAATGAAAGATAACACGAAATACTAGACTAATCTGATCTACAACAACATCATTTTATTTTCATGAATGCTAAAGGAAAGGTCACCGTGCTCAGAGTTTGAATTTTTAAAAATTACTTATATAAATTGCTATCTTTCGCTATCTTATCTTACCGAGATATGAGAGAACTGATCGAGAGCCACTTCTAGCTGGTCAGTACACCCTAATTTAAGAATTCTCCCCAAAGTGTACATCATGTATGTGATTTCCCTTCCCTGCTTCTATTTTTTTTTATCTTCCTTTTAGTTTAAATTCATCCCACTAGGAGAACTGCGTAGTCTATTCTTAACTCTTTAACGCCGAGAGTTTTTGTAGGGTTAAGTCTGAAGACTTAAACTCGAAAATCGACCCAGACGTCCATAAAGAGTTATTCCACATCTCGACTATCTTATAGATAATAAATCCCCTCGCACCGTTCGTCTCAAAATTTTTACCCTTTAATTTAAAGCCATTATTACTCGTCTAAGTCAACAAAATGTTCATAATTTACATTGTTAAAACGATTAAAATTTTTAAACACGTGGATTAATTCGCCTGCTGAACACTACCTGATTTCGACTGTATAAAATTCAGTTCTTTGAGTCTGTCTACTTACGTTTTTACTATGTCAAGATGGAATAAGCTTTGTTGCGCTCGGTGAACACTTTCTACAATTTCTATATCTTTACTCAAAACCGTACAGCATGTTATAGAATGAGATGTACCGAGCAACTTGGATAATAGCAAAGCGAAGTATTTCACATTACGAGAAATAAAATCCAATATTCTATTAGCTTTACTGCTATCTACTGAGCTGTGTTTTTGAGAACTTTAAATCCTTCTTAACAATGATGATTCTAGGTAAAAATACCAGAAGTAAAATTCCATAGGTAATAATGTCATAGGTAATAATGGCAGAGTTAAAATTGCCATAAGATAAAATGTCATAGGTAAAAAATGCCAAAGTATACATAGTATAGTTTTTTATGCACATATTGTATATTCCTCCTCAATATATAAACTTAAATTTTCACCTAACAGAACCTAACCTAACTTAACCTATGGCATCATTACCCAAGTCATTACCAAAGTCATTACCAAAGTCATTACGCCTCTGGCGTTTTTACCCTTGTCCTTTTTACCGCACACGACAATGACACCTAAATCTTTCCTCTGTCGCTTCGTTTGACACACTATTTCCTATAGTTTAAATAAATTCACTATGATAATAATTGATACGCGTGTCTTTACACTTATCTACATTAAATTGATTTGCCAATTATTAATTAGACCAGTCTGTTAAATTATTAAGATCGCATTGTAGATTCTCTCTCTCTAGAACTAATTGATTTACCCACAATTTTAGTATAGTCGCCAAAATTTAATAATTTTACTCAATAAATTGACGTCAAGATCATCAACATACAGTATATTGGGGAAAAATACTGGTACAAAATCTGACTCTTGCGTAGCACCGATAATTATCATACATTACCACTCCCTGAATCTTCCCCGTTCATTACTACTTTTTACAGATATTCTCTAGAATCCATATGGCAAAACGTTGCATATTTGTAATACTCAGTATTGATTTCTTACTCATGCTTTGTTTGAAAATTCATTTGATAGGTAGATAGATAGACAGATAGATAGACAGATAGATAGATAGATAGATAGAAGTGAAAACTGAATCAAGAAGAATTTTCGACAGTCAAACGTGGAAATAAAGATGTTTAACCAAAGTATGAGAGGAATCTTGCAAAAAGGTGCCAAATGTCTTCATGTTTCTCGCTTACATTGGACGATGAGTTGGAAAGAGGTGTTGACACTTCCTGTCGGGTTAATGGCTCTGACGTCATACGTCCCCCCGTCATTTCTGGATATCTTTGGATACGTTAACGTGTCGGACAACGGAGGAAGATGGGCGTTATCTTTCCTCCATTCGTACCTGACGGCACAAGAAATTTCTCAAACATAAAACACCTCGCATATTAAAGAAAAATGAAGGACAGACGAAGAATTGCGTCGAACATCCCTGGAATATCTTCCGAAATAATTAAATAAACATCTTCCCAAATTTCAGAACCGCATTATCAGAGTGTCAATGCGTCAATCCCGAAACTGTCAGAGAATAAGAGACTGAACATAACTCAGGAAAGTCAGAGAGATGGGTATAAAAGTTGTAAAATTGAATGAAGATAACATTTCATAGTCAGAAAAGGAGTAAAGGTCACTAAGTCGAAAATAAAATTCTTGTGCTCTCTTTCATAAGTGAAAATCTTCACTTACAAATAAAACAAATATTTATTTCATGTCGCGTCTTTCGTCTTTTGAGACATTGCAAGAAAATCCTGAAAAAACATCAGTGAATTTTTGAAGACAAAATTGATATAAAATTTTTTACAACTACTACTAGTAATAATAATACTGATAATAATAATGATTACCAATGCACTCGTTTCATGTTTTCCCTTCTAGTTTAAACCCTAAACTTATCTTTGTAACAATAAACCGCCTTCATCCTTAATGGAGAGAAACATGTTCCTGTTACCTAATTTTGAAATTCTTTTTATGCAAAAAGCTCTTCTTCCCATATATATATATATATATATATATATATATATGTATATATATATATATTGGATATAGTACCTTCGTTAGGCGCCCCCCACTAAAAGGGGTCCCTTACATTGCCCGGCAATTTTGTATTTTTTTTTATATCACGGGAATTTCTTCCTTAAGTTGTAATGATTGGGTTTTGTGTTAATTCTCGTGTTTTCCATCATTCTGTTCAATCTTTGATCACTTACTGCAACTTTGTTTATTTTCAACCTGTTTCGTTACAAAGTGGCTTTTACTCCCTGCTGCTCAGTTAAAACCGGACGTCAAATGCCACTGACTCTCTCTCAAGGTTAGGTTTTTCACACCTGACAATTAATATTTCCATTGACAAAAGTTAGGTTAACGCGAACATTATTGACGATTGTGCTTCAAAGTTCAAAAAATTGTGAAAAAAGAGAAGTGCCGGTCAAGAAATGTAGAAGAATGTAGGAAAAATGAGAAAAAAATTAGGAAAATGTAGAAGTATTACTGATTATTTTCTTACTCAAAATTGGTGTCTGCGTTTGATTGGTTTGCTCATAGATAGGAGCCTCCATAAGAAGTCTTGTGTGAGAGAGAGAGAGAGAGAGAGAGAGAGAGAGAGAGAGAGAGAGGAGAGTGTAAAAAAATGAATTGTGCAAAAAATAATTTTTTTTATATCTGATATTTAGTAAATCTACACATGCCTTCAATCATTTTCCATAACTAAACGAAATCTACGCTCTAATTTAGTGAAAACATTGTCCAAGACAGTTACTGATACTCCGGCATCTCTGATGCTCATTTTTAGGTCAATATCCTTTGTTTCTCGCGGTATACAATTGTCTTTATGTATCTAGAAATATAAAAATCTAGAGGAGGTATGTCCGGAGAACCAACTGGCTATCTTGTAGGTCCTTCTCGGTTAATCCACCTTCCTGGAAATCTTCCATCTAGAAGCATACGCACGGTACGAGCAAAATAATTTGGCGCACCATCCTGCTAAAACACTGAGCATTGCAGTAAATCTGGAACTTATCGTGCAAGTGGAACGCGGAACACTTTTTAACATTCTGAGAGATGATTTGACAAAGCATTCCAAACGTTCACCTTTCGTAACTATCTCTCATGTTCGTATGTTGGGATGTTTAACTCAGTTGCTGCTGTCCTTATTCACTTATTAGTGCTGCAAATAGCACCAAGTTTTTGGAGGATTTCCCTTTTTTGACACTTCCTTCTGCATTGAACTTCTTTACCCACACTCTGATAAAATTTGTGTATGGTGCTACTTTGTTTAATTGACGCGTAAATCGTTTTTAGGTTGTAACGATTGATCCACATTCGTGAACCCACATTATGAGCTTAACCTTCTCATGAACAGATGCCATTACAACTAAATCCTACCCAGGGTGAAAATATATGGTAAAAAAAAAAGAAATTGTCCAGTTTTGTTTAAAACTATCGCATTTCCACCATTGTTTAAGTTTTCATATAAAAAAAACAGCATTCCTGAATCAAATGCGCTTAAATATTTTCGAATATATCAATTGAATAAATAGTTATTATTCCTTCTTGCAACATTCATTTAAATATACCCTATAGGCCTATATCCTCATTTTGATCCAGTAAATAGTGATCTAAAATTATGGATACAACCTATTCATGTAGTGTCTGAAAAAATAGAATACATAGATAATGTGTGCTACGTCGTGGCCACCAGTGCTTCCCCTCGATCAACGAAGTCAAGCGACATTGTGTCTGGGTAGTAGTTAGTGGGATAGGGATCCTCCTCTGTGTCTAGATTATCTATAGCGACCGTGGTTCTCTATTGCTTGTAATTTTCATATTAAGCACGTTAATAGTTCCTGTTTCTTAAGTCATACATGCAATTTTTTTTCTCATTTGCTGGTTCCATTTGGGGCCCCAATCCAAGGACTGAACACGGTCAACGTCGCATAATTTGAAAATAGATTAGTTTGTACAGGATTATTTTCGACTGTAGTAGGCCTAAATAGTAAATAGTTATGGGGAGGAATGTTTATATGGTCAAATAAAGATAAACTTGTACAAATTATGGATCACCTGAAGATCAGGGCCTCCAGCCTTCTTTAGTTAGCTTTATAAGGCTAACTAACGAAAATATCACGACCTAACCTAACCAATCGTCAAGGGTGTACAGTTGACTTAACAATTGGTTAGGTTAGGTCGTGATATTTTCGTTAGTTAGCCTTATAAGGCTAACTAAAGAAGGCTAGGGACCCTGATCTTCAGGTGATCCCAAATTATAATTCATCCTTTGGATCATCAACAATAGATTCCATCAATGATTGAAGACAAACAAACACTCATTACACCCTAAAAACCTATTAAATATACTTCATTTAAATCATTCAAACCCAAATGAAAATCAGTCTTATAATGACCTTGAATTTATTAAATTATTTTTATTTATTCAATACTGTCGTTTTAGTTGTGGCAAAATATCCCCTTTAAGTAGTATTAAGCAAATTGAGCAGTATATTTTAGAGTTAAGTTATAGTCCTCAATTAAATGTTTGAGATAATTAAACCAATTCCACTTGTAAACATAGGATTTAGGCTTTTGGAAGAAAAATATACGGATCACCTGAAGATCAAGGCCCCCAGCCTTCTTCAGTTAGGCTTCTTTAGTTAGTTAAGGCTAACTAACGAAAATATCAAGACCTAACCTAACCAATCGTCAAGGGTGTACAGTTGACCTAACGATTGGTTAGGTTAGGTCGTAATATTTTCGTTAGTTAGCCTTATAAGGCTAACTAGAGAAGGCTAGGGGCCCTGATCTTCAGGTGATCCCAATATACCTCAAGTTGCAGGTTTGTCCCAAGCAATTAAAAGCGTTATCTTCGTCTTACCTAATTACTAATTAGATTTCCAAAATTAAAAACTATATGAACTGAAACCTTTTCTATTTTCCTTCCTAAAGATGGAATACCGAATGGGCACTGGGGAGGAAACAGGAGTGAACAGGAGGGAACAGGAGGGGCTAAAAATGTAAAAAGTGATGCCAGATGTTGCAATTTCCTAACTATTTTTCAATCAAGAAATAGTTTTACAGAATAATTATTTGTTGAGGGAAACTTTTCCTTGTTTAATTTTGTTTTTATTTTGTTTACTTCTTGTTTATTTTTAAGAACTAATTCAGAAGCGAGGCGCAGATGAGACAAACTTCTATCTTCATTCTTTGTTCCAGGGAGAAAAAGGCGAAAAGAAAACCGTCAAGGAGAAAAACGTCTTTCAAAAACTTTTGAATATTTTTTCATTTGTATTCATATTTTTAAAAAGAAAAATAAGCAATATTACCTTCAGTTTTCAATATATATATATATGTACAGGGTGTCCCATAAGTCCGGCATCATAGGAGAAATTCATATTTTTCTATTTCTACAAACCATAATTCATATTTTTCTCTTTCTACAGGCCATAATGTCTGTGAGCAAGGAAGAACGAATCCAAATAATTTTACTCATAGGAAATCGGAGTCAGAGAGAGGCCGCTGCTGAATTTAACAGACTGCATCCAGACCGCGAGCCAATAACACAGAGTTGTTGTGTTAGCAGACTTGTTGCAAAGTCTCTGACTCCGATTTCCTGTGAGTAGAATTATCTGGATTCGTTCTTCCTTGCTCACAGACATTATGGCCTGTAGAAAGAGAAAAATATGAATTATGGTTTGTAGAAATAGAAAAATATGAATTTCCCCTATGATGCCGGACTTATGGGACACCCTGTATATATTTATATATTGCTCCTAACAATGACGTCGTCTACTATACCTTAGTGGTTCCCAAACTGTGAAACTGTGGTATGGCCACCGTATGGGTAACATTAATGTTACGCGAGCTACTGCTTGGTTGTACTTGAATTACTCTTAGCGGTACGTAAATACATTAACAATTAAATCTCGGTGAACCATAAAGTAAAATGAAGATAAATTTAAAATTTGTACCTTGCATAAGCAAAAGTAATGGTAATGTATTGATCTGCCCTGAAAATATGTAAGGGCCGTGGTACGGTTAGTTTCTGTTTCGGTGTAGGTGGTCGCTCTCTTGATTATCTTAATTATTATTTATTATTTTGTATATTTAAATGTTTTATTATTATTTTAGTCGTTGATAAGATCTTAATTCGTTAATGATTTTGATTAGAAAAAGATAAAAAGTAAATTAAAAAAGATATATATTTGTCTTGCCTATCACAACTTATAGAACACTCTAACAATATCCTAGAAGCACTTGAAGGCAATGAAAACTACGATATTATATACACGGATTTTGCTAAAGCCTTCGACAAATGTGATCATGATATAATAGCGCATAAAATGAAACATATGGGAATAACAAGCAAAGTTGGAAAATGGATCTACAACTTCCTCAGAGAACGTATACAGGGCGTTAAAATACAAGGTATATCATCGTCAGAATCGGAAGTACGCAGCTCAGTATCACAAGGAACAGTATTGGTCCTGCTCCTTTTCATTATCATGCTAACAGACATAGACATTAGACAATGAATTAAGCAGCAATAGTATAGTAACATCCTTTGCAGACGACACAAAGATCAGCAGAAAAATCAGCGATGTAAAAAGGGTGGAGTTCTTGCAGAGGGACACGAGCAGAATATACAAATGGTCAGAAAAGAAAAATATGACATTTAACACCGAGAAATTCTAGTTCTTGAGATATGGTGGAAATGAAGAACTTAAACAGAGAGCATATTATGCCCCAGACAGACAGGAAATTCAAAGAAGCACGAAAGCGATAGATTTAGGGGTTATAATGACAGCTGATGAGAAATTCGAGACACAAAAACAGATAGCGATAAACAAAGCAAAAAGAATCGCGGGACAGGTACTAAGAACCTTTAAAAGAAGGGACAAGACAGTAATGATTCCCCTGCTGAAAACACTGATCATACCAAAATTTGAATACTGCTCAGTCTTGACGTCCCCATACAAGAAGGAAGAAATTAATAAACTAGAAGATATTCAGAGACATTTTACAGCCAAGATCAATGGCTGCAAAGAATTCAACTACTGGGAAAGACTACGTGAACTAAGTCTGTAATCCCTGGAAAGAAGAAGGGAGAGGTACACCATAATATATGCATGGAGAATGATCGAAAAACTGGTATCAAACCTCAAACTAAACCCAGTTACCGCCCAAACAACACTGGAAAATAAGACAGGCAGAATGTGGTGTTCCCAAACTAAAGGCCCGACAAGGGACCTCTTCAACACTGAAGGAAAACAGCTTGGTTGTCAGGGGGCAAAGACTTTTTAACCAGCTTCCAAAGGACCTCAGGAACATGACAGAGGCCAAAGGTGAAGTCTTCAAAAGAATAGTAGATGCCTGGCTCAGCACGGTACCAGATAAGCCGGGTGTACCTGGCTATGTGCGGTGGAGAGCGCAAGAGAGCAACTTGCTCCTCCATGAAGCCAGGCCTAGAGGCGGGGCCACCAGCTTGACCTTCGTGTGAAGAGAGACCAACGCACGAAACTACTACGAGGTGTACGAGGTGTATACAGGATGGGAGAAAAGTCTTTAAGGATTTTATATACACAATTATTTAGTTAACAACATTATACAGATAAGTGTTAAAATAGTGAAACAAATCAAACAAAAAGTCTAAGAATTTTATTCATACAAATATTTTGTTAAATTGTAATTTCATCTTCAAAGAGTTTTCTATCCGCTATAATACATTTGAGGGTTCTCTCTGTGACACTCTTCATTGTTCTTCTGAACATATCGAGTGGGATCCTTTTCAGTTCTTCATCTATTCTCCGGCCAAGTTTATTCACATTTGGGGGATCACCTGAAGATCCGTCACCACAGCCTTTTTTAGTTAGCTTTATAAGGCTAACTAACGAAAATATCACGACCTAACCCAACCAATCGTTAGGTCAACTGTACGCCCTTGACGATTGGTTAGGTTAGGTCGTGATATTTTCGTTAGTTAGCCTTATAAAGCTAACTAAAAAAGGCTGGGGTGACGGATCTTCAAGTTATCCACATTTGGATAGGTGAAACCAGGAGTGTAGAGTTTGTCACGCAAATAAGTCCAAAGCCAGAAATCACATGGGGTTAAATCCGATGATCTGACTGGCCCCTTGATGGGACCTCGCTACCCAAGCCATCTTCTTTCAAGGTTGGTATCCAGAAGCTGCAGAGTAATGTGGTGGCGCTCCATCATGTTGATAAAGCCAATTCCTGTTAACGCCATTAGTAAACTGTGGCAAAACTTTGTCTCTCAATTCCTGGCAATAGCGTTTTCCCATTCATCGTATCTCTCGATATGTCAAAGGAAACGAGTCCTCAATAACCAATGCACGCCCAAACTGTTAGTGTAGCCCTTTTAACGGGTTTACCCACTCGTATTTTGGGATTTTTTTTCGACCAGTAGTGAACGTTGTGCGCGTTTCCTTTACTCATTAAACCGAAGACACATTCATTTGAAAATGTGATCTTTCGAAGGAAATCTGGATCAATGTTGAATTTTTGTCTCATTGTTTCAGCAAACTACAGCTGTCTATCAGAATCATCGTCGTATATGAGCTGAGAGTAAATGGGTTTGTAATCGTGGTACCCCTGTGATTTCAATATTTTTGCCACTGAAAATTTCGAAATATCCAATTCCTCTGCGACTTTTCTCGTTGAAGTTGTTGGATCGACTTGAAAACTGGCGAGGGTATTTTCTTTGTTGTTGTCTCATGTCGCCGTGACTGGCCTCCCGCTTCTTGAACGATCTCTTACCAGGCTCCCTGTTTCCAAAAGTTTGTGCTTCGAGTATCGAAGAGTGGTTGCATTTGGTGGTGGTTTATTATATTTTTCTTGAAATAAACAAACTTTCTTAGCAACTATCAAGAAATAGCCCACGATACAAGATACACTTTTTCTTCATTGCTGTATTCCATCCTTACTGACATGGCGCTGACTGGGGCTAAAGCCTAGGGCCTTTTTGTTCTAGCCTTTGTCCTGGCCTTGTATAGTTGCTTTGAAAAGTATCGCATACACTGCGGTGATATTATTGGAATTCATTTATTATTAACAAGTTATTTGTATGTATATAATCCTTAAAGACTTTATTCTCACCCTATATATGTATATATCAGTGGCGTGCATTCAGGGTAAGCTAGGTAAGCGCCGCCTACCCTATTAAAAATCTTATTAAAGATATTAAAGACAGTACCGTATTTTTAAAAATAGGCTACAGTACATACCCACTATCCAGGTGTGAAGTTTATCATTAGCTACTATAATTATATAATATGTACAAATTGTACATATAGTGCGTGTGCTCGCACGTAATACCCCTTACCCTGTAGACGTACCCACCGCACGCCACTGATATATATATATATATATATATGACGTCACACTATGAACTTTAGCGGCCACCATATTAAAAGAAACGGTAAAAAAAATTGAATGTGGTTTAGAGGCCACCTCATGTAATGCCGCATGCTGACCCAATGCTACTATGAGTATAGAGTATAGTGACCACTGATAACACCGTTTTAGCCATAACACTGACATTAATAACAAAAAAATACCTCCCATTGAGTGAGACCTAGCGCTTCTGTGTACTCGCTACAACCCGACATAACTGCGCCCATAAGCCAACCTTGCCAGCCAATTTCATCTAGGTGATACACACACAATATATATATATTATATATATATAATATATATATATATATATATATATATATATATATATATATTATATATGGCGACAAAGTTTAGTTGCTTTAATCAAAAGTATATTTTTTTCCTTTGAAATTTATTTCTGTACATATTTTATGTAATAGTTACATACAAATTACATATTTTGAAACGAATTAAAAAAGCGAATTTGATTATCTTTCTGAAACTGTTTTAGACAAATTTAATATTAATAGGCATCGCACTAGGCACATCTTTCAAATTATGTTAACTCGCATTCACACTGACGCAATGCCATGCGCAGATGACGAAAATTTAGTTGTTTTTTCCGCAAACGCGTATGAGGGTAGAGATGGAAGAATGTAATGATAAGGTTGTTTAAACTCCTTCGCAACATCTAAGGTCATATGACGGAGGGAACCAACAGCTTTACGTTGGATCCGAACCACGGGTTGCTACATAATCTGGACGCGGAGGACGGTCTCTCATTCAACTACTATCGGACCCAATGTCGCTTAATTATGTTGATCAACGGGAAGCTGTTTTACGACATTGGCTACGACTTAGCCTTAGAAATGGAAGAGGTGTTAAAAATTTCAGACGATACTTCAGTACTGTAAAGAAGTTTGTTCCAGGTGATACTTTCTACTTTTATACCGATGTCTTAATTGATGGAGGAGAACTACAGTTTCACGTGATGTCCGAACCAAGGGTCGCTACATCATCTGGACGCGGAATGCGGTCCCCAATCCAACTACTATTCAGACCCATTGTCGCTTACCTTAATTGATCGATGGGAAGTGGTATTACTACACTGGTTACAACGTAGGCCATGTCTTAATTGGTATACCTAAAAAACGTTTACACTTGAACAGGAAAATGCGTTTCTTGAATTTTGTCAAGATCTCATGAACAATGCAAAGTTCCCTAATATTACTCTTACCGTTATTTATGCGTTACTGATGAGATATGGCTCTGAACCAATATTAAATTTTAGGTTATAATTCATGTATAATCTCTTCATAACATTATTTTTAAGTTAACTTCATTCACCTAAGTTTTATACATATTTAAATGTTATGTCAGTTATGTTAAATTTTGTGGCTAATGTTTACGTCAGTAGACAAATTTTTTGTTTTATTTAAAAAAAATAAATTAACCAAATTCCAAATATCCTTTTATGCCATGAATAAGTGGTTTTAATGTAGTTTTAAAGTAGTTTTAAATTGGTTTTAAAGACAAATTTTTTGTTTTATTTAAAAAAAATAAATTAACCACATTCCAAATATCCTTTTATGCCATGAATAAGTGGTTTTAAAGTATTTTTAAAGTAGTTTTAAATTGGTTTTAAAGTGGTTTTCGTAAAAAGAAATTACAAACAAATCATAAATGAATAAAATAGTTAAACATGGGACTAGTTCGTGTAGCGTATTGTCATTAGACACTTCGCTATTTGGGCGATTAATTATAGTATCCAAAACCCATATTGGGCTCAAATAATTCTGTAATCCGGATCTTTCATTTATTCTGTATCTTTCATTCACCATGTACCATTCATTCATTCTGTATCTTTCATTCACCATGTACCATTCATTCATTCTGTATCTTTCATTCACCATGTACCATTCATTCATTCTGTATCTTTCATTCACCATGTACCATTCATTCATTCTGTATCTTTCATTCACCATGTACCATTCATTCATTCTGTATCTTTCATTCACCATGTACCATTCATTCATTCTGTATCTTTCATTCACCATGTACCATTCATTCATTCTGTATCTTTCATTCACCATGTACCATTCATTCATTCTGTATCTTTCATTCACCATGTACCATTCATTCATTCTGTATCTTTCATTCACCATGTACCATTCATTCATTCTGTATCTTTCATTCACCATGTACCATTCATTCATTCTGTATCTTTCATTCACCATGTACCATTCATTCATTCTGTATCTTTCATTCACCATGTACCATTCATTCATTCTGTATCTTTCATTCACCATGTACCATTCATTCATTCTGTATCTTTCATTCACCATGTACCATTCATTCATTCTGTATCTTTCATTCACCATGTACCATTCATTCAGTCTGTATCTTTCATTCACCATGTACCATTCATTCATTCTGTATCTTTCATTCACCATGTACCATTCATTCATTCTGTATCTTTCATTCACCATGTACCATTCATTCATTCTGTATCTTTCATTCACCATGTACCATTCATTCATTCTGTATCTTTCATTCACCATGTACCATTCATTCATTCTGTATCTTTCATTCACCATGTACCATTCATTCATTCTGTATCTTTCATTCACCATGTACCATTCATTCATTCTGTATCTTTCATTCACCATGTACCATTCATTCATTCTGTATCTTTCATTCACCATGTACCATTCATTCATTCTGTATCTTTCATTCACCATGTACCATTCATTCATTCTGTATCTTTCATTCACCATGTACCATTCATTCATTCTGTATCTTTCATTCACCATGTACCATTCATTCATTCTGTATCTTTCATTCACCATGTACCATTCATTCATTCTGTATCTTTCATTCACCATGTACCATTCATTCATTCTGTATCTTTCATTCACCATGTACCATTCATTCATTCTGTATCTTTCATTCACCATGTACCATTCATTCATTCTGTATCTTTCATTCACCATGTACCATTCATTCATTCTGTATCTTTCATTCACCATGTACCATTCATTCATTCTGTATCTTTCATTCACCATGTACCATTCATTCATTCTGTATCTTTCATTCACCATGTACCATTCATTTATTCTGTATCTTTCATTCACCATATACCAGTCATTCATTCTGTATTGCTTATTCATTCTGTATCTGTCATTCATTCATTTATTCTTCCTATCAGTCTGTCTGTCTCTCCATATTTACAGGTGCAGGAGAACCACAGATATTCATGATATGTGTGGTTTTCTGAGAGAGCGAAAGTGCTTACCTGATGGGCTTCGGGTTGGCAGACGCCTTCGCTACGATGGTCGAATTCTGACCTTCAGAAACAATTAGTCGGTCCGCAGGAACCATGATCCAAACCGGGGAATCTGAGAAGTTATGGACATAAGTTTCATGGATCTGTTGAGGAATTTTTCCGATATGGAAAGATACCTTCCGAACAGAATAGAGATAAAAAATATTTAAAATAGTTCCAGAAGAAACTCTTTTTATCATATTTATTATTTAATCTATATTGCCTTTTGGCTAATAATTTTTTAATTTACTCATCGATTTGTTTCTCAGATGCGAAGCTCATTATTGGAAAATATATTAAAAAATATCTTAAATAAATAAGTTAAAAAAATAAAGATGATGGTTCGTTTGCTAGTTTGCGACATGATAGCATGCCATCAAACTGCCAATATAGCTGTTCTTATTTTCCTTATTTCTCTTTATTAAACTACTCCGCATTTTTCATTATATTCAAGAAGCTAATTAAAGGCGAGTGTAATTTTATTTTCTTAATAATTAATTTGTCGTTATAGGGTTGAAAGTTCCACATTTGGGGTTTAGTCCTATGTTAATTTTTCTTGTTTGAAGTCATCGTTTTATTAGTCAGGCGTTCCTCGTCATGTTTTGCTTTTTAAGAATTTTAATTATTATTATTATTATTATTATTATTATATTATTATTATTATTATTATTACACTAGATATTTAGACTAGATATAAAAACAAACTTGACAAATTAATGGAGAAGAGGAAACAACAAAATAACTCAGATAAATTTCGTAAATCAAATGGTGATCAAAAGTGACACGAGACCATTCTTCCCCAAAAACTTCTTGTTAAAGTAATTATGCTAATTTAACATGCATTTCTCAGAGGTATACGGAAGAGGGATATGGAAAAAGTCTCCCCACATCTCCCACTTCTTCCTGAAATTTCATGGGAAAAGAAAACCCACAAGGTTTCTCCTTTCCCAATAACCCCAGTTGACGTAAAGAGCAATAAACAGTCTTAAACCTACCATAGAAAGCCAATGTAGGATCACACACATAGAAACTAGTGTCGGATCTACGTAACCTCATAATGAAAATTACATTTATAGGTTGAATTAAACAATTTATTGCTATTAAAAAATAATAAAAATTAACTAGCGCACAATAAACACCATTTCCAGAAAAACGAATATACCTTCATTGTAATAGGCCACTCTGGCTTCGTAGGGATAAAAACAAAAGCTTCCTTACCAAACAAAAACAAAATATTCCAAACCAAACAGTAACAAAACATTCCAAAGAGAAACAAAACATTCCAAACAAAAACAAAACATGCCAAACAAAAACAAGACATTCCAAACAAAAACAAAACATTCCAAACAGAAACAAAACATTCCAAACAGAAACAAAACATTCCAAACAAAAACAAAACATTCCAAACAAAAACAAAACATTCCAAACAAAACCGAAACGTTCCAAACAAAAACAAAACATTCCAAACAAAACAAAATAAATAAATCTTGAAGTGATAGTATTTATTAATTCATTTACGCCATCTATAATTAATATCTTCAGACCAGATATTGTCCGAATTTTCTGAAAGTAACTCGCATATACATTAGTAGTGTAGTGGGAAAAATACTAAAGGGGTAATGGGGGAATGGAGGATGAGGGATGGGGTAAGGGGAAAGGGGAAGTGGGGAGAAGGAAAACAAGGGAAGTACCGGTAGAGCAAGATTTTAATCGCTGATAAGATCTTATTCAATTAATGGCTTTGATTAAAAAAAAGATAAGAAAAAGTAAATCAAAATTGTAAAAAGTTATATATATGTATGTGATGACGTCACACTATGAACTTTAGGGGCCAACATTCTAAAAAAAGTAAAAAAATTGAAAGTATATAAGGTTTAGAGGCCACCTGATGAAATTCAGCATGCTGACCTAATGCTACTCTGAGTATAAAGTATAGTGGCCACTGGCGACACTGCCTTAGGAATAACTAATATTAATAATTAAAAATACCTGCCATTGAATGAAACCGAGCGATTCTGTGTATCCGTTAGCCGTTAGCACTGGACACAACTGCGCCCACAAGCCAACCTGTCTGGCCAGTTCTAACCAGGTGACACATACACACACACACACACACACACACACACACACACAGAAGCAGGTACATGCGTGTATATATGCATAGAACACTCCCCTGCG
Organism: Bathynomus jamesi; assembly: GCA_023014485.1. Classification (NCBI taxonomy): domain Eukaryota; kingdom Metazoa; phylum Arthropoda; class Malacostraca; order Isopoda; family Cirolanidae; genus Bathynomus; species Bathynomus jamesi. Next base: position 167,563 of record JAJOZX010004254.1, read on the forward strand.
AACAATTGAAATTTTTATATTTGTAGTACCTTTCTCCAAACATTATATATATATATATATATATATATATGTAGCGGATACGACAAGAAATAGACCAACAAATCGACAGACATACTTTCTTTCCACGCTACCATAAAACAGTTTGGAACACACGTGGGCTAACAAACAATGGAAAGTCTGTTCCTTCTCAAGGCGCGAAAGTAAGTCTTTATCAACCCAAAGACGCGTGGACAAAGCGTCTTAAGAATGAAGTCTACGTCACAGGCCTACGGTATAAAAGGAGCTTCCACTTTATACTCACTCTCACTCACCCGTACGCTCACCATCGAACGTCCACCAACCGCTTTCCGGCCACCTGGCCGGGGGCCACGGCCGCTACTTTCTTCAGGGCCTACAATTTGTCCACGTAAGATCTACAGACCACCTGCAGAAGCAATCTTTCGAGGCCCTACCGGAATCACTTCGGGCCTGCGGTTTGCCGGGTCGGCCTTCAAGTTTCTCCACGTTCCTCGAGATATCTTCCGCACCACAGGCCTACTCCTGCAATATCACAAGGCCAGCCTGCACCTCGAGAGGTAACATCACCTCAGGCCTCCACGAAGCCTACATCCATCATCTCAAGAGGCTTAATGGACAACGACAACCAGAATCTGCGTAATAGGTTCGTCGTCAACCCGCTTTCAACAAAGTTTACGTCACCATAAGCTAAGTACCCCCTATTCTAAGTACTCTTGAAGCCTACATTAGCCTACCACCGAACGGTAGGCTATACTCCCAAATTGTGTATTTACGCGTTCCAACTGACTCTCGTGAAAGAACGCAGTAGGCCTATCATCCAATTCAAGTGTCATTTCAATACCGTTAGTCCGCGTATCATCCGTCATTATGTTCAAGTCATATATTTGTGTGTTATCTAAATATTCTCTTGACGTAATCATTTAACATCACATAATGTTTTCATATATAAATGATATTTTGTGTAAGCATTTCAATCCATTATTATTAGGCCACATCAATTATTCTATGTGCATCCATGCAATCATTTAGCCTACTTAATCAGTGTCATGTTTTTTCCATTCAATGTACCAAACGCACGTGCATTCTTTATATCATTAACTAGGCCTATTCAATGTTCCATGTAGCATGCCATTTACATACCATCGATGAGTACAGTATTTATTACGTATCAATTAAGCTATTAACATTTCATCTTATTAGCTAGGCCTATGCCATAAGCATAACGTAAAACTACCAATTAATTACTGTCAATTCTTTGTTATATCACAGTGAATAAAATAACGGATTTATTTTCATAATAAACTACAAAAGTAAGGTGTCTTTCATAACCTTAATATTAATTTGCTTGAGCGTAAATCAAGCTGGTGACCCTCGCTGCCATTTCGGTCACTTCCAATAGTATGGTGGATCTAATCAAATAACCATTCATTCCAATCGGTGATACTGTATTACAATATAAATAATTAACCCAGCCTATCATTATAAAGCAATCAGTCATTGCCTTAATCAATCGTTGCATACAATTAAATCATTATCACCTTAAACGGCTAAAACTAGCTCCACTATATATATATATATATATGATATGATATACGGAACATTTGAAAGGTTGAAAGGTTGATGTAAAACAACGCACTGTCGCGACGAAGTATGAAGAAGGAAACCACTCTTCGGGAAGAGGTAAATTTTTATTTCTTAACACCAATACAGTTTCGGTTCCTCGCGAGCCTTTCTCAATTGGTAATGACCGCATAAACAGAGAACAGAGTTTATATACACACCTGGAAGTTAATTGTCAGGGATTAGCTGACTGAACCTTTCCCATCCTCTTATCAGGGGATAGTTAAGTGACCCCCTCCAACCCAGCTTTGACCTCATGGATTTACCTGTGTTACCTGGGGATTTTTGGAGGGTGATGTTACAAAATTCTTAATTTTATTACATATAATTTTGTTAAAAGAAAATTGACTATCGGATAGATTGAAATTTTGTATAGAGCCTAAAAGACAAAATTCAACAATTCTACGCTTAACATAATTATTAGATTTGAAAACAAAGTGGCAATTATTGAACTCTATTACGTGGTTATAGTCTCTAGCATGACATAATACAGCACTTTTTTCATTCCACACCCCTGATAAGAGGACGGGAAAAGGTCCAGTCAGCTAATCCCTGACAATTAACTTCCAGGTGCATATAAACTCTGTTCTCTGTTTATGCGGTCATTACTAATTGAAAAAGGCTCGCGAGGAACCGAAACTGTATTGGTGTTAAGAAATAAAAATTTACCTCTTCCCGAAGAGTGGTTTCCTTCTTCATATATATATATATATATATATATATATATGGGAATGAACTCAGAATGGTTCCCTGAGTTTTTTATGATACACACAGACCGTGCATGGAACAAGGAACTCTTCTAGGATAATTAAATCCACTATAGTCCGAATAAGTAATGGTAAATGACAAATACCATAGTTTTTCTTTTTCATGATGCTAGCCCGACGTGGGCAACGGGCCACTCGCAAAGAGGTCCCATAAATATAGCTTCCCTCACCAGCTATCTGCAAAGCAGACAGGATCCAGCTTTGGGACATGGATCTAGGGTTTAAAGCAGCCTAGCCCTGCTACATTTAGAACCTCAATATAAGCAAAAGACTCGCTGCCTTCACGTCAGATTGAATACATCAAAGAAAAATGGTAACTATTATATTTTAGCCAAAAACCAAAACTTAAACCTCAACTGGCAGAATTGAGCGTCCACTTTTCAAGGCACATAACATGTCCGTTTCAAGATGGGAATGAACCATTACTTATTCGGACTATAGTGGATTTAATTATCCCAGAAGAGTTCCTTGTTCCATGCACGGTCTGTGTGTAGCATAAAAAACTCAGGGAACCATTCTGAGTTCATTCCCATCTTGAAACGGACATGTTATGTGCCTTGAAAAGTGGACGCTCAATTCTGCCAGTTGAGGTTTAAGTTTTGGTTTTTGGCTAAAATATAATAGTTACCCTTTTTCTTTGATGTATTCAATCTGACGTGAAGACAGCGAGTCTTTTGCTTATATTGAGGTTCTAAATGTAGCAGGGCTAGGCTGCTTTAAACCCTAGATCCATGTCCCAAAGCTGGATCCTGTCTGCTTTGCAGATAGCTGGTGAGGGAAGCTATATTTATGGGACATCTTTGCGAGTGGCCCGTTGCCCACGTCGGGCTAGCATCATGAAAAAGAAAAACTATGGTATTTGTCATTTACCATTACTTATTCGGACTATAGTGGATTTAATTATCCCAGAAGAGTTCCTTGTTCCATGCACGGTCTGTGTGTATCATATATATATATATATATATATATATATATATATATATATATATATATATATATATATGGGAATGAACTTAGAATGGTCCCCTGAGTTTTTTGATACACACAGACCGTGCAATGAACAGGGAACTCTTCTGGGATAATTAAATCCACTATAGTCCGAATAAGTAATGGTAAATGAAAAATACCATAGTTTTTCTTTTTCATGATGCTAGCCCGACGTGGGCAACGGGTCACGCGCAAAGAGGTCCCATAAATATAGCTTCCTTCACCAGCTATCTGCAAAGCAGACAGGATCCAGCTTTGGGACATGGATCTAGGGCTTAAAACAGTCTAGCCCTGCTACATTTAGAACCTCAATATAAGCAAAAGACTCGCTGCCTTCACGTCAGATTGAATACATCAAAGAAAAAGGGGTAACTATTATATTTTTAGCTAAAAACCAAAACTTAAACCTCAACTGGCAGAATTGAGCGTCCACTTTTCAAGGCACATAACATGTCCGTTTCAAGATGGGAATGAACTCAGAATGGTCCCCTGAGTTTTTATGATACACACAGACCGTGCATGGAACAAGGAACTCTTCTGGGTTAATTAATTCCACTATGGTATTTGTCATTTACCATTACTTATTCGGACTATAGTGGATTTAATTATCCCAGAAGAGTTCCTTGTTCCATGCACGGTCTGTGTGTATCATATATATATATATATATATATTTAATAAGATGTAGGGAAGAAGCTTTATATATATATGTATATGAAAATTATTTCACGAAAGTAACACGTGAAAAATATTTATGATGAATAAAACCACGAAGGAAAGGAAACAGAATGGTGCTCAAGCGCTTTCCTGAGGATGTAATTAGACGAAAACGCTTGAGCACCATTGTGTTTCCTTTCCTTCGTGGTTTTATTCATCATATATATATATATATTTTTTTTTTAACTGCAAACAACACACAGTATAATTAATGTAAAGAACGACGCTTGTGTAGAAGAGTGTTCCGCACAAGATGAGGAGGGAGAACGAGCAAATGAAAAATGAGGTACCTCCTCCTTCATTTGCTCGTTCTCCCTCCTCATCTTGTGCGGAACACTCTTCTACACAAGCGTCGTTCTTTACATACATATATATATATATATATATATATATATATATATATATATATGTGTGTGTGTGTGTGTGTGTGTGTGTGTGTGTGTGTGTGTGTGTGTGTGCATTTCATCATTTCTATAGTCTTAAAGATTTAAAAGCTTCCTTCACCCAAGTTAATTTTTTCATAAAGCTTTTAATTATAGTACTTGCAATCTTCAACCCGATGGAACCCATCAGCCCTTAATCTTTTCATTTTAATTTTCAGATTCAATTGTTCTAAGAGGAACACCTGGTATTATTTGACACTTTATTCGTCGGCCTTTGGGTTCATCTTTAAAGACATTTTACGCATCTTAATAGGATGAAGGGAACACAAGTTAACCTTCTTTTAACGCTTAAGCTCCTACGCGATGGATCCATTCAGCCCCCTAATCTTTTCAATGTCGCGTTCACCTGTTCTGAAACACAGGTGTTTTCTCTCTCTCTCTCTCTCTCTCTTCATCACACACACACACACACACCACACACACCACACACACACACACACTTTGTCAATCAAAATTCACATTTATTTCATTTCTTTCTATTGCACAGTTGCAACACTAATAAAGGCGAGTTCTTAGGTACAGTATGAGGCTATCAGCCAATTCCATAAACACTCTGATTGTTTAATGTTTAAGTAATTAAGTTCTTTTTAATGAACATTAGGGCCAAAATCATTTGAAGATTTGTGTTGCTTATTATATCACAGTAGTTCAAAAGGAGGTTTCGACATACTTTGTGAAATATTTGTAGTAATGCCTAGTTAAGAATATTAATTTTTGTTTAATTAAGATAATGTTTAATGTAAATCATTTACTAATAATTATGAATTACGAAAAGTATGTTTGTTAGATTTAAATTGTTTAAAATGGGAAGAGTTGGCAGTCCTGAACAGAGGACAGAGAGCAGACCCCAAAGGAGTCAGTCTTTAGGCGGCGCGTTAAGCGTGAGGTTGGCGCCATGTAACGTAAAATTTAATTAATTGTTTGTGCCCCTCTCCGACGTAAAATTTATAGTAAAATTCCGTACTCGCATCCCCTAAATTACTTAAACCATTTTCGGAAGTAAATAAAAATTAACAAGTGTTAAAAGAGTGTTAATGAACCCCCCCTTTGTTTTGTAACGGCTTTCATAGTCTCGGCGTGGCTACCATGAATTATACGGTACAGTGAAAAGAGTGTAGAGAAACCAAGCGATAAATGAAATAAAGAGCCGATAGTAGAGTAAATAATGAAGAGAAAGTAAATAAAAAGCGTGTTCACTATATTTGGTGGCAGCTAACCTTATTAAATTGTTATCAATTTAATAATACGAACCCATGCCTCCGTTATTTTTCGTTTCTGATAAATAGGAATTCAAAATTTGTGCGTGTGTTCTTTCGACTAATCACGATCGTTTTCACGTTCTCCGTATAAAGAAAATTAGTGGATATTCTGTTTCGCTACCCGTTTTAGAGTAATTATCAAATTAACAAAAATTCATTGTAAATTTCAAAATGGCGCCCCTTACATTCCAAATTATTCTGAGTCGCGTCGCTTCAAAAAGTTCGCGCGTCAAAATTTTTGTTTGAGATTGAGTCTAGACTCAAAACTTATTTTAGTCGTTACAGAGTCGGTAGAAAAACTTGTCTGACTCAATATTGCGAGTCATTATTACGTTAAATTTCGTTCATTAGGTCGGAGAGGACATAGTTTTGAAAATTTATCGTGCTGCCTGAGGACTCAATTTTTTCTTTTTTCGTTCTTTCTCCTGTCCTACCTACCTACCTTTGTGTCTTTTTGTGTTTAAACTTTTGGAATTAGTGAAATTATGATAATAATAATAATAAGAATAATGATTAATAAATAAATTTTATACGGTCCTGTCAAAATGTTTCAGCGAAAATTTGTACCGCATTTCTAGGTATATATACATATATAGTATTGTAAAACATTTCATGAACATGAAAAATTTTCTGGGTTTCATTAGCAGATTTTTGATTATATTTCGATTGTTGTACATAATAAATAGGTTTATTTTATTGTTTATGTAGGTTTACGGGCTTTTTGCTTCGCTTCGCTTCGCGCTAAAATAGGATTACGTTACATTTTAAGGGACAGTCGAAAAATAATCTTAAACATAATAATTTGTCAGATTATAGGCTGGCCGTATAGGATTGTGTTAAGACTTCAAAATAAGCTAAATTCGTTTAACTGAAATAGAGAAATTGTGTTGTGAAATTTTCTATAAATTTTTGTTGGATTTTTTTATATACTCATTAATTATACACTTACATATTAACTTATACGTATATATTAGTTATATATATTATATATATTTATATACTCATAAAATTTGGTAGGTAGGCTGATTATCTTTTTTTTCTCCTTTCCTTTCGTTCATTTTCACGAAATTCCGACATATTTTGTAAAATGGCTATTGTATTGTACTAAAGAAAGATTTCTTGTAGGCCTATCGTTAAATATTGTTCGGAGATTAACCGTTACTACGGTATATGTCTATTGAGTAGTAAATTCTTAGTTATTTAACAAAATTTTAATTGGTTTAACATAAATAATCATAGGATTTTTCTTTAATAAGCACAAATGTTATGCATTAAATTCTAAATTGTGCTTTCCACGCGTAACATTGAATTTATTAATTATAGGTCTAAAAGTGCGGCAGTAAATTTTATTTTTATTTTGGGGCCTATGTGAGTTAGGTATACATATTTTACTAAATCTGGATATTATAATTTTTTTGAATTACAGAAATTGTGTAGAAAATTTTTCATATATTTCTTTACGTTTTATAAATGATTCATTCAATTTTATTTTATAGGTAGGCCGATTTTTATTTTTTCTTCCAGTTCAATGAAAATGGTTAAATTTTTATTTGGAATTTAGATTGTATTCTAAAAAGGATGTTTTGATTTGATATTTTAATTTGGGTATTAGAAATGAAAAATGTCCTTTTTTTAGTTCGAGCGTTTGCATAGAAAAATTACAAAATGTCAGGATATAATGCAGTTTCATTCGGTTAGGGATATTTGTATAGAGGTTCGCTTACAAACAAAGCGACCGCTCTCAATTATGCAATGTTTTGTTTTTTTTTACAGTAGGTTGCGTGTATTTTTGAGTGCATATTATCTATTCTTATTTAGTATAACGATGCAAATTTGTAGTTTCACTTGGAAACGATAAATTACTGGGATTTTTGTGATTTGCAAACCATACTGGGGTTTCTGTTGAAGGAGAGAGTTGTGTCTCAGATGTAATTGTGAATTACGAGTTGGATTCATGAAATTTAGAGTTTCAAGTTGGAATTACTGTATTAAAATAATTTTTGGTAGTAATATTTAATTTTTTTTACTTTTTAATAACTGTTTTGGAAAATTATTATTGTTTAAACCTTCAGTCGGGGTTAACTAATGCATTTGAAACATTGGCTCAAGTGTACACTCGGAAATGGAGCCTTCTAGATAGCCAGTAACGTTTTTGTGGCGTCGTGTGCTCCTCCTCAAAGGGCAAGAGGGTTCATGATTGTCAGAGAAGTGATGACATGAAGTTTCTGGGGTTCATTTTGTCTTTTGTATTTAAAAGTATGATGTGATTTCTGACGGTAGTTTGAACAATAATAGTTCTTAAATTATACTAACAGTTACTATGTATGGGCGCTTTTATATTTATACTGTACAATTTTGTTTCGTACGTTTTATGACTTTTTTTATCTCTCCGCTGTAACTGCCATAAGTGACCTTATTGGTAGCTAGATTTGATTAAATTTTTGCGAAATTTTGAGATGTGTAATTTTTTTTTCCGTGAATTTGGCCAGAGCAAATGTGTAGTTATTGTTTCGAAGTGAACTGTCGAGAAAATTCGGTAAATTAAATATTAAATAAATGATAAGCAGTACAGAAACACGTTTCGAATAAACTTTTTTTTCAAAATTTCAAAAGGCTCGGTTTGGAGGCAACCAAGTTGAATCCGAGTTCCATCCATTGAGTTTAGTCGACCGGATAGGTGATCGATCACCAATGAAGAGAGAGAAGAGAAACCAACTGCGCAGGGACTTGGCGCAGGATGGTTTCGGAAGAGAAGAGATAGAAGAGAGGAACCGAATGCGCAGGGACTTGGCGCAGGACAGTTTCGGAAGAGAAGAGAAATTTACGTGTGCAGGGTCTTGGCACACGAAAGTTTCGATCGAAGATGGTCTACTGGTATTTTTCGGGCAGTAGCTGGTCACGCTGCTCGAATGCTTCGCTAAATATGTGTCGTAGCACGCGGTAGGCAAGCCACGTGAGCTTGAACGGGTGTTTACGACTGTACTGTCCATACAGACATACAGTAGGTTCGTTGGGAAACGGCCTACGGCGGAGTGATCGTTTGATTGTTGCCAGTAGAAGAGTCTTTCAGCTGGACGTAGGAAGAGCAGCGTTCACCGACAAAAGTGGAGATGAGACAAGGCGAGTTTCTTCATCGACTTCTAGAATTGCAAATTCCGTCCAATTCCAGCGCGTGGTCCCGCTTTCAGTATATCTCCCCCCCTGATCCTTTTAGAATTGGACGTCTCTTGTTTTTTTTTCGCCATTTGGAGAGAGAGCGGAACCATTATAGCGTGCTGCCCTGTTGCATGTTGATTGATGCAATCCCTTGCATTCTAGCGAAGTGAGCAGGAGAGCTGCGATTGAAAATTGAAGTCCGTTGTCAGCGTGCGGATTGTGATCTAAACAACGTCCAGCAAATTAATGTACTGATTATTATGTAATGAAATTATAAGTGAAAGGGTGCGATTATTGCCCATATTTGTTGTGTTTTTCGTGAAATAGTATGTGCGCTCTTGGTCAGTATTTTATGTAAACTTTTTCTTATTTTTTTCTATGTTGCCCTGATAGTAACTGTATAACTATACAAATAATTGTTTCAAATGTAAAGCGATCTTTGATGAGAATCGCTGGAATAGATTGTGAACTTGAAATTTGTGTAACCATGTAAGAAAATTTTCGTTATTTTTTTTGGCATGTATAGATTAGTTACAGGTTGTAATTTAATTATTAGTGTGAAATGTTATTTTATGCAAATGTGAAAATTATAAAGTTTTCGTTTTTAATATGATACAAAAATATGTGTGGAATTTGTCATTCTAATTATTTCTTGTCTATCAACTTTGAATTTGTTAAAGAAAAAAAAAAAAAAAATTGCAAAATATATAAATTTGTTGAATAAATTTATTAAATTGTTAAACGATATTAATAAGTTTTCCTAATGAAAAACTTATTTTCAAGGGGGTGATGCGAGTGTAGTAATGCCTAGTTAAGAATATTAATTTTTGTTTAATTAAGATAATGTTTAATGTAAATCATTTACTAATAATTGAAATTACGAAAAAGTATGTTTGTTAGATTTAAATTGTTTAAAATGGGAAGAGTTGGCAGTCCTGAACAGAGGCCCAGAGAGCGACTACCCCAAGGAGAGTCTTTAGGCGGCGCGTTAAGCGTGAGGTTGGCGCCATGTAACGTAAAATTTAATTAATTGTTTGTGCCCCTCTCCGACGTAAAATTATTAGTAAAATTCCGTACTCGCATCCCCCTAAATTACTTAAACCATTTTCGGAAGAATAAAATAAACAAGTGTTAAAAGAGTGTTAATGAACCCCCCCTTTGTTTTGTAACGGCTTTCATAGTCTCGGCGTGGCTACCATGAATTATACGGTACAGTGAAAAGAGTGTAGAGAAAGCAAGCGATAAATGAAATAAAGAGCCGATAGTAGAGTAAATAATGAAGAAAGTAAAATAATAAGCGTGATCACTATATATTTCAGAATGAAACATTTTTGCAAACTTACATTAAATTTTAATCTCTCAATTCCGTCCCTCAAATAAGCAAAACGATTCATGAAAATAATCCACTGTTTAAATTAAGGAAAAAACAGTTACAGTAATGGAATCCAATTAAAAATAAAAAGGTTTTGCGTCTTCATTCTGATGAGGGATAATATAATATAATATATTATAATATAATTATAATATAATGAATAATTTGAGCTAAAATTTAATAACTGAAGTTTATAAGTTCAGGATAAAACCACACTGAAATTAACCATTTTAATTAACATTCGGAATGAAACTCCCAGACTGTGATCGTAAAGTTAAATGTTAAAATACAATTTTTGCCTCAAGGGGAAAAAACCCACCAAAAATGCAACTTAAGTGAAAACAGACCGTTGGCAATGACGTCATACTCTTAATACAAGTTTTTACGATAAATATAATATCCGAATACAGGTGAAACTTAACTAATTCTCTTGGAATAGGCAAATTGACTGATTTGGATGAATTTAAGTACTGCAAAAGTCAAATTACAGAAAGGCAGTATATTACTACAGTTAAATGTCAAAGTTAAATGTCAAAATAAAATTTTAGCCTTAAGGGAAAAAAACACCAAAAATGCAACATAAGTGAAAACAGACCGTTGGCAATGACGTCATACTCTTAATACAAGTTTTTACGATAAATATAATATCCGAATACAGGTGAAACTTAACTAATTCTCTTGGAATAGGCAAATTGACTGATTTGGATGAATTTAAGTACTGCATATGAGGGGAGTGATTAAGGAAGAGGATTTGAGTCTCCTTCAGTTTAATACGAAATAAAAGTCGAAGGAATTTAAAAAGGAAAAAATGAGAACAGAAAAATGGTCAAAACAAAATTTAAACAAAAAAAATTTCAAACTTCTTCAGAGAAAATAATACTTTATTAATACACATACATCCATGCGTACATATCACATACAGACATACATACATACATACCAGTGGCGGCGTGCAGTCAGGGGGGCATGCGCCGACTACCCAGTTAAAAGCCAAATTACAAAAAGGCAGTATATTACTAGAGTAATCGAAAACTAATGTAAAGTTATAATGCTTGTATTATATATATATATATATATATATATATATATATATATATTTAAAGCTACCGCTTACCCTGTGGACACACCAACGCACGCCACTGATACCCACCCACCCACACACACACGCATATATATATATATAATATATATATATATAGTGGTGTAGTGGTTACGAATCCACTGGCCCCGGGTTCGATTCCCGGTGACGGCAGAGGGAGCGCAGCTCACCCAGCTGTTTGTCTTTCCATACAATAAAAAATGGTTTGTAGATAAACGAGTACCCCGGTAGCCTAGTGATTAAGATGCTGGGCTCCTGATCGGAAGGTCGTGAGATCGAGTCCGGGAGAGGACTTTGTAATTTCTGACTACCCGTGGCGGAACGTGATTCGGATTCCACGTTAAGCTGTAGGTCCAAGGTGGGGTAACAAACTTGGCTTTCGTCAGGATGAACAATTCGGGCGGAAGGAACACCAAAGTAACCAAGGTGTGTATATATTTACGATGCGTACTCAGTAAATAAGGTAAGAACGCTATACTGAGATTCCGTAACCTTATTACCTTACTTATTGAACACCCCCTACTATGTATGTACAGTATGTATGCATGTATGATCGTATCAGTGTGTGTGTGTGTGTGTGTGTGTGTGCGTGAAAATTTACCTCACCAAACAAGGATATATTTTATAGCTTAGGATATATTCATACTTTACTTCATACTTCAGCTCCCAGGTAGGCTTGTTAGCCTGTCAGTGGAGCCAGCCTCCTTCGCCACTCCGCCCTGTCTAACAGCACTCCCGTTTCCCCGAACTCTTGCATGCTGGGCAAGTTAGGATATATTAGGCAATATTATTTTTTATATTACATAAATGGAATGGATTTATAATTTTTAAAATAAATAAATTCATTTATTCATAATGTTTAAACATTTTGAAGAGAAGTAAATGTTAAGTGGACAGTCGGCTCTAGATGAGGCAAGATTTGGTTTGTTTTGGGTGATAGTAAAATTTGATGTTGTGATTCTAGTTTGTTTTGGTTTGGATGTAAACAAAATTAGATGGTGAGATCCCAGTTTGGTTTCATAAAGAAAAGTTAATGGTCAAGTTCGAAAGCAGCTCTCAATCCGACGCCACTCGGGACCTCACTTTAATCCAATTCGTTCTGTGTCAGTTGTTTTCATTTCAGTAAATGATGCATTTATTTATTTCAACTTAGTTATTTTCTGTTCAGTGAAAACAAATGATTAAATTCGCTTCTAATACAATAAATAATTTATTAAATAATTTATTTATTTAACATAAAGCTCATGGCACAGAAAATACTGAACTTACGTTTCATCTAAATAAATACAATAGTGAAAATTTATTAATTTTTTAAAAGTATTCAAGTAATATTTTAAAAATGTAATTCTTGAGAAATATTTTCAAACTTAATTTTAAAAAACTCCAAACTATTTGTTGGAGTAAAACTTTGAAACTTTAATTAAAAATTTACTTCTGAGTTCAAAACTTGCCAAGAAACTTCTCAAAGATGGCAAGTGTTTAATCAGAGTAAATGAGAAGACAAAAGAACGTCGCACTCATGCGGGTTTTCGTCTTTATGAATTCAGGTTTGGAAGGAATCGATAAGAAATTCAGTTCGACATCCGAAGCTACAAATGAGAATATCGGACGTTTCAACGAGAACCTTTGGGAGGAGTTTAGGGTGATCAAGAATGAGTTCACCGTGGAATTTGATGAGTTCTGCAATTTAAATAAAAATTATGAAGTGATATTGCTTTTAGATTAAGATATAATGAGAACGGAAAATGGATGCAAAGGAAATGGATGGGGACAATATGTTACCCATCTCTGTGAGTTAAATTTCCTAATTTTGAGGGGAAAACGTCATTTCCAAATTAATTTATCAACATTTTCTATACGTTTTCGGGGAGTAGAAATGAAGAGATAGTTTTAAATTAATTACGCTGTTAGAATTGATCCACGGGTCGCTTATGCGGAGCGTTTAGAACAAAGACTTCGCAAAGTAGTTTGAGGAATCGTTGCATAAACCCTTCAATACAATGAGGACCAGGAGGCATGTTTGAGGGTGGCGTTCGATTTTGAACCAAATGATCAAGACGGTGATCTGTTCTAGATAGTTATACCCTACAGACACCTGGTTGAAGAGAACCTTGACTACATCTTCTCACGTTCTGAAAACTACAGACACCTGGTTGAAGAGAACCTTGACTACATCTTCTCACGTTCTGAAAACCTACAGACACCTGGTTGAAGAGAACCTTGACTACATCTTCTCACGTTCTGAAAACCTACAGACACCTGGTTGAAGAGAACCTTGACTACATCTTCTCACGTTCTGAAAACCTACAGACACCTGGTTGAAGAGAACCTTGACTACATCTTCTCACGTTCTGAAAACCTACAGACACCTGGTTGAAGAGAACCTTGACTACATCTTCTCACGTTCTGAAAACCTACAGACACCTGGTTGAAGAGAACCTTGACTACATCTTCTCACGTTCTGAAACCTACAGACACCTGGTTGAAGAGAACCTTGACTACATCTTCTCACGTTCTGAAAACCTACAGACACCTGGTTGAAGAGAACCTTGACTACATCTTCTCACGTTCTGAAAACCTACAGACACCTGGTTGAAGAGAACCTTGACTACATCTTCTCACGTTCTGAAAACCTACAGACACCTGGTTGAAGAGAACCTTGACTACATCTTCTCACGTTCTGAAAACCTACAGACACCTGGTTGAAGAGAACCTTGACTACATCTTCTCACGTTCTGAAAACCTACAGACACCTGGTTGAAGAGAACCTTGACTACATCTTCTCACGTTCTGAAAACCTACAGACACCTGGTTGAAGAGAACCTTGACTACATCTTCTCACGTTCTGAAAACCTACAGACACCTGGTTGAAGAGAACCTTGACTACATCTTCTCACGTTCTGAAAACCTACAGACACCTGGTTGAAGAGAACCTTGACTACATCTTCTCACGTTCTGAAAACCTACAGACACCTGGTTGAAGAGAACCTTGACTACATCTTCTCACGTTCTGAAAACCTACAGACACCTGGTTGAAGAGAACCTTGACTACATCTTCTCACGTTCTGAAAACCTACAGACACCTGGTTGAAGAGAACCTTGACTACATCTTCTCACGTTCTGAAAACCTACAGACACCTGGTTGAAGAGAACCTTGACTACATCTTCTCACGTTCTGAAAACCTACAGACACCTGGTTGAAGAGAACCTTGACTACATCTTCTCACGTTCTGAAAACCTACAGACACCTGGTTGAAGAGAACCTTGACTACATCTTCTCACGTTCTGAAAACCTACAGACACCTGGTTGAAGAGAACCTTGACTACATCTTCTCACGTTCTGAAAACCTACAGACACCTGGTTGAAGAGAACCTTGACTACATCTTCTCACGTTCTGAAAACCTACAGACACCTGGTTGAAGAGAACCTTGACTACATCTTCTCACGTTCTGAAAACCTACAGACACCTGGTTGAAGAGAACCTTGACTACATCTTCTCACGTTCTGAAAACCTACAGACACCTGGTTGAAGAGAACCTTGACTACATCTTCTCACGTTCTGAAAACCTACAGACACCTGGTTGAAGAGAACCTTGACTACATCTTCTCACGTTCTGAAAACCTACAGACACCTGGTTGAAGAGAACCTTGACTACATCTTCTCACGTTCTGAAAACCTACAGACACCTGGTTGAAGAGAACCTTGACTACATCTTCTCACGTTCTGAAAACCTACAGACACCTGGTTGAAGAGAACCTTGACTACATCTTCTCACGTTCTGAAAACCTACAGACACCTGGTTGAAGAGAACCTTGACTACATCTTCTCACGTTCTGAAAACCTACAGACACCTGGTTGAAGAGAACCTTGACTACATCTTCTCACGTTCTGAAAACCTACAGACACCTGGTTGAAGAGAACCTTGACTACATCTTCTCACGTTCTGAAAACCTACAGACACCTGGTTGAAGAGAACCTTGACTACATCTTCTCACGTTCTGAAAACCTACAGACACCTGGTTGAAGAGAACCTTGACTACATCTTCTCACGTTCTGAAAAATTTGCGCAGAACTGCTCAAAACTCAACCTGGCTAATTTCATGATCGAAATTGACCATGTCCTTGTGTTGAGGGTTATGACGCAACACCTCATACACTTAACTTTAATTCCGATAAGTTTACAAAGAACACACAAACATCGGTCGTTGCTGCGGTTTTATCGTTGTAATTTTAGCACATATGATTGGTGTTCTAAAACCGATAGCTAGAAACATCTGGTTGCCAACGGTTATTGAGTGTGCACAAAAACTAGCAAGATCTTGCGGTTTTAAATGATTATAATATGGGTCCTGAAGAGTTAGGAAGGGTGGAACAACAGATGAGAGTACATATTGTTGTCGTTGGGTTGGATGAGCAAAGGAAGAGTACATATGTCTTTAAGAGCTATGTGACGGATCGAACAAGACCTTTCCTTATTTTAGGTTTGGCAGGAACAACCTATCTGCCTGTTAGACATATTAGAGCTCTTTACGACAGAAACCGTAACTATGAACGTCATGAAAATTTGTGTAAGGGGTGCCTTCAGTTTATGAATGATTTGCTAAAACATTGTAATGTCATATGGTATGTGCGCAGTGTAAAAGCCCTACTTGCGTAAGTCGTGTGGTAGAGACTGAAAAACTATTTGTAACGATTGCAGACGGGAATTTTTCAATGATGACTGCTTTAATCTCCATACGTTGATTGGTACGTGTAGAACGTTAGATTTATGAATGTGGAATGTTTCATACGATGGGTAAGATCAGTAAATTCAAGCATAGGTATGATGAAATTCATTGACCCACGTATAATGAGAAGTATAAGGCGGATGGGGTGACACATGTCTGCTTCGTGAAAGAATCTAAACCTAAAAAAGAGTTATCTATTACGTGTCCACTGGACCTACACTATGCCGGAGACGAAAGACGTTATCCCGCATTTACTCGTGAGTCAAACCCTCTGCGATGAATGCTCGAATGTTGAGCGTGATCAGTGCCGTAAGTGTAGTAAACGCACACATATTTCTAAGATGTTTGTGATAATCACCCGTGAAACTGTTTCTCAATTCGATAGTCAGGTTAGCTGAATAACTAAAAAAAATGACAGTGTATGTTCTGGCGCATAATGCTGCAAAGTTTAATGCCCAATTTCTTTATAAGGAACTGCTTGAACATGACACGCTAACAATATTCTCGGATAATCCCTTGAAAAGAGGTAATAAACTCATACAGATGCAGATATGAGATAATATCCAATTCGATGACAGCTACTGTTCACACCTCGCAAGCTTGCTAAGCTACCCAAGTTTATAGGAAGGATGCCGAGGTTTCTAAAGTATATTTCTCTTACACATTCCTCACACGTGACACTTCGAACTACTTTGGACTACCACTTCCCAAACATTACTTTAACTATGAGTTCGAGTGAACGAAGAAGATTTTGATCGGCATTACAGCAGCTTCACTGAAGAAAATCCATACAACATAGCGTGTCGGGAATTATTTTCTCCTAATAACAATAAACCAACCAATCAACCCGCTTTGACCTTTATACTGTTTATTTAATAAAAAGCAGTCTGAATTTGTTTACCCTGCATAATCTGAATTTATTCAAGCCCGTATTGTGTCTGTTATTGCTGCTACCCCATAATTCAATTTAAACCATAGTTGGTTCACGAAATAGGATCACCTGAAGATCAGGGCCCCCAACCTTCTTTAGTTAGCTTTATAAGGTTAACTAACGAAAATATCATGACCTAACCTAACCAATCGTCAAGGGCGTACAGTTGACCTAACGATTGGTTAGGTTAAGTCGTGATATTTTCGTTAGTTAGCCTTATAACCTTTATTATTAATAACCTTTATTAATAATAAAATAAATACAGTAGTCTTTTTACACTTTACAATTTTTACAATGACATGAATAATTGTGAAGCTCGACTATTTATTTATTTATTTTTTTATATTATTTTTTTTTTGGCCCTTAAGCTTTAGGCTTTACTGGGCTCTTATTAAAACTAAGCAGCTAGCTGTTATAAATTAATAATAATAAATAAATAAATAAGTAAATAAGTATTATTAATAGTTAAAACCTGTATTTCAATCTTAAACAATATTAATGGACAATATTAAACATTATTAGTGGACATTAATTTACTTATAAGGCTTATAAGTAACTGTCAATCGTTTACTTTAACTATTTAAAACTAAATTTATTCCCATATTATTATTCTCACTTTGTCCAGATGAATTATTTATATGTATCCATTGATAAGTCATTTGCTAAGTTAATACTTAACATTACCATAATAATATTCTTCAAATATACTAAATTTAATTAAATATTAAGGATCACCTGAAGATCAGGGCCCCCCAGCCTCAATTACCAAATGATTTCTTCGTTAAAACTAACAAAAATATCACGACTTAACCTAACCAATCGTCAAGGGCGTACAGTTGACCTAACCGGGCATTCAATTTAATTTATTATTACTGTATATTTGGTACTGTAAAGCAAAAAACAAAAATACATGGGGCCCTGATCTTCTTCAGGTGATCCCAAATAAGTATAAATAAATGACAGACGGTTAATATAGTGATAAATATAGTGATAATAATGATAATTATCATTATTATCACTATATTTATCACTATATTAACCGTCTGTCATTTATTTATACTTATTTGGGATCACCTGAAGAAGATCAGGGCCCCCATGTATTTTGTTTTTGCTTTACAGTACCAAATATAATAATAAATTAAATTGAGTACCCGGTTAGGTCAACTGTACGCCCTTGACGATTGGTTAGGTTAAGTCGTGATATTTTCGTTAGTTTTAACGAAGATATCATTTGGTAATTAAGGCTTGGGGCCCTGATCTTCAGGTGAGCCCTTATTTGTTTTGAATTACTTCTTTGAGCCGGATGACAATAAGAATTTGAGGACTCCCTTCCACAAATTTAATTCTTCGTTAAACAAAACTTTAGAATTATTGTAATTATAATAAAATTTAATTTTGTAATAATTTGAAATTAAAAATTAGAAAATGTCATAAAAGATTAATTTCCTACATAGTAACTGAATGTAAACTTAATCGCGTAAATGACGTGTGCAGTGCTTAGAGTATGTTTCCAAACGTTTAGAATTATGTATATAATCCGTTTCAATTGCGATCCTCTACAGTCTGCAACTACGATTGCCTCCCTTTGTTTCACCGAGCTCAAAAGCAACTTCATGTCAAATAAGAAGACATGTAGTCACGGGTATAAAGCCCTTTAATATCTCACATATTTACAAAAACAGACAGACGTACGCATAAACGCACGCACGCAACACAGGAGAAGTGGGCATCAAGAGCAGTGGTTGAGTTTTCTGGGCTGACGGGTTGCGTGAGGACTCCCGCACTGGTGAGAAGACAATATACTCCTTTTACGGTTGTCTTTGGTGCAGATGTCTTCGGCCTGAATGCGGTAGCACAGGAGACTTCCACGACAGACCCCCCGCCGATAGTCTCGCAAGGACAAGTAAACGCGACCAACTTATAAGCTCACAATTCAATCACAGGATATTATGGGAGCATGAGTAAGATGAGTGGATGCCCACTAACGAGGTACCATGATGAGATACATTCTATCAAGTGTTCAATGGTGGTGGACCCTCTCAAGTGCGAGGACAGTTTGTTTAGTGGTCGTACAAACCCTTTCAAACCATACTTTCCGCCTACGGAGAGTGCAAAGATTCACTACTTCGACTTTTGCACATTGTACCCCTACGTATTGAAAAATAATATCCCGCAGGTGTTCCTGACTTGTTGAACCCACCCTGCCATCCATCAACGAATTCTCAGCCACCTTAAACGAAATCTACAGTATTTCGGATTGTCCTTCGTTAATGTATTTCCTCCTCGTGATTTGTGGATGCCCATCTTACCAGTCACAGTAGATCACAAGTTTATGTTTCCCCTGTGCGTTAGGCCTGCAGAGGAGAACATCGGGGAGTGTAATCATACAAACAACCAGAGGAAGATTCGTGGGGTGTTCACCGGTCCGGAACTACGAGGATAATTCAATAAGTATCCGCACTTTTTATTTTCGCAATTTTATTTTCACATCTGATAGATTATAAACACATCACTTCTCAACATAGTCTCCCTGTTTCTCAATACACTTAGTCCAGAGCTTCCTAATGCCATCACAAAAGAATGTTTTTGGCTGTGTGCGTAGCCAGTCATGAACCGCCTCCTTCAGGTCATCATCGCCTTGGAATCGCTGACCTCTCAAAGCGTCTTTTAGTGGTCCAAACAGGTAAAAATCCGAAGGTGCCAGATCTGGACTGTAGGCTGGATGGTCGAGAACTTAAAATTTAAGTTCTTGAAGGCATTTTCTAGTCTGTGCAGCGGTGTGAGGGCGCGCATTGTTGTGTAACAGAATAACACCTTCCGACAATCTCCCACTCCGTTTTGTGCAAATTGCTTGCTTCAACTCATTCCGAAGCATGTCAGAATACGATGCACTTGTTACTGTAGTTCCACGCTCTAGATAATGTTCAAGAATAGTATCTCGTGTATCCCAAAACAGTGTTAGCATAACTTTACCTGCTGACGGCTGCGCTTTGAACTTCCTTGCAACGGGAGATGTTGGATGCCTCTATTGCATGCTCTATCGTTTGCTTTCTGGTTCATAGTGACGGATCGAGGTTTCATCTCCAGTGATAATGCGCTCAAAAAGTTTTCACCTTCCTTATGATACCGCACCAAAAGACGAGAGCAGACGTCCATACGATTACGCTTGTGCTCATCTGTCACAGAGCATGCAATAGAAGCATCTAACATCTCCCGTTGCAAGGAAGTTCAAAGCGCAGCCATCAGCAGGTAAAGTTATGCTAACACTGTTTTGGGATACACGAGGTACTATCCTTGAACATTATCTAGAGCGTGGAACTACAGTAACAAGTGCATCGTATTCTGACATGCTTCGGAATGAGTTAAAGCAAGCAATTTGCACAAAACGGAGAGGGAGATTGTCGGAAGGTGTTATTCCGTTACACAACAATGCGCGCCCTCATACCGCTGCACAGACTAGAAAATGCCTCCAAGAACTTAAATTTTAAGTTCTCGACCATCCAGCCTACAGTCCAGACCTGGCACCTTCGGACTTTTACCTGTTTGGACCACTAAAAGACGCTTTGAGAGGTCAGCGATTCCAAGGCGATGATGACCTGAAGGAGGCGGTGCATGACTGGCTACGCACACAGCCAAAAACATTCTTTTGTGATGGCATTAAGAAGCTTGTAGATCTCTGGACTAAGTGTATTGAGAAACAGGGAGACTATGTTGAGAAGTGATGTGTTTATAATCTACAGTATCAGATGTGAAAATAAAATTGTGAAAATAAAAAGTGCGGATACTTATTGAATTACCCTCGTAGAATTAGCCGTTCGCCAAAGATACAGAATACTGAAGTGGAGGTGTGGAGCTTTCAAAAACGCTATAACCTCTTCACACCTTACATCAACACATTTCTAAAAGATAAAGTTGAGACACTGGCAAGCGCTTCACTGATAAGCTCTGTTTGAACAGTCTGTCAGGCAAGTTTGCTCAGAACACCGACAAGAGCACTGTGTATTTAGCACAAAGATTTAACGAAGTGTGGGATTACACCAACGATGTTGATAAAGAGGTCGCTGAAATTATGCACGCATGCAATACGTACATAATACGCTACAATAAGACTGAGTTGGCTACAGACACTCCTTACGTCACAAACATCTCGATAGCTAGTTTCACAAGAGCATACTGTCGCATCAAGCTTTGACGTCTAATGCACTCTTTAGGACGGCGGGTTCTGTACGCCGATACTGATAGTGTGATGTTTATGGAGAAGGATGGAGAATATATGCCCCCTGTTGGTGAATTCCTCGACCAGCTTACTGACAAGATCAAAGAGGAGTATGGTGACTGCTTATGCTGACTCTTTTGTTTCGACAGGTCCAAAAACTTACTGCCTAAGTGTAAACGTTGGGGGATGAATTCAAATTCATCGTCAAGACAAAGAGTATCACTTTAAACCCAACAAATCGACATATTACCTTCGACTCTCTTAAAATTTAGTAAGTTTAGAAGAACAAGATGTGAATAATGGTGCTGTTACTAATGACGATGATGTTGTTGCTGTTGGGGTTGACGGTGGTGAAGCACCTCCTTACCTGATTGTGGAAACTCGCAACTTCCGTGTGCAGAAATTAGGAGTTGTGAAGGAAGTTATGAGGACTAAAGTGTGTTGGAATACATATCGGAAACGTTTCCAGTTGCCTGGACACCGTGGCCTTCGGTTTCCTCGAGGTATGAACAATTGTTGTACATATTTTGTTTTATAATTTAGTATCTACTGTTATTATTATTAAAGGTTTGGAGTGTTTATTTACTTGTTATTATAATTATTATTGTTATTTATTAAATGTTTATTTACTTGTACACATTTATTTTACACGTATTTAACTTATTTGTATTTGTTTTATAAATTATTATTTTACTTGTGCAAACTTAATAAATTATTTTACGCTTTTAGGTTGTGCGTTTCATTTTATTTAACCTTCGAGTCAGAATTTTGATTAAAGTGCTCATATGTAAACACTATGGAATTTCCACAGGCGGTTCTTTGGGGACGTGAATGGCTGGGGGTTACTGTTTTGGGTCTTGTTTTTAATCTCAGGTAGCGCCAGGTGTTGTTTATTTTGCCTTTAGTTGGCTTGAGGGGCCTGTTCGTCTTACCTTTAGTGGACTGAGAGTCATAAAAGGTCACAAAAAAGATTGTAAAATCTGATAGTAGCTGTGATATGAAGCCAAGAGAGTAAAAATGGGTCATATATTGTTTACCTGCAGATACCAGAAGGGTTATTTTCCAAGAAATGGCTGGAGATGATAACCCGTACTGGTGATTATGATGGCTTTTTTTAACCATTTTAAGCCATTCAAAGTGTCTTTTCAGCCATCTCAGTCAGTTGATTAGCTCAGTTGATTAGCAATTTACTTCTTTTAAATAAATTATAATAAACAAGAGAAACGGAGAGCGAGTGCTAGGGTTTGGGCATGGGTTAAGAAGTGGCCTCTATACTTCATATTATTATTCCATGCATAAAACCTGAGAATCTTTAACACTGCGATAACTTATGGGTCTTCAACTTTATATTATATTATATATAATTTATATATATATATATATATATATATATATATATATACACACACTGTATATACATATATTTTAACTTGTATAAAACAAGCACCCAAGCGTGCGCACGGTGCCGATTAGTAACAGGTAAACGAAAGCTTTCGGAGTTATAACAAACAACCAAAAATTCTTCTTATTATTATTACTACTTGACAATGTGTGAATGTGTCGCGATTCTGCAGGCTTGTGTTGTTGTGCTACAGATGTGTCGTCCTGCTGTACCGGGTGTAGATGGCCATTAAACTTTATATTATTATTTATGCTTTATTTTATTGTTATTATTTGGTAATGTGTGTGTGTGTGTGTGTGTGTGTTGGTTTTGTTTTACTATTATTTGACAGTATGGGAGTGACATCGTGCTGCATCGGCTTTGGGTGTTTTAAACTTTATATTTATATTATTTTATTTTACCCGATCTTTCTTTTGGTCACTAAAAAGCCATTAATAAGATCTTATCAGGGATTAAAAGATCTTATCAGGATTAAAAATTTTGCTTTAAAAAGTTCCACCCCCTTTTCCCCCTTAGTGCTACCCCTCACTCCCCTCTGGCATTGGCACTGGCACCCCTACCCCTTCCCAGACTCTCCGTTTTTTAACCCATACTACTGCTACCACTTCAGTGAAAAACTCCTTGAAAGTATTAATACTATAAACACCCAGGAATGTCTGTCAGTCAGTCCGTCCCGCTCAGTTTGTCAGTCGGTCACGCTGAGGAACGTTTGTCGGTCACACTCAGGAACGTTTAGGTTAAGTCGTGATATTTTCGTTAGCTTTAACCAAAATATCACGACTTAACCTAACCAATCGTCAAGGGCGTACAATTACCCTAAAAAAAAAAAAAAAAAAAAAAAAAAGTTGTTTTATTTAACCAAACTAGCACGACTTAACCTAACCAATCGTCAATGCCGTACAGTATAAAGAATCCTTTTCTCTTAATATATAAAAATAAATAAATAAAAAAATTTATTGTTTTTTATTTATTTTTTTAGGTTAATTGTACGCCCTTGACGATTGGTTAGGTTAAGTCGTGATAGTTTGGTTAATTTTTGCTACCCGCGACCCGCACGAAGGGCGGGTCTTAGGCTAGTTTAAAATATTTATTTTGTTTTAATGGGTTAATTATTTACTAATAACTTTTACTAATAAAGTATTTTATTAATCGCTTTGTTAATAAGGTTCCAGTATTGTTCTGGATCGTTTTCATGTTCTTCGAATTTATGTTTATTGTAATTAGCTTTAGCTTTGAGTATTAATGAATTATTATAAGTTTGTTTCGATAGTAAGTGTAACCTTCCTTTGGGGGTAGACTGTTCTTCACATTTTGTATATATTTTGTTTTTGTTTAATGGATGTCTTTCGACCTGAGGTCTATCAGGGGTTGTTGACTGGAATAATAAGAATATTTTTGTCAATGATGGAGCAGGATTCATTAAAAGCATGACATAGTGTTTCCTGAAACTTTCCAAATTTGGCGTTTATAACTGTTTGTGGGTTGTCAATGAGGTCGAAATCCATTTCGTCTAATTTCGCTTTGAGCTTGTTAAGCTGATTATGGTTTGTTTCTCTGAGTTTAACAATTGTCTACTTTAGTTTCTTTGTCGTTGTTTTGATTGTGAGGTAATTTGGAAGGTGGGCAGTTATGCCTACAAGGAGTATCCCTGCGTCATGTATGTATTCTCGGCCTACGTCTGACCATATGTGGGCGATAATAGAAAATTTGGTAAAGTCAGTATGGGGGCGTGTTGGCCTCGTTACGTAGGTCTTATATCCTTGGTTGATCATTGTGTTCTATAATTAAAAACATAATTAATATTAACATCATAAAGTAAATGTGGTACTCACGAAGAACAGAAATCGTGACATTGTCCTGGATCGGCGTTCCGAGACCGTTCGAAGCTTCGCATGAAAAGGTTCGACCATCGTCAGTCGTGGTCGTTTCAAGCAAGAATTCTGACCTTCGGAAAGAAATTCAAGTATTAATTTGAAACCGGTGGACCATTTGTAAACAGTTACAATTTACATTTATTTGCCCTCTACCGTTATTACTGAACGTAGTGGACAGTTGTTCAAGTTATAGAGTGTTTGATTTGCAGACTTACAAAGGCCGAAGTCGAAAATGGAGTGGAAAGGTGTTCTGATATAGTTAGAGGGTCTGAATCATAAAAAAATGTGGTGGAAAAACGTAAGGGAATATTTTACACTCCAAGACTCACAACCTACTGTATTCTTCTCCCTCAAAGTATCTCTATTCCTCAACCTAGAATCGCTCTCCCTTTCCCCTTCAACCGATCAAGAAGGTATGGAAATCATATTTACATAAAATAAAATGTGATAGGTTATTAAGGGGATATAAATTCAGAATAAAATTTTTCAGTGTTTACTAAGTGAGCCTTTAAAATAATTATTGGTTTTATATATTCTTTCACAGTATACGGACTTTAAGGAAATACAAATTAAAATATGGAAATAATAATAATGAAATTAATAAATGTAATAAAGACCCGTTTTGCGCTCCCCACAGTACGCCCATTTTTGGCATGCCCACACTAGGATTGGATGCGATGTTGAGGGAGAAGATGAGTGAGTGCTTATAAGTCATTCTATTAATATTAAAATTATATAAAATAAATTAAAATTAGAACAATAAGTAAAAAATAAAATAAAATAAAAAATAAAGGAGAGGTAAAGAATAGTGCCGGGCAATAGTTTGGGGGACAACACAAGGAGGGGGAAAATTCACAATTCACATACTTTTCTCCATCATACTACTGGTACACATTCTTGCTTTCATTTGCCCTCGTAACATTTCTACAATTAGGTGCGTTTTATACATAAATAATATGTCATTTTAACTACAGCATCATATTTGTTTACATGCAGATTCATTCTGACAGCTCTTCGCACGTGCACACTCCCTCCCTCTCCCTCTCTCCCCCTCTCTCTCTCCCCTCTCTCTCCCTCTCTCCCTATATATATATATATATATATATATATACACACACACACACACACACACACACAGTATATCAAGGTATCTATCTATTTATCTCTATCTTTCCTTACTTCATTTCAGCAATTTTTTACTTCCCTACCCTCAACTTGACTCGTTTTCTTCTTTCATTTTGTTATAAACATTTATTTAGAGTAATTTAACTCATCTCAAAAGATTGACCTTAAAAGCTGAAATTAAAAAGACTTTTTTATTTATTACGTAACAAACTTTCGAGAATATTGAATAAAACGAAAAAAAAGACAATTTGATTTGAATGACAACTTTTTAAAGGCAATTTTAAACTTTTAATTTAAAACTTAACATCGAATTGCTTCGAAGAATAAATTGAAGGAAAAAATTAGAAAGGAAAAATAAGAATTTTAATATTAAAAATAGTGCGGTCAGATTTTTGGGTTTATCTCTAGTAAACTTTGCCTTCTCGGTGACCTGCCTATTGTGAGCCTGCGCTCCACCGTACCATCTATTGTTGTTGTTGTTGTTGACGTTATAAGAGGTGAAATTAGAGTAGTAGGAGTGATAACAGAAAGTGGGGAAATGGGAAATATAGATGAAGAGTTGATAGGTCCTCGGGCTCACCAAGGATGCGCAGTTTTTTTTTTTTTTTTTTTTTTATGGGGGATTTAAGGTCTGGTGATAAGTGAATCACCTTCCTTGCGCGTTCAAGCTTTTGTAGGGTGCTTGACTTGTTAGCTTAGTTTGGGTTTTCTACCTCTTTTATTTTATTTATTTATTTATTTATTTTTTTTTTTATTTATTTATTTATTTATTTATTATTATTTTTATTTTTTTTATTTTTATTTTTTTATTTATTTATTTATTTTTATTTATTTATTATTATTATTTTTTATTTTTTTTTTTTTTTATACGGTACAAAAAGTGCCGTTGGTGGGGGGTGTCTGCTGCGGGGTAGACTTCTCTTGAAATAGAAGTACTCTCCCGCGCTGAGGTCCAATATCGAGTTCTTCATAGGTCTGTGGAGAGGTGTTTTGTACCTTCCTCCAAGTTTTCTCCCCGCCCTACTGTGCAGGAGGACATTGAGGGCTGGTAAGTTTGCTTGTTGGTGCAGTGCCTGGGATGATATCCTGTCGCTGAGTCGTTTTCCCAGGATGAATCTTGTTCCAGCGTTCTGTATTTTTTGTAGCAACATCAGATTTGTGTCGCTCGTTGTGTGCAGTGGAATTGCCGGGTATTCGAGGATAGACCGTACCAGCGCCGTGTACAGCATCTTCTTATTTTTTACCGAGAGTCCCCTGAAACGGTAGAGTTTACTGAGCTCACTTCTCGCTTGTTTGACCTTGCTGTGGTATGGTTTTTATAGCCAAAGCTGTTGATGGTCAGGCCGAGAGCTGTGCCTTGTTGCTTGTAAGGTTGGACTCGGTTGTTTATTTCTAGTGCGTGAACGTTCCTGTGGCCAATGTTAATAACTGTGAATTTCTGTTGGTTCGTCTGAATTTTCCAACGTTCCTCGAATTCATTGATTCTTTCAATTTGTCTCTTCAGCCTGTTGGCGTGTTGCTCTTTGCCGAGGTTTGATGTTACTATTTGCGTGATGTCGTCCGCGTAGATGACTTCTCGGGTGTGCGGTGGGGGCGGAGGCAATTGGGCGATGTACAGGTTGTACAGAGTGGGCGAAAGTATCGCTCCCTGTGGCACTCCCGCCTGGATGTCGAAGAGCTTGCCAGTGTGGGTCTTGTGTTGGACGTAAGCTTTTCGATCTTTGAGGAAGCTGCAAAGGATTTTCCCTAAGTTTGCGTCCATGTTCTGTTCGAGGATGCGGTATTGTAATCCTTGGTGCCACACTTTGTCGAAGGCGGCCTTCACATCTCTCAGTACTATCGAGACTCTTCTGCTGAACGCTAGTTTGTTTGCCACCGCTTCGTGCAGAATGGCGAGGGCTGTGGCTGTGCCTCTCTTTTTCCTGAATCCATGCTGGGCGTCTGAAAGCGCACCATTGACCGTGAGGTGGAAATTCAGTTTTCGGAGTATTTTTTCCAGGGTTTTGCCGAGTACCTCTAACAGGCTGAT
This sequence comes from Bathynomus jamesi, assembly GCA_023014485.1. NCBI lineage: Eukaryota > Metazoa > Arthropoda > Malacostraca > Isopoda > Cirolanidae > Bathynomus > Bathynomus jamesi. The sequence goes on from JAJOZX010004254.1 coordinate 195,305, forward strand.
GGGTCTATAGTTCTCGATGAACTCTGTGGATTTCCCTCCTTTAGGGATCATGATGATTTTTGCGGTTTTTAATGCTTTTGGGAAGTATCCGATGGAGAGACTGGCGCTAAATATGTTTGCTATCTCTTCGTGTATGTTCGGGGGCGACTTTTGGATCAGGGTTTTCGTGATTCCGGAGGGGCCTGGTGCCTTTCTTTAAAGAGGCTGATCGTGTCAGTGACCTCTTTCACCGTAATTCTGAAGTTGGCATTTAGGGGTTCTGCCCTATCCGTTGGTAGGATCCTTTCGTGGTTGTCTTCCAGCCACTGTGTGACCCTTGCTTCATTGTCTTCGTCGAACAGGTCATTTCTTCATCGCTTATGTTGAACGTTCTTCTGAGACGATTTCGAAAGCTTTCCGCTATTTCTTGGTCCGAGATGAGAGGTCTTCCGTTTTCATTCCGGAGTATCTTGAATTTTTCAGCTTTGGGTGTTCCTTTTAGTTTCCTTATCTGTGACCAGAAGGTTTTAGGGTCTCTTTCTACGTCTATCCTGACGACGAGCGCGTTCCACATGTCGTGTTCTTTTTCAATCCACAAGCCTCGTAGTCGGGCTCTGAGGATGTTGTATTGCAGTTTGTTATGCAGGTAATTTATGCCGCTGTCCATCTGGTTCCTGACGACGTTTAATTGGCGTGTGGCGGCGACGATTTCTTCGGAGGGGGAGGGGTGTGGCAGAATGCGGTGGGTGATGGTGGGTACGTGCTTTTCCTTGGCAGTCTTCAGCGCCTTCAGAAGGTCTGCCGTGGCAGCTTCAATTGCTGCTATCCCCCACCATTCAGTTCTGAGGGCTCGTGTTGGGCGAGGTCAGCCTGGTACTCCTCCCAGTTCGTCTTGCGGATGGAGGGGCGGGGACGGATTGGGACTTGTAAAGGAGCGCAGGCAATCTTCATGATGATAGGGACGTGGTCGCTGGGTGTGGCTGGGCCCGGATAGTGATGAGTGTTGAGGTATGCCAGATTATTGGCAATAATTTTGTCGGGCATCGTTCCGGCGTTCCTGCCGTAAAAAGTTGGAAAATGGGCCCTAGCCACTTCATTTTCACCCTTCTGTTTATTTCCGCCAGTTGTTTCCCGTAATGGTTACTGTAGTTATCGTCGAAGTCCACATGTCTGGCATTCAGGTCTCCGATGATGTAAACTGGGCAGTTGTAGTTCAGAAGTTTGATAATATCTGCTGATGAGATGGTGCCCCTCCTCGGGGGGCAGTATGTCGTCCCAATGACGAGGTCTTCGTGGCCCAGTTTTAACCTCACTGCCAGTGTTTCGTCTTCGAAGCTTGTGATCTCTTCGAAGCGAAGACCACGTTTGACGGCAATTGCAACACCGTCATGCAGTTCTTGCGATCTGTTCGATTGTATGATGTTGTAATTGAACAGTTTTATTTGCTGGGGTGCCTTTAGGCTGTGTGAGTTAATGAGGATGATGTCTGGGTCGATTAGTCTGTAGGTATTGGCCAGAGACGTCTTGTGCGTTTGCCAATGCAGTACATTTTGCTGAAGAATCGTTAGGTTAGATTGTTGCGCGTGCATGTTGATTGTTTTTTGCTTTTTGGTTCAGTGCCTGTGGGGGAGCGCGTCGCATTTCCTGAACGAATTTTTTTGAATACCCGGTCCGGGAGAACGTCGAGGTCCTCACTGATGACAGCGATTTCTTGTCGTTCGATCAAGAATGGGATGTCATAAGTGGTGTCCACATTCTCTTCGAAGGTGTACTTATAAGATCCCTCTCTCAGCCCTTCCACCAGTTTGGATAGCACCATGGGTTTAGGGAAGGGGTTGGTGGCCTTCGCGACGATCCTCAGCCCCAGATCTGAGGCCTTGAGTTGGGTATGAGCAACCTTCTTCGGTAACGGCTTAGAGGATTCAGTGTTCGGCTTCTCAGGAGATTTGGGGCAAGAGGTTTGCCCGGTTAGGGGCTTCACTTTCGGTACCTCCCGTATTCCCGCACGAGTGCGGCGGGGTCGTGAGGCATCCGTGTAAGATTCCGCTTCGTTGTCTGATACTGGGGCAGAGACGGGTTTGGGTACGGGTTCGGGCTCAGGTTCTGATTCACTGTCTGATTCGTCGGAGGCGGCAGTTGTCCTTTCTGGAAGTCGTGCCGCGAAGATAGATGCCGAGGGGACATCGTCGGGGGCGTTGACTTCCGGCATGCCGTTTCTCCTGAGCATGTCATTTAGGTGCTTCGAGTATGTGCCTGGGGTGCCCATATTGAGGAGATGAGCGTGCCATCTATTAAAACTCGGAGGATTTTTATACTCAAAACAGATGACGCTGGTACCGGTTAACCTTTATCTTTATAATAAACCTTATTTAAACTTCATAGGCAAAATTCCAGAATCCAGACGCAGTTTGGAGTCAATCATAATAATGGAGACAACCATAATAATGAGTTCAGATAAGAATTCATAATAGCTTAGTAACACATTGTTAGGATGCTTAAGCTAGGTTAGGTTGGTTAAGTTAAGTTCAGCTAGGTTAGGTTGGTCAGGTTAAGTTCAGCAAGGTTAGGTTGGTCAGGTTTAAGTTCAGCTACGTTCGGTTGGTTAGGTTAAGTTAATAATTACAGATTCCAAACTGTTTCTGCATTCTGGAATTTCACCACTTCATAAAGTGACCTTCCAACTAGTTTTAAATAAAACAAACACAAACTATAAAAAAATATCAAATAAATCAAAGGCCTATTAAGAAGCTCTAACTGCACAATTCGGAAGAAGTTTGTATTCCAAACAAGAAAAAGAACGCTGAAATAATCTCGCATAAATTTTCAAGTAATCCTAACTGGTCATAAATGTATTATAATTATACGAATCTTTTCTTGATGGACAAAATATATCTTTTTTGTCAACTTTCTCTCGCAAAAGAAAGTTTTATTTTCATCTTTAAAACACGAAAAGTTAAAGTAAAAGACAAAAAAATTTGTTCTGAAATTGTTTCGTATCATTTCATTCACAAACTCTTTTACCAAACTTGAAATTTTAGAGGAAAAGTCAAAAAGTAAAAAGTATTTAAACGAGTTTCATTGATGTCCGCATACAAATTTGAGAAAAAATGGGATATCAACTAAGACAGAGACGCACAGTTTAACCAACTTTACAATTATACGAAATTTCACTTAAAAAAAATACTGAAATGAAAGAAAATTTCCTTTTCAGACTGACTCTAAACTTTTCTTAACTTTAAAGACAGTTTATATCGTCTTTTGGCTCCGTTGTAAATAGCTGAGGACTTTCCTTGGTACGCCGAACTTTCTTTCGCGTATTCGAGCGAGGTCTGCATGAGTCAACAGTCAACATGAATATACTGATTATAGTTGTATTAATATTTTCCTTTTGTGAAGGAATGTCCGCAAATCATTCACCTCTCTCTCTCTCTCTAAAGAAAATTGATGTGGAGGTAGCTAATGAACGCGGAAGTATGTAAAATTGACGGTGAACTTCAATCAAATAGAAATAACTCAACAGATGAAAATTTCACTTTGGTCAGAAATGGTGCTAAATCAAAGGTATCGTCGAATTTTCAGTTGGATTATGAGAATCCACTTCGTCTATTAGAAGTTATAAATAACGAAAATAAAACGGTGTTGTTAGGTATATGTTAGGTGTTATTAGGTGTTATTAGGTGTTATTAACTATGTAGATAGTGAAATTTATTTATAAAATAAAGTAAACGAAAGAGAATATGGGTACCAAGCGCTAAAAAAAATAACAGGGGACAAGAAGTAAAGAATTTGAAGTCAGAAACTGCAAATCCACTTCTAATTTCTCACATTGAAGGGACGATTTGTATAATTTCAGTAGTAGGACAGAAGATTTGTTAATTAGATATTGAAGTTTGATTAAATCTTTCATAGATAAGTCGAATAACGTCCTAATTTCTGGGGTTCCTCCGAGAATTTGTGAAAGTAATAGAGTGTTAAGTAAAGCAAATTTCTTCACTACCAACTCAGAAGCGATGTGCGTCTTTGAAGAGGTAGAATTCGATAACTTTTGGTCAGATTTTAACTCGGCGGATCTGTCCATTCAAGGTGGCATTGATTTGAATAAAAGTTGATGCGGGACACTGGAGGTTGGTGGATTAAAAAAGTAGGTAGGATTTACGTACAACATACGCAAGATAAAGTAGGTCTTTCTCCTTTGGGAAATGTACTGTAACTCGTCGGCCTCAGGGAAACTTTACGCAAATAGAGAAACAAATAGTAACGTACAAATTAGTTTAAAAGTAGTTTTTTTTTTTAATGCGACAAGCGTTAGGAATAAGTTTAACGAATTTACAGCTTTAATTTTTGTAGAAATTTACGATATTTTGTCAATAACTGAATCGTGTATTAAAAGTGAACATTGTGATTTTATAAGTCAAAGTTCGTCTCAATTAGTCTGTCCCAAAAGGTGACAGCTCTCACCCCTCCACCTATTGCCCAACTGCCTTTTACCTATTGCCTTCCTAAAGTTTATGAGTCTATCCTTAATAAGAAGGTTCTTAATTTTCAAACTGACCTCCTTCGGTTTCTGTTCTTCTATTTATGTCTTCATCTCTGATTTCCTTTCTGATTAATCTATAGCTGCGGTTGCAGATGGCCACTGTTCTTCTCCTAAAGCTATTAACAGTGGTTTTCCTCATGATTCTGTCCTGTCACCCGCTCTCTTTCTTTTATTTATTAATGATCTCTTAAGTTGTACTTCCTGTCTTATCCACTACCATGCAGATGATTCCACCCCTCACTTCTACACTTGCTTCAGTTAGCACCCCTCTCAACAGTCACGCCATGCTTCGCGAGAGAGGGCTATGGTGCACCTAAGCCTCTGATCTTTCTACGATCTCTGATTGGGGCAGAGAAAGCTCGTGACTTTCAATGTCTCAAGTCCCACTTCCTTCATTTGTCTACTTGTCACGAACTTCCATACGACTATACCCTTATCTTCAACAATACACAACTCAATCCTTCCTCTTCTCTTAACATTCTTTGCGTTTCTCTTTCTTTTGATCTTTCCTGGATAAATCACGTATACTTTCTAAAACCGCTCCTATAAGGTTAGGTGTACTATACCGGCTCTGCAGTTTCTTCACGCCTACTCACTTGCTATCTCTCTTCAGGGGTCTTGTAATGAGTACGTTTCTCATGTGTTGGCTGGTTCAACCCGCACAGCTCTACTTGACCGTGTGGAATCAAAGACTTTTTGATTTATCACTTCCCCGCCTCTTACTGACTGTTTTCAAATCCTTTCTTTTCGCCACAATGTTAACTCATTCTCTCTACTATCGCTCTTATAACTTCTGAACTCTAATTGTATTCCTCCTCCTTTAAGGAGATCTTACAATATTAGACTTTCGACACATTATCATCCTTTTCTTTCCAACTTTCTAACGCAAGGACTAATCGGTATTCGGACTCTTTCATCTACTCATTCGGTCAACTCTGGAACAACCTTCCTGAATCCATCTTACCCTGTCTATGACCTCCACTCTATGAAAGACGAGTGTTCGGGAATCTCGAAAATCTTTGGATTTTGATTTCGGCTATTTTTCTCCTTCTCTGGTGGAAGGGACGGAAGGGTATGGGGGTGTTGAGGGCATTCGCATTTGGCCCCTCCCTCCTACATAAAAAAATATACAGATGTATGGGTGGATAGCTGAAAGGCTGGATAGAGGGATAAATAGATTAAACCTCAGGGAAAATCAGCTCCATTTCTTGTAAATTTTAAAGGTCTTACGAGAAAATTCCTGTAGAGTTAAACAATATTTTTAATAAAAAAATATGAGCTAAATAACAATAAAATCGTCGTATCTTAAATAACATTTAACTAAAACTAAAATAAACTAAAATATTTTGTGTCAAATAACTTTTTTAATAATTTTTTTTAACTAAAGTTAGATAAAAACAACTCAAAAAAGTTACATATGAAATCTTAATAGTAATTTTTAAACAAAATATGGATGACGATAGAAAAGGTACGTAATTGCCAAAAAAAATGTTGGTGATCCTTATCAGGAAAATAAATCTAAAACCTTTTAAGGTGAGGAAAAGCGCGTGAAGGAGTAATGTAATCTGTTTACTTTGTTTGTATTAATTAATAGTTAAAACATGTCTTAATCTTAAATTATCACTACTGACATGACAAATGCGAGGTCACCATTGAAGGCATTATACCAATACCATACAAAGAAACCAATATTATACACAACTCACAAGAGATAAGAACTGAACAATCCCAAGAAATGTGTTTTTAATACTAGATTACACATGAGAAATTTTGATGAACAACCATCTAAATCAGCGCTGTCCAACTTGCGGCCCGCGGGGCGCATGCGGTCCGCGGAATGGAATTTTGCCAAATTTCATTTCTGAATTTTCTTCCCTATTTTGTCATTTCTAGTAGGGAGAACAACATTCAGCGGGTTCCTAAGTCGTATTAACCAACAGTGTATGATTATAGGCAACATCTTGGCCGCGCTTTATAGAAGTTGGACAGCACTGATCTAAATCATGGAACGACAATTTAGATGCATGTGTATGTTTATCTTTGCGTGTGGCAACTTGCTTGATATGTATTCTTTCATAAAAAAATGCAAAATTTTCAGCTGAAACTACACATATAATAAGATGAAAGAGTGTACTGTACTTTGATATGACTTATACTGTGATTCCTTTAAAAATTCTAGGTGTCACTCAACTAATTTTTACGCATGCAAAGAGATGACGAATAAAATTCACTAGCGACCTAAAAATAGAGGAAACAATATAACTAATAGAAAATCTACTAAATATTACTTCTGCTTCTTTAAAAGTTGTATGTGAATTGCATAACTGATTGGAAGTTGTTTGAATGTATCATATTGTTAGAGTAACTTAATTTGTGAATGGTTATTTTGAAGTTTTGGATCACTTGAAGAAGATCAGAGCCCCCATGTATTCTTGTTTTTTGCTTTACAGTACCAAATATAATAATAAATTAAATTGAATGCCCGGTTAGGTCAACTGTACGCCCTTGACGATTGGTTAGGTTAAGTCGTGATATTTTCGTTAGTTTTAACGAAGATATTATTTGGTAATTGAGGCTGGGGGCCCTGATCTTCAGGTGATCCGAAGTTTTTAACAGAATGTTGCTTTAAAGAAAAGAAAAATAGTTAGAAGTAATGGTTAGATTGAATAATATTAGGTTAATAGGGTGTAGTTTAGGAATTCTGAGAATGAGTGTACCTGTGTTGCAAAAGGAAAAAGTTCGTGTAGTTAAGGAAAATAAGTTCCATGCAATCAAGTTAAATAAAAACTGATAGATAAGTTAGGACACAACAGTTTATTTGTCTAATTAGATACCAGAAAACTGATATGCAAATTGGGAAGTGCACAGTTAAGGACCCAAACCTGTGTTGCATCTTATGAATTAACCAATCTGGTTTTGGAATGTGCGTTACACGATATGAATTCACCAATAAAAGACCTGAAAAATGAAATACAGACCATGAAATGAATAATCAGGGATCAGAAAACTGTGTTATGGGCTATGAAAAGACCAATCAGAAAGTAGAAAATAATATATTGTATGTTGTATGGCACTGGTGTAAATGTTTCTTAAAGTGTTCACTTAAAAAGGGACACCAAAGAGCAACAAACCGGCTCGTCCCTACGAAGCTGTCTATTCAAGGAAGTTAAAATATGAAAGAAAATTTAAAAACAAGTGCAAATTTTAAAACAAAGCAAATAATGGAGGCTGATAGAAAGGTAGGAAATTTACAATAAAGATATGTAAAAATATTAAAAAAATCAAAATTCAAACACTTTATTCAGAAAATAATACGAGCGATAAAGTTTTACAATTTTTAGATATTTGTTATGACTTATATATTTACAGTACTCTCATCTGAATATGCTCTTGAGAGCATGGAGTCTTTTGAGACAAAACTGATGGCATTTACGAGTAGTTTGTTTATTACATGAAAATAGGGAAAGTGGCAACTCATAGTCAAGTTGTAAACAAAAAATAATAATAATAATTATAATAATAATAATAATAATAATAATAATAATAATAAGTAGAAAATAAAGTTTACAAAATGTTACATAATTTTAAATTAAATGATTTATTGTATATTTAGTAGAAAATAAATGATGCTTAATAAAAAACTATAAAAAATAGTTTGCTAAATTAAAGGTGATGAATGAATTTAGCATATTTTAAATAGTTGATTACAAAATGGTAACTTCATTTCTATGGTAAAAATGGCAGTACTGAGCTTATACATCAGTAGGAGCTAATGAAGGGCATTTTTTAATGATTTGCGAAATGTATTTAGTGATGAAGCTTCCCGATATGTATGGGAATTGCATTCCATAAATCTGCTCCTTTGAAAGAGAGTGTATTCCCTGCATTTTCTACTGAATAGTCAGGTTTGTGTATAAAATCACTGGTCAGTCTGGTGCTATAACGATAGTGTATTAACTGTATTTAATGGAGGGTGATTGCTCTTTGAATGGGTGATGTATGTCGATTTTTATTGATATATTTTGTACATATTGACAGCAATATAATTTGTATAAGTCATTTAGTTTTAAAATATTTGGCTCTTTAAACATTGGGGGAAGTGTGACTTTGGCTGTTGTCATTATTCGATCGAGTTCGCAGACATTTTTTATGACTTACGATAAAAATACATAAAGACGCAATGGTCGTTTTTTTGTCAGAAAATTTATGTTTTCTAACGATTTTTTTATGTGAGAAATGCTGCAGTGATGTTCTTTTTTGCCGCAAAAATAGCGAAATGTAACCTAACCTAACCTAACCAATATTTTACGTGCACACCTCCATGGTTGAATGAGCACTGATACTAGGGCACGGTTAATTAATAATTTTTAGGAAAAAGTGATGAATGATGAAATTTTCTAATTAATCAATGATTAACTGATTAAAAATGCTTAAACATTAAATAAATACTTCTGAAAAGAGTAAGAAAGAGCTTTATTGTTCCTGTTACGTGAGATAAGACCGAAGAAAACATTTTGCTCAAACATTTATCATAGTTTAGTTTAGTTTAAGAAATCAGGCATGGGCGGATTAGACAGTTTATACATGCAAAAAGGTGCCAAATTCAAATGATACATTACAAAATTTAAGGTAAAATGATGCTGAAATTATGAGGAAAATTAATCATTTCCCATCATTTATTAAAACATTTTTTGATTAATTAATAATTAAATTCGAAACAATGATTAACTGATTAAATGATTAATCAGAACCCTGCTCTAACAGTCTAACTGATACGTGTCAGAACTCTGGCAACGGGCATTGTTAACGCATGCGCACAAGACAACCTGGTGCAGGGTTGCCATCTGGTATTATTCATTACCAAATCTGGGCAAATTTGGTAATGAAAAAGCAATTTGGTATTTTAAAAATTTATTTGGTATTCTGGTAATGAAATGAGCTGAATTTGGTAATATATAAATAAGAATGTGAGAAAAATTGAGTTTCATAAACATTGCATTCCACAACATGTTATGAACATGTTACAACAAATCATTGTTAAAAGCTTCGATCAATTTTACTAATTAATCAGTCCTGAGTATTTATACATGCTGATTCAAATTTGCTAAAACGATACTGATGGTTAAAGCAAATTGCAGTTATAAATTTACTGTTTAACTGACTTTGGAGCTTACTACGAATTGTTATAGAAAATGCGAACGAACATGTTACGAACTTGTTGCAGTTTTAAAATTTTATCATGTGGCAGCATTAGTTACGGCCTGCATTGCGCATGCGTGCAATTCTCGCTTGTCATTGTTCATTGGTGGCGTGTTCTTAGTTGTGTTAATACGTCAGTCAGTTTATCGAGATTCACGGTTGACTGAAGTATGTTTTTTCTTAAACTATGTAACTTATTAATTGCAACAATGTCAAAGTGGAAATCGGATTATGAAACCGGGCGATTGTACCATAGTGAGTGGGAAAAAGAATATCCATGGGTGAAAAGAGCAATTGGCTCATCTCAACAGGCTTTTTGTATATAATTTGGTAATAAATTGCCTCATTTGGTACTAAATTAAAGGCAAAGCTGGGCACAAACCGTTAATCCGTTAATCGTTAATTAACGAAGTTAACTTTTTCGTTAACGATTTAACTTTTAAGTTAACTTTGAAAATCATTATCGGACTAATTAACTTCCGTTACATTTAACTTCCGTTAACTCAAGTCCGTTAACCCAAAAAATTCATAAATAAACGTTTAAAAGTTTCTATTATTTTCAGTGCTGAGCAGGTGCGCAATTAATCCGCCACTGTTAATAGTGATGAACGAATTTCCATTTCCGCAGTGCAAAATCAGGCGATATATTTGTTTCCGTCGCCACAATTTGTGTCTTACCAAATATGGTAGTTATTTATGGCATTGGTTTGAGCAAAACATGGTCGACTGTAAAATCAGGCGGAAAGATTTGCCATTTGAGTTGAATGTTTCAACTTCTTTCAAGAAATATCACGAGCATTTTAAGGCACTTTCAATAATATATATGTAACAATTACAACAAATAACTACATTCGTTTCATTTGCAGTCTGTCTCTTGCGCAACATGTTTGTGCTAGTGAATATTTAAAAATAATCGTTGTCAAGTAAGTCATGTATATTTGTAATATGTCTGTGAGTACCTATATTAGTAGTCTCCTTGATACATTTCAAGAACCATAAAACTGATCAGGTAAGATTTCAATTCTCATGTCACTTTGATGACATACTAAATTAAGTCAATTGATGTCTTACAATGGGAGCGTTTTCACCTTAACCCTTTATGTCCTGGCGGTACTTCTAGGTACCACATCTTTAAAATCTCCACAATTATTTTTCTACCCGGTTGATCCTGCCGGTACCTTCAAGTCCCAATGTGAATTAGTTTCTTTATGAGATAATAGATGGCGTTGAGAAGTAAATGTGAGCGTGTGGCGCCAGAACTTGGTCAAGACCTGGCTGGAGACCAACTCCAAGGACTTGCTGACAGATGCTGCCTTCTTGGGTGAGCAAGTGTTGGTGGACTTGTTCATCAAGTTCAACACAGCCATCCCCTCCAGTGCTGAAGTGGAGCGTTTGTTCTCTATGGGCAAGGACATCCTGAGGGCCAAGAGATCATCCCTGTCTGATGAAAACTTTGATATGCTAATTTCCATGAAGGGCAACATGCATCTCATGGACAAAATGGAGAACGAGAAGAAGGGGGAAAATTAAATTATATATATATTGTGTTTTTCATTTTTTTTATAATAAAAGTTAACGTTAACGGTTTATCGGTAACTTCCGTTACATGTTTAACGAATTAACGGATTAACGGTTAACGAAGTTAACTTTTTGGTTAACGGATTAGCGGTTAACGAAGTTAACTTTTTGGTTAACGGTGCCCACCACTGATTAAAGGAAATTTGGTATTAGTGCTCCAGTCCATTGCTGTATTTCTTGTTTAAGAAGTTGTCTATTGAGACATAATCGGAGTTGACTACGTTTTCAGATTCAATAAATTCATTTACAGTATTGAGAGTATTTAGAGTGTTGTTGATCGTGATGTGAAGATTAGGGTAATACGGTAATAGAAATAATAACAAGTCAGGGAAAAAAGATACAGCACATATATACACACATATGTACATATATAGATATATACATGCATAATGCTTACATATACACAACATACACATATACAACAGGGTAAACCAAAAAATATAATAATAATAATAAGAGTAAAATAAAAAAAGGGGGTATTAGTAAAGCAAAAATGCACGTAAGAAAGTGATATTATATACGAGTATATGCATCCACAGTAAAACTGTATTGTTGAAAGTTCGAAAATTATAGAATTATAAAATCTTAAACTTAAAAATTAAATTAAAAATTAAATTAAAAATTTAAATTTATATAATTTTAAAATCTTAAAATTAGCGATTACGGAATTTGAAGAATAACAGAATTATAAGATTATAAAATTCTAAAATTTCAAGACAGCCTAAATTTATGAAATTTCTAAAATTATTATTATTATTATTATATTATTATTATTATTATTATTATTTTGTAGAAGAGTAATGATACTTAATGATAGGTTATGTAGTGATAGGTTTGCTTAAGAAGCGTGTTATGCTGAAGGAAATTCTATTTGTAGATGACGCCGAAAGTTGTTGAAGTCTGAGACTTAAGGGCATATATTATACCGTCCCGTACATAACAGGGATAAATAATTTTTTCTTTTTTGAGTTTTAATAGTTTAGCAAAGATTTCTTTCCTGTATCCTTTTTGTTACGTAGAAATGAGGGGCCAAGAGCGGTTGCCCCCCAAAATGCCCCCTTTATAAAAAAGAGAGAGCCAAAATCAAGGTCTCCGAGGCTCACAATGGCATTTTTTTTTTAAAAGAAATTTTGGAAAGATTGTGTAGTGTGTAAAATGCATGCATATGTAATGAAGAATAGAGAGAGAGAGAAATGTGTGCTTGAGAGCATGCTGGACTGCTCATAGGGTAGATGAGATACAGGAAAAGATCAGCTAAAGAGGACAGAGACAGAAGAAACGGGAGTTCCAGTACTCCCTGTCTCCTGCCTAACGTTTCCCTCCTCGGAGTACTTCCCTGGTCGATTGGTGTCTACAATCTCATTAATATACTGTATAGTGTATATATAGTAGGTTTCATATTTATAACTGCATTTCTTATTTCTGATCTCCACAGCCGATCACTCAGTTTGAATTTTGGAATTCTTTTGTCAATGGCTTTATAATTTTTCCAAACTCGGTGTGCCTCCGTAATAACATTTTCAGGAATGTTTATACGGAGTTTTTCTTTTCTGACAATTTCAGCGGAGTTTTCACTTGGGAAGCCTTGAGGAACTCCACGTCCACCGATAAAGTATAGGTTTTTGTGAGGTTTTTGTTTGAGGTTGCTTTTTACTTCAACGGTAAATGCCTGGCATTCCCGTCTTTTATTCACTCTGAATTCCTCGATCCGTTGACGAAGGGAGATCTTTCCGGAGGAGGGGTAAGCAGCGATTGATGTGGAAGGAGAATGCATACGTCTTTCCTGTTCCCTCATGGAGACTCCTGGAGATGAGGGAATGGGGGATGCCCGTTGTTGTTTTTGTTGTTGTTAATTTCTGTTTCCTCTTTTTGCCATTTTGGTAAAGTTTACTCACTTGAAATTTAGATATTTGTTGATAGTTTTGGAAGTCTTAATGAGAAAATTTGACTCGAATTTTAGGTAACATTTTTGCTCTTCATTAAGTTTTTACTTACGCATGTAATTAATATTCAGTCGTTCGTTTGTATGTCTTTAGGATTATCCGTTTGTTCATTTGAATGTTTGTTGTTTCAAGGTCACGGATATAGTTTCTGCTTCTGGAGAGAATCCGAGTGAAATTTCTACAGTACACTAGAATGCGCTTCTATGCACAAACAAATGCTTCTGACTGGAGGTTCAAGTCAAGATAAGCATCTAGTCTCTTTCTAAAGGACTCAACCGAATTACTTTGAACTACGCTGGCTGGCAATCCACTCTACAAATTAATTATACGATTGAAGAAAAGCTGCTTAGCTTCACTAGAATTAACATGTTTACCAACTAATTTCAAACCATTACCGCGAATTCTATCCGCTTTCCTGAAGGTGAAATATTTTTTGGCATCGAAGTTATCAAAACTTTTAATCATTTTAAACACCTGGGTTAAATCTTGAATCCCCCATTTTACAAGTGAGAATAAATTTAACGTTTCAAAATGGGCAGCGCATGATTCGTTTCTAAGTCTGAGAACTATTCTAGTTGGCCGTCACTGGACACTCTCCATTTTGTCTATGTCCTGTCATAAATACTGGGATCAGAACTAAATGCGGTATTCTAGGTAGGGGCGTAGTAAGAAATTATATAATGTTAACATTGTTTTCTCCGACTTAAATTCAAATGATCTACCAATAAATGCTAAAATTCTCTTTGTTTTTCTAACCGCTTCAATACAGGGCTTACTCGGTTTAATAGTGTTGGCAACAATAATACCTGAATCTTTCTCTTCCGTAACATTCGTTAGTGTCTCGTCGCGCATAGGGAATACATTTCTTTAAATGTTTCTACCGATATGCAACGTTTTACATTTATCTATATTAAAGTTCAGCTGCCAAATTTCTCCCCGCTCGAGTAACTTATTAATATCTTCTCGAATCTGCAAACATTCTGCCACTGATTTTGTTCGTCCTCAAGATTGATATCATTTGCAAATTTTGAAATTATATTTTTAATAATTACTATGTCGATGCCAATGATATAAATAAAAAGAATTTGTCACAGAACTGATTCCTGAAGCACGCCTTTAGTTACACTTCTCCAGTTAGACGCTTCGACACTAACGACCACTTTTTGTTTACGTCCACTAAGCCAATTTTCAATCCATTTGAGAACATTACCAATCATTCCGTGTGACTGAAGTTTAGCTAATAATCCCCCATGTGGCACTTTATCAAACGATTTTTGAAAATCGAAATATATAATATCTACTGTTTCACTGTCGTCAAAAGTATATATATTTACAATATCGTTAAAAATGTCGAGCAAATTAGTAAGACAAGAACGATAACGTCGAAAGCCTTGATGAGAATGTTTAAACTATTGTTATCAAACTATTGGGACGATTATTTCCGGGAAGCCATTTGTCCCCTTTTTAAATACACTTCAACATTCTTTTTCCTCAGATGATATTAGTTGTTTACTTTGTATTTTTCATCTCTGATTACGAAAATTATAACAAAACTTTGACATCACGTCAGATTTTCGAGAAATTTGGGGCACAAAAATTTTGACCAAATTTGTATATAGATGATAAATTCAACAAATTATTGAAACTGCATCTACCCCAAAGCTGAGAGTGTCTCAGCAGAAAATGTTTTAGCTAATGTAGGATGATGTACTTTCCGCTCCTGACAAGTTCAAACTTGTCATAACATGTCAATTTTCCTTCTGTTATCTGTCATAGAGGGTACTTGCAGTTATGAGTCATTTAGTCTGCTGCAAGCTGGTTCATGGTGCGAGTCTGTTTATGTTCAGCGAAGTTTGATTTTATAGTTTTTTCCATTTACCTAATCATTTAATTGTGTATGTGTTACACAAAATACCGTAGCACCTTGAAGAAAAAAAGGATAGTTTGAAATGTCGCGTAAATCCTAACAGTTTCCGTTATGTGTACAGTAATTACATGATACAAGATCACAAAAGAAACATTACCCTTAATTAAAAAAGCTTATGAGCTCTACTTCTGCTGCAAAATCGGAAATCAAGGTAAAGTTTGGGCTCCCTGTATATGCTGTGCGCGTTGTGCTGTGACCCTCATGGGTTGGTTAAAAGGTACGAATACCTCTATGCCATTTGCAGTCACCATGATTTGGAGTAGTGTTGAAAAATAATCGAAACTTCACAAACCGGTTTTTAGTCGAGCTGTGTTTTGAAAACCGGTTTTAACCGGTTATGACCGAAAAGTATAGTCATTTTTAAAAGCCACAATTGAAAGGTACTGACTTTAACTCTTAACAAGCATAGCTTATCGCCTATTTTTTGGTCAAAAGAATGCAAAAATACAGCATCATATGTATGAATAAGAAAATGACAACTTTGACATATTTTATTTTAGCCAAAATAATACATTATTCAAACAATTTAGATTTGAAATATTTTTTTAAAATAAAACATCTATACTTAGAAAGAAATAAACTTCTTTTTGTAAAAAAATTATAAAGAATAAAAATAAAATTTATCTCTATTTTGGAAAAAACATTGAAATAAAATTTTTTAATTAAAAAAACTTTACCTAGAAAACAGAAAATTGACTCTTTGTGTAAGAAAAAATATATAAATTAATTTAGATTTTATCCCTATTTTGGAAATGACATCTTAAGAAACAAAGGGCATTAAGGGTCTTATACTGCGAATAGGGCTTTAGTCGACTGACTCTACACTACAGCCTACATGATGAGACAAACTGAAGATCGAGTTGCCAGATAGGCAAAAATTATACTGAAGAGCAGTTGCCAGTTTGTCACAATTTAACTTAATAGATAATGTATTCGAAGTTATTTTTTGTGCGCTGTAGGCCTGTAGCGCGTAGCTGCACGTTCGCGCAAGTTTCAGCCAAATAAAATTCAATCGATAAAACAGGTTTTTCTTTCGGTTTTCGATTTTTAGGGGAATTTTACAAACCGGTTGAAACCCGGTTTTTACAAACCGGTTTTCAACACTAATTTGGAGAGAGCACAAAGATCACTTTAAAAGATTATTTTTGTTTAACTAAGGTCAGTGGTGTTTCCTTGAAAAATAAGAAGAAAATTGAATACCCGAAACTGCCTTCCGCAATCCAACCAGTAATACATTGTGAAACTCTACCAGTTCTTAAGTCCCCTGGATCGTGGAGCGTTGATGATGATGATGATGAACCTGCTGAAAATGAGCCAATGGAATTGTCAGATAAGGATGAAGAGTATCGACAAACTCAAGAAAAAGAACCTCACTTGATAACTCAACCTGAGCTTAATGATCTGGTTCAATATTTGAGTTTACCGAAAAATCAAGCAGAACTTTTAGGGCTCAGATTACAAGGATGGGACTTGCTTGCAAACGATACCAGCATATCCGTTTCTCGCAAACGCCAAAAAAATATGTCAAAATTCTTTTCTATGACTGGTGATCTTTCTTTTTGAATGACATTGATAGTTTGATGATGGCCCTAGGACACGAGTGTAAACCTTTAGAATGGCGACTTTTCATCGATTCGTCAAAACTTAGTTTGAAGGCTCTCCTGGAAATATCTATACTTCAGTTCCTACTGGACAATGCTGTCCATATGAAAGAGTCTTGTGAAAATATGGAATTTCTCCTGAATAAAATAAATTACAAAAGATACAACTGCAATATCTGTGGTGATCTCAAAGTCATTGGGCTGCTTCTTGGTTTACAGCCTGGATATACAAAATATTGCTGTTTTCTTTGTGAATGGGATAACAGAGCAAAGAATTCCCATTATATTGTTAAGAATTGGACACCTCGTCAATCTTTCACTTCTGAACAAAAAATGTTGCGTGCATAAATGATAGATCCTGAAAAAAGTTACTTGCCACCTTCACACATCAACGTAGGATTAATGAAAAGTTTTGTTAAGGCAATGAACAAAGCAGGAGATGGATTCCAGTACTTGAAACAAAACTTTCATCTGATTAGTGATGCCAAAATAAGGGAATTTTCGTTGGTCCACAAATAAATGAGTTAATGAAAGATGGTGCCTTCGATGAAGTCCTGAATAAATCTGAAAAAACAGCTTGGAGTGCTTTTAAAGCAGTGACCCAGAATTTCTTAGGCAACAAAACTATGCAGAATTGTTTGATGACCTTCACCAAGCTTACAGATCATTGGGATGTAATATCAGTTTAAAAATTCATGTTTTGCATTTGCACTTGGATTTTTTCCCGCCAAACCTGGGAGATGTCAGCGATGAACATGGAGAATGGTTTCATCAAGACAGTCCTGCAATAGAGAAACGATACCAGGGAAAGTGGAGTCCAAACATGCTGGTTGTTTACTGCTGGACGCTAATAAGGGAAACCTCAGATATCACTTACAGGCGAAAATCATCAAGAAAAACATTTCAAGTAAAAAACTATTTCAATATTGTCCTCGTGTATTGATTAATTATTCTATCATTGTATATTCGAATATAAAACAGTGATTTTCTCAAAAACCTGACGTGATAGCAAAATTTCGTGATCATTTTCGTAATCAGCGTGCACAAATCTATAAGAATCACAAGATTTCATTTGAAAAAAAAAAAGAAAAGAAAAGTTAAAATTTGTTGCATATGATATTGGCGTAATGTTCGTAATGTTTGCAAGTTTTCAATCTAACGAAACTTCTCCAGATTGTAAAGATTTATTATTATTAAATATGATATGTAAGAGGAGAGACTGTTGGGCAATTCATTTCTTTAAGTACCAGAGGGTGGAAATTATTAGGATTAATTTTATCTATGGCCGAGAGTACCCACTTAATTTTCGAAGCTTTAAATGATCATCACTGAGCATGATTACGGGAACGGAAATATTTTCGTTAGTAAAGACGGAAGAGGAGAATTTATTTAAAACGTCCGTCATTTGTAAGTCATCGTAAATTTGATCGTTGTTTTCAACCACTGTATGAGTGGATCAATAGTCTACTTTTTATTCCTAATTCGGTTTAATTTGGTAATTTGGTTTAATATATAGTGTATATATATATGATACGCACAGACCGTGCATGGAACAAGGAACTCTTCTGGGATAATTAAATCCACTATAGTCCGAATGGTATTTGTCATTTACCATTACTTATTCGGACTATAGTGGATTTAATTATCCCAGAAGAGTTCCTTGTTCCATGCACGGTCTGTGTGTATCATAAAAGACCTCAGGGGACCATTCTGAGTTCATTCCCATCTTGAAACGGACATGTTATGTGCCTTGAAAAGTGGACGCTCAATTCTGCCAGTTGAGGTTTAAGTTTTGGCTTTTGGCTAAAATTATAATAGTTACCCCTTTTTCTTTGATGTATTCAATCTGACGTGAAGGCAGCGAGTCTTTTGCTTATATTGAGGTTCTAAATGTAGCAGGGCTAGGCTGCTTTAAACCCTAGATCCATGTCCCAAAGCTGGATCCTGTCTGCTTTGCAGATAGCTGGTGAAGGAAGCTATATTTATGGGACCTCTTTGCGAGTGACCCGTTGCCCACGTCGGGCTAGCATCATGAAAAGAAAAACTATGGTATTTGTCATTTACCATTACTTATTCGGACTATAGTGGATTTAATTATCCCAGAAGAGTTCCTTGTTCCATGCACGGTCTGTGTGTATCATGAAAGACCTCAGGGGACCACTCTGAGTTCATTCCCATATATATATATATATATATATATATATATTATATATATATATATATATATATACAGGGTGTCCCGTAAGTCTGGAGACTGGAACCATAGGGCAAAATGATAAAAACGGCAATAAAAACGCCGAAGAGACTTTTGGGAACTGTTTTTAAAATGAGCGAGGATGGTAGCGGTTGTATCATCGTCGGTGGGTGTTCTCGGAGGTCCACTGCGTGGTTTATCTCCTATGGATTCCGTTTCCCTGAACTTTGCTACAAGTTTGCCGACACAGCTGTGTTATCAGCGCGCGGTCCGGATGGAATCTGTTGAATTCCTCAGCGACTTCCCTCTGACTCCGATTTCCTACGAGCAGAATTACCTGGATACGTTCTTCCTTACTCAAAGACATCATGGGCACTTGCATAAACGGAAAAACATGAATTACTTATTTTACCCTATGGTTCCAGACTTATGGGACACCCTGTATAGTATATATATATATATATATATATATATATATATATATACGACCGCAGGTCGATCCTGAACGGTCGTTCAAACTCAACAAAAATGAATGAAATGAAATTATATATATATATATATACGACCGCAGGTCGATCCTGAACGGTCGTTCAAACTCAACAAAAATGAATGAAATGAAATAATATATATATATATATATATATATATATATTATATATATATATATATATACAGGGCTATTCAAAATTATTCACCTGATTTCAAATGAGAATATTTTTTAATGTTACAAATACAGAGTGATTTGTGATACATCAACCAAAAGAAAAACTGTCCAAATTTTGTCTCTCACCTCATAAATGCTCTATGTGACTTCCCCTAGTTACACGAGCAATGTCGACACGATAGTCGAATTCCTCCCATACTCGCTCCAGCATGTCCGTTGTCACTGACTCTACGGCAGTAACAATGCGAGTTCGGAGCTCATCCGACGGATGCTCTGAGCACCCGGTGGATCTGTTCTGTAACGTCGACGAAACTCACGCTGCACTGTGACTACCGATTTACAGCTCGAAAACTGCAACACACAAAACGCCTTCTGCTGTGCGGACGCCATTTTCACACTGACTGTTTGTTGCTAGGCTAGGCCACGGCGTGACTTTGGAGCCCTCTCGTGGTGATCTTGTAAAACTTAGAGATTTCCTCTTTCATGTGGTGTATGCCCAGTTGATGCACGGTTGATAGCCCTGTACATATATATATATATATATAATATATATATATATACACACACACACACACACACACACACACACATATATATATACACACCTCATAGTTGCGCTTACTTTTTCTGACAAGTTTTTGTTTCGACTTTTCAATAACTTGTATGCATTTTCATGGGACAGAATATTGGTTTCTTTAAAGTTAAAATAAGCGTTCTCTTTTAACGTTAAACTACTTTTAATTTCATTATTCCGTCAATCAGGTTTAACAGACTTCGCCAATCTCTTTTTTACGTCATTGAATATTAACTGATCCGAAATATTTAAAATAAATATAAAAATAATTCCACGTGACATCAACATCATCTCGCAATAAAGTTTCATCCCAATTATGGGTCGAAAGTCGCAGTTTCATTTCACGAAATTTAACTCTTTTAAAAATCCGAAAAGTATTCCAAACTATCAGAATTATGAACATTAACTTTAATTTCAAATTTTATTTGCTTCTGATCATTGAATCAAATATTATCAATTAAGTCTCGGACTGTATTTAAAACTAAAGCTAGAATATTGAGATCTGGACTGGAATCCTCCTCAACCATTTGTGATAGTGAATTTTTGAGCGATATTTCGTATAATCGAAGATTGGAATTAGAATGTAAAGAATCACCTCAAGTTTCTGCGAGGGAAATTAAGATCTCCCCATAATTATCGCATTACGTTCGCTATTTACGTAAAAATTTAGTTCCTGAAGCTTGTTATCGGTATCGACAGTCTAAGAAAGAGGCCTATATTCTAAACCTATAATTAATTTCTTTCGTGAGTTGTCCTTAATTTAACAAACAAATTTCAATAAGACAAATCGATGTCTTATCATCCCTTAAAATAATCGGATGCTTTGTGAACATGACAATTGTGTGTGGTGTGTGTGTGTGTGTGTGTGTGTGTGTGTTTGTGTGTTTTAGCTTAGTAAAGTAATACGGATAGAGAGAGAGAGAGAGAGAGAGATATCCATGCACGGATTCGACCCCATTTTGCGCTTCGGGTCTATGCCGCAAGGGGACGAAAATCTTAAATAAACCCTAATTATTTAAATATTACACATATGACCTCATAAGAAATAAGTTTATATATATTATCCGTCACAAACCCCCCCTTATGGGGGACCCCAGACCCCTTCGTGCCCGTGGAGGCATGTGTATATTGGCGACTGCTACCGCCTCTTACGGAAATTTCAGCTATATACGTAAAACATTTAATAAACAAGCTGCAGCAAGATGAATTTGAGGTGGTTCGCCACAGGTTCCAGCGTTTTTCGAGGGCGCGATTGCTCGGCTTCGTCATGGACAGTGTTACAGTTACGTGCGGATTTCCGTAACGTAACGCGGCGCTGGACCATCGAAACGGAACAAAGGAGCGCTTGAATAACTCTAAAAAATGTAATAATTATAATTAACCATAATATTAACATATTACCGTTATAACATCATTATTATTGAACTCTCTAACTGCATGCCTCCTCCTTTAAGGAGAGCACACAGCACCAGACTTTCAACTCTTTCTCATTCTTTGCCTGTTTAACTCTCTAACGCAAGAGTTAATCGTTATTTTCAATCTTTCATCTACTCAACCGGTGAACTCCGGCACAATCTCCCTCAATCCATCTTTCCTCCTGTATATGACCTCCAATCTTTCAAACGCAGAGAGTCTAGGCATCTAGAAAACCCTGGACCTTGATTTTGGCTCTCTTCTTCTCCTATGGGGAAGGGGGTCGCTTTTGCGGGCATTTGCCCTTGGCCCCTCCTTCCTTCATATATATATACAGGGTGGGCCGTAAGTTTCCATACATAGGAAAAATAAACATTTTTTTATGGACAACCATTTTTATTTATATAATATGCTCTACATGGTTGCCATTGTTTTGAAAACACATTTCAATACGTGTTCCCCACTGTTGATGAACACGCATTAGCACAGTTGACGTTATGCTTGTAATGGCGTTGGTGATACGTTCCTTTAGATGATTTATGTCTCGTATCTTTTCCTGATACACCATGGCCTTCAAGTGCCCCCAAAGATAGAAATCAAGGGGGGTGAGATCTGGGGATCTGGGAGGCCACTCCACAGGACCACGCCGACCAATCCAAGCATCCGGAAACTGCTGATCCAAATACCGACGCACGTGAAGACCATAATTTAAATTTTCCTATGTATGGAAACTTACGGCCCACCCTATATATATATATATAAAATATATATATATATATATATATATATATATATCAGGTGATGTTTTTCAACACTTGACACTTTAAAAACGAATTTTTTAATCTAACCTTTCCTACACATGGGGGATTAGTCCCCACGTTTATGCCCAATGTGATGTCCTTTCAGCTCACGATACTTACACGATACTTTCGACGGAAGAGTCCTGTTCAACAGATTTCCAGCGGTTTATAGTAATGGAATATCATGGCCACCAACATCACCAGATCTAAACCCCTGTAGCTTTTATCTGTGGGGTTATTTAAAAGATGGAGTGTTTGAACAGAATTCACACACAATTGAAGGATTGCAATCATCAACTGAACAAGAAATTTCTCAGATTTCAACAGATTCTCTGTCCAAAGTACTGCAAAATTTTGTTGTTCGCGTGCAGAGAGTTAATGAATTGAGGGGACATCGCATAGACTCCGACCGGCAGTGTTTCCCAACCGGGGGCCATATGGCTCCCTGGGGGCCATGGCACATTTGAAGGGGGCCACAGGAAAATGTTATTTTGTAAAATAGAGTTAAATCTGCATATTACCTACTGAAAATAATGCTTATGGGGGCCACGGGAAAAAATAAGGTTCCTAAGGGGGGCCATAAGCCAAAACCGGTTGGGAACCACTGGGCCATAGAGCACGTTTTGCACTAGGGGATTAATCCCCCATGTGCAGAGAAGGTACAGTAAAGATTTCATCCCTTTATTTCAGTTATTAAAAAAAAAAAATTCAAAACTTTTAAAGTGTCAGATTTTTTTAAAAAAATCATCCGATATACAGGGTGAGCGAAAAGTCCCTGTGCACCTGCAAGAATTGTAGTGAGCCTGTACCTGCACTGTGCTGGAAGTGGACAGGTGCACAGGGACTTACCGCTCACCCTGTATATGAACCGTCGTTCGAAACTATCATGAGGATATATATGAAATTTCCGTTTCCACACTTCTTTGTAGGGGTTCCGGGGCCCACATGCAGGGATCAGCGCCACTTCTCCACAAACAACCCCCTACGACCCAACCTACTCTTCCATAACGTCACTAATCGATGAAGTCATCACCACAGTACAGCTGCAGTCATGGGCGCCCGCAGGTAGGGGCAAGGGGGGGCGCTTGCCCCCCCCCTGGAAATGCCAAGAAAATATATTAAATATTTTCTAAGAAAATATTTATATCCTAAACTTGCTGAAAAGTATCAACTGCCTCCTAAAGGGTGAAAATTTTTATTTGTGTGCATGATAAAAGGTTGCTACCTTTTTATTTGTTCAGAAGTCCCCCCTTAAAATTAAAACATGGCTGAGGTCTACTATGTCTGATGAGCGACTCTCTGGGTTATGTATGCTCAGTGTACACCGGGAGAAAATCAACTCCAACAAAACTGATTTTATGGAAAAGGTTGTTCATAATTTTGGTAGTGACCGCAGACGACTACAATTCCTATTCAAATGAGCAGTGTAGGTGATGCTCGAAACACCGGTTTCAAATTAGGTACAACATTTACTTCAGTGTACTTTTTTCTTCATTCTATCATGTTTCTGTTATAAATAAAATAAATGATTGTTATCATGTGCATTGTATGTATATACAATATATATTTGCATTTTCCATTACAGAAAATGCAACACTAAACTTGCTTAGAATTAACCTGCTGGTTCCTAAGGGGTCAAAAGTTTATTGCTTGCTCCGGTCCCTACCTATTAATACATTAAATTTTGCCCCCCCTTGGAAAAAATCCTGCGGGCGCCCATGGCTGCAGTCAACAACTAACGATCAATGACAACGTAGAAATTTCCACTGTTTTTCTCACTTCTTTCAATAGAATTTTCACCACACATTTCTCTGCAACTTTAATTCCTAATATTGTGCCAGACTCAGTGAAATCCACTGTTATTCACGCAGTCACCACCTCTTGTTCTATAAAACTTGTCCACAATTTCATAATTTCACTTGTTCCACATTCACAGACAACTCCAAAACCTGTTAACTCCTTTTTCCAATTAATTCTTAAGTAACGAATTTCAGCCAATCTTTCTCTTTTGAGAGAGTAAAATAACCTCACACCCGTATGTCAGAGTCGGAATTAAGGTCCCTTCTTGCAAGTTTTCTCTCAAACACTCAAACACTAGACTAAACCTCTTTTTTAAACTTTATTTTCATTTTTTTTGCGTTTTATTCTGCTTCCAGATTTTGACTTCCTTTAAATATTTCGCTCACCTTGGAAACATTTCATCTATATTCAAGTTTTCAACCCTATTAATTAACAGCTGAAAATTCTCAGTTTCCTCAACATTACGCAGAGATTCCATTTTTACTTGCATTCTTCTTCAATATTCTTCTTCAACACACTAGAATACTGTGCAGTTCATCTTTATATTAATAACAGAGGTGACAAGTGCTAGTTTCTTCTTTGAAATCATACTACCCTTCTTTCTTTCTCCTTCTCTGCCCTCCACTTTCATATTTTACTCTTCGACTTCAGTTCTCTCATTGTTTCTATCCTCTCCTTCCATTCGAACTGCACACCATCCACTTTCTCAACACACTTTTACGATCTGACGCACATCTGCTGGATCACACGTTTTTGTCAGCATCTACAATACATCCAACTCATATCTTTCCCCATATCACTTTTTCTATACCTTGATTACCTGTAGATATTCCCTTAACGGTAAGAAGAACTGCCTTCAAACACCTGTACCTTATCTTCTCCCCTGCATCGCTTGCATCGTGAGCGACCTGCGCATCTACGTGAATTAAGTTCTTCGAGGAACGCCACGAGATCTTCGCCGGTGGATTGCTGTCCGACGTCTCGCAGACAAAGGAGATCGTCTCTCCTGCGTGGACTGACGCGGGAGAAGCCACGACGCTGATGCGGCTCGGTGCGACTGAGGGGAGAAATGAAACCGGTCAATGTGGCACCGCTTCTTGGTTTTTAGTTCGTCCTTTTAATGCATTTGGAATTGCGGAATGATTTTATCGTTATAAGGAAGATATTTTCTTTTCTCATTTTGCATAAAGTTTTACAATTGAAATCATGGATGCTTATCTTTATATATACTATCTGAGGGATATGTTGAAACATTTGGGTAGTGTGACAATATATATATATATATATATATATATATATATATATGTGTTACAGTCAATGTCTAAAATCAGGCAATTTGTAAATTGACTGAAATTTTAGGCAATGTGTCAAATTGGTGATACACACAAAATCTAACCTAACCTAACCTAACCTAATGAATTTTTAGGCAGCATATTGGGGAATACCAGTGGGCATGCATATGCAGCATTACCAGAAAAGTTAGGTTAGGTTAGGTTTTGTGTGTATCGTCAATTTGACACATTGCCTAAAATTTCAGTCAATTTACAAATTGCCTGAATTTAGACATTGACTGTAACATATGTACAGATATAAACTCCCATTCTTTGACGGAATTCTACGAGATTCCAATCCACAAGAGTTTTAACATATCCCTCAGATAAGTATCCAAACGAGTTAAGTCGGGTGATCGAGGCACTCACGATATTGGTTGATGAGTAAGGGTTGAGTAAAGGTTGAGTAAAGGCTGACTAAAAGTTGTATTTAGAAAGTTTCGAACAGCAACGGCATACTGGAAGGTGCCCAATCTTGATGAAAGATTACACTCCTCATATCAACCTCAATAACCCTTAGTTAGGGTAAGTTCATCAAAGAAAAATGGACTGATTATGAAGTCTTGTGACATAGTCCACCAAATGTTAACTTTTGGTTAATTCCTTTCATACTGGTGTGCTTCAGTGATGGACAGGCTGTGATGGGCCTATAACATGGCCACTTCGATCGCCCAACAGACCTCCTTTGGGTTTTTATTTTAGGGTATGCCAAAACACCTGTGTATCATGACAAACCTAGGGATCTGGCAAACTTGTCAAAGAATCAAGAAAATTATTAGATCCATTCCACATGAACATCTTGTTAATGTTCTATTGGGGCTCGATCGTCGAATACGAGCGACGAATGTTTTTCAGATTTTCAGATTTAAAGTTTTATAGTCTAACAAAGATACAAAGGTCCACTCCTGGCTAGCCTAAGAAGGAAGTTAGAAAAAAGAAAATTGACAAGGAAATGAAAATAAGGAATACCGAAACCCTCATACCATGCTTAAACTTACAAACGTATGAAGCTTTCACGCAGGACTAGTAATAATATTAGTAATAATAATAATTAAATATAAAATATACAAGGATGCTCTTCTTCCGCCAGCCACTGTTGACAGAAAAAGTGGTGAAAGAAAAGTTACATTAAAGTAAGAAAAGAATAATGAAAAATTAACTTCACAGTTCATTTACACCAGTGGTTCTTAAACCTTTTGACCCCGTTACCCCTTTTCCTGATCTCAACTAATCTCATTACCTGACACAAACTTGCAATGCCGAAGTTGTAAAGAAAGTGGAAAAATTAATTACTCAAAATAACTGAAATTACCCTTTAATGTGATGGGTGCAACTGTTTTTTAGCTACAAGTTGTATTTTTACCATATTAAGAATTGCTCCATTACCCCCGGAAATACCCAAATTACCCCCTTGGGGGTAATTACCCCAGTTTCAGAACCTCTGATTTACACCATGCATACCCGTATGCATGGTGACCAGCAGAAAATAAAGTATAGCATGAAATGCTAAAGTACTTTTAACTAATGCTTTTTTAAATTTTTTTATTTTTTTATTTATTACTTACAAGAACTCATTATTTCATTGCCGCGTCAATTTCTTTAACTGAATGGCAAAGGTCACCGTAGTGGAAGAACGACTGTTTAAACTTATTTAGATTGTCATCTTTTAGAATTAGATGAGGTAACACTGATCCAAAATGATCTGCAGCTGGTCAGCACACCCCAGTTTAAGAATTCACCCAAAAGTGTACATCATGCGTTGTTTTTCCTCCTTTCTCTAAGTACTTAAGGTATTTGCCAAGTATTTGCCTATTTGCATCCCTCTCACTGGAATTACTTAGATAAGAGAGCACTGATCTAGAAGCATATGGAACTGCTCAGCACACCTCAATTTAAGAATTTCCCTGAAAGTTACATCACATATGTAACTTTCCTCTGATTTACCGTACATTTATGGTACAAAAGTACTTGTCCACCCTGTTTTCAAACAAACATACCGAATATACACACAATTTTTAAGTTTCTATCTGATGCAACTGATTTTTCATGGTTCTTGAATAAAAAATCACCGTATAATGACCAAAACAATATATTTAGGTTTATATTCGAAATTATGAGAAATAAAACCCAATGCTTAACTATATATATATATATATAAGTATATAATAGAGTTAAATTAAATACTATAATAATGATTGATAGTGAAAGACAAGCTGTAGATAAAAGGGCCAAGGTCGACTAGGGATTTGTTATTATTATGTAATTGTCTGATACTTCATTTTGCTGCATTGTATTTTGGCATTCAAGACATTATATTCATTTTTTTTATGTCTTTATTTTTGTTAATATTTAACCAAATTATATATTACCTTGTTTATTTTTATAAAACATTTTGATAGTAAACCCACCTTTCATTGAAATTTGTAAAATAATTTAAAAACAGCCATATTTTGTAGTAGGACTATCTAATTTTACACATACGAGTACAATAGAATCTGATTTACATCTATGTAGTTCTCCTTGACTACTCTTAAATATCCATTTTATATTCCTCTCTTCTTCTTCAGGAATTTAGAGTTTCTCTAGAATTTCGGGAACAACTCTTATTTTATTCCACAAATCAGTAACACGTTGGTGAAGGACAATATTAATTGGCTCCAACTTGGCGATTAAATGCAAATTAATTGGTCTCATTCTATCTATTTGGCTTTTCCCACCAATATATAAAGTGGCTCTATTTTGTACCTTTTGCAGTTCCTTCACCTTTGCTTTGTCGGGTACAAGAGGACTGATCTCTCCTGAGCCAAGTATAATTAATATTAATTGGCTCCAACTTGGCGATTACATGCAAATTAATTGGTCTCATTCTATCTATTGGCTTTTCCCACCAATATATAAAGTGGCTCTATTTTGTACCTTTTGCAGTTCCTTCACCTTTGCCTTGTCGGGTACAAGAGGAATGACTTTTCCTGAGCCAAGTATAATTTTCTTTTGTTTTTAATATTCAATCCCCTAAAAATGAGTAACTTTTGTAAGGGTCTTCCTGTGGTTTGTACTTTCTGTTTTATGCGCAAGATACCGATTTCTCGTCATTTTCAAGACCCAAATTTTTCCATTTATTCCATACTCAAAGATTGCCGTCAACAACTACTTCTATCATCTTCTATCATCGTAATCTAAAGTTTCTTCAACAGTGATGGTAAAAATGTTTTGTCAAAATATGCTGGATATTTTCATTATCATTATTTAAAATAGAGCTACGTTTTTTTTAGTGGTGCACCAATTAATCGGTATCGGCATCTGGCATGCCGATATTAGGAAAATACCTTGCATGGCCGATTAATCGGTCATGCCGATACCGATTAATCGGTGCACCACTAGTTTTTTACTTCTGTCCCTCTTATTCCTTTGATTGTGTCTCCATAAGTTCTTGGGTTAGTTTGAATATCAATTTTATTTATAAGGTTATTCCATATGATTTTTTGTTGTTCATTTAAGATGTAGTTTATTTCTGCATAAAGACGTTTCATTTGGTTGCAAAGAATTATGATGGGGCCATTAATTCGAATATCGTTATAAATTACATTAAATTTCTCTTGTTTAGTTAATGCTGTTCTGGTTAAGGGCGGATGTGGTAAAGTTTTCTATTTAATTTTAGGTGCGCAAAATTCTTCTGTTTTCTTAATTGCACTGACTGTATCCTGAATTTCCTCACCTTCTCTTCGAGCGTATCTTCATTTAAACTTTGCTCTTCATAGTTGTTAAGCAGTTTCTTATACAATTTTCAATTATTTTTGTTATAACATTTTCTTTCCTTCATTGGGATTTGTAATGGGTTGGTTTATATTATCATTATTACTGGCAAATGGTCACTAGGAGTGAGCGGTCCCTCCTTGATATGGTAATTGTAGGGTTGTATATTATTAATTAATACTATATCAGGTTTGGTCGCTGCGCATTGTGTTAAATAAATAGGAAACTCGGGTCCATTTCTCCTCACTATATTTCTATCTATTAACAAATTAAGTTCCTTCCTATAGTAATGTATGTAGTGTAGCCCGAGAGAACAGTACGAGCATCCGGGTCTCCCATAAGAATAACTGGGATAATTTTATGAAAGATATTGTGAAAATTATGAATGTGTAAATAATTACGTCTGGTGAGTTGGTATCCCACAGCAATCTCCATCTCTATCATTGTTGTAAATAAAATCACTGAAGGTAGGCTTCATCCATGATTGTTCCTTTACACTGAATTCCTTTCTTGATGGATATAGCCACTCCCTCATGTATTTCACGCGTTTCATTTCTCTAATAATATTGTAATTAAATATTTAACGCTGGTGCCATCTTTGATGCCATGTTCGGATATAAGTGTAATATCGGGATCTTCAGCCTTATAATTACATAATTGCTATTTTTTATTATCCCAGTGATTTACTGTACATTGTGATCTGTAATTTTAAGCTTAAACACGTTAGCATTTAGTTGTACTTCCATATTTGTTCGTTATTTTCCTCCCTTGATGCGTTCCTTTTCTTTGCTCTCTAGGTGGGGGTGACCGAACTGTACCGCACCTTTTCTTGTTAAATGATTCCTGCGGAATGTGGAAGCAACTATCTCTCGTAATGGGAATATGTCCCCGAATTAAGGCTTTCTCAGCATCTACTTCTCTCTCTGGAAGATGTCATAAACACGTTATTAGACAATGTGTATTAGGACTTAAACAGTAAAAAACACACTGTCCTCGTCTTCCTCACCTAAGATTTAATTTTGGCGCTATTTAAATACTTAATTTAGAAAAACTGGACTCGGAATGGGTCTTTTATCCGGATGTTTGTATACCTTATATCCGGCAAAATAACACTCTGATTAAATTGAGTTTGGATCGGAAATTAATATATATATATATATATATATATAGAAAGGAATACAAAGGAATACAAAGGACAACAAAGAGCAACAGACCGGCTGGTCCCTACGAGGCTGTCTGTTTTAGAAGGAAGATTAAAAGAAGTAAGAACATTTAAAGACAAGTAAAAGTTTTAAAGCAAAGCAAAGAAAAGAGGTTGGAAGAAAGGAAAGGAATCCAAAGCTAAAGTGAAAACTCCAAAATACAGAGGAGGGAATCCAAGCGAAAATTCTACATTATTTCTACGCGCTAACAAATGCTTCCAAAATTGGTGGGGTTTAAGCAGGGTTGGTAAAAACCCAGCAAAAACCCAGCTGGTTTTTTGTTGGGTAGTTGGGTTTTTGCTGGGTTTTGGGGTTTTTGCTGGGTTTTGGGGTTTTTGCTGGGTTTTCCAACCCTAGGTTTAAGGCAAGATAAGCATCTAGTTTCTTTTTAGAGGATTCGATCGAACTACTTTGAACTACGCTGGCTGGTAATCCATTCCACAAATTAACTATACGATTGAAGAAAAAATGTTTAGCTTCATTAGACTTAAAATGTTACCAACTAATTTGAGACCATTACCGCGAGTTCTATCCGCATTCCTGAAAGTGAAATATTTTTTGGCGTCGACATTCTCAAAATCTCCTCAAAATTCGCCTTTTAAAATATGAGTGACAATAAATTTAAGGTTTCTAAACGGACAGCGTATGATTTGTTTCTTAGTCTAGCAATCATCTTAGTAGCTCGTCGCTGCACTCTCTCCATTCTGTCCTGTCGTAAAAATGGGGACCAGAATTGAACGCAGTATTCCAGGTGGGGGGGGCGTACTAAGGAATTATATAATGTTAGTATTGTTTTCTCCGACTTCAATTCACGTGATCTACCAATAAATCCTAAGATTCTATTTGCTTTTCTGACCGCTTCGATACATTGCTTACTCGGTTTAAGAGTGTCGGCAACAATAATACCTAAATCTTTCTCTTCCGTAACATTTGAAAATACTTGGCAATTCTAACTTAAAAGTAGAAGTAAAATTTCGTCTCTCAGCCGAAAGTATATTTAAAAGTTTTTGTATGATTTTCCAGGATGGCAGCGTGGATTTCATGACAGTTTTTTTCTGAGGCAGCTGCACCTAACCTAACCTAACCTAACCTTATGTTGATAAATATAAGCTTGAGATAACATACATAAATAAATGCCATAGCATGTAGCAGAGGCATTCGAGCCTCTGTCAACATCTGTAAAAACTTCATTGCTCAATGTTGAAAATCTGCTTAATGTTGACATTAGGTAACAAAATTGCTTAATATCAACAATCGAAAATTTGGCCCGCATAATGTTAACATTAGATGGTTGCTTGCGTAATGTCAACATTAGGCAATTTTTCACATTCAGCGTAATATACAGGGTGAGTCAAAAGTAGCGCCCGATTTCTGTCAGTTGATTGTTTGTTTGCCATTTGTATTACAGTGTACAAGAAGGTAGAAATAAATGAATGACATGTTTATCTAACCATTTATTCGGGGAAAATTATTACGGAACTGTACCAAGCTGTTTTACTTGCAATTTTCAAAGTGCCCTCCCTCGTGATCGATGCACAATTGCAGCCGAGCAGGCACAGAGTGGCACACACGCCTGCAGAGTTCGATATCAATTTCCTCAAACTTTGCAGTGATTTGAGCCTTCAATTCCTGAATGGTACGAGGCTTTTCACGATAAACAAGGTCTTTCATGAGCCCCCAAAAAAAGAAATCTGGAGGTGTAAGGTCTGGGGAGCGTGCCGGCCACTCGATCGGACCGCGGCGGCCGATCCACTTTCCGGGAAAGTTTTCATCAAGCCACTGACGAACATGACGTCCATAATGAGGTGGAGCTCCATCTTGCTGGAAATAACAGTCCTGATCTTGTACCCTGGGCCAAAAGAAGGTTTGCAGCATATCCAGGTAAATTTCTGCAGTGACAGATCCCTCAAAGAAAAAGGGTCCAATTATCCCTAATGGAGATATGGCTGCCCAAACTGTCACGCCAGGTAAATTTACCTCCTTCTCAACTGTCACTCTTGGGTTCTCCGCAGCCCAGTAGACACAATTGTGTCTGTTAATTGTGCCGTTAAGCTTAAAACATGCCTCATCTGACCACCAGATGTTGTCTAGCATTGTGTCCTCTTCGTCAAGTTTAGCTAAGAACTCTTCGCAAAATTGAAGACGGCGGTCGTCATCTCCTTCATGAAGGGCATGCAGTAAGCGTGGAATGTAAGGTTTCCATTTTTTCTGGTGAAGGATACGGATAACACTTCATTGGCTCACTTCCAACTCTGCAGATAAACGGCGAGTTGACTTTTGCGGACTTTGTTCCAGTCTCCTGATGGCTTCTTCAGCCTTAGCTACATTCGTTGCCGTTTTCGGACGACCGGACTTCTTTGCAGTGGCTACCGACCCTGTTGCTTCAAATTTCTCGACAATCAATCGTATGTTTCTTCCCTGGGGTGGGTTAATATCGAATTCTTGTGCCAAACGGCGTGCCGCCATCGTTGGTTGTTCATTACATTTGTAGTAATGTTTCACGGCCGCAATGCGTTGATTCATTGAAAGGTAATTCATGGTTCAATTTGGTGCAAATTCAGTAACTTTCCAAACTCTCAGCAATAACCTGCAAAACAAAAACAAAAATAAATAAACTAAGAAAATTAATAATCTGCAAGACAATTATTAACAACATGACTTCCCAGAAAGAATCTGACAGCCGAAAAAACAGAAATCGGGCGCTACTTTTGACTCACCCTGTATATATGTATATATATATGTATATATATATATATATACATACACACACACACACATATATATATATATATATATATATATATATATATATATATATATAGAGAGAGAGAGAGAGAGGCCTAAAGTCAATAAAATCTACTCTAGGCTAGCCCAAGAAGGAAGTAGAAAACTTAGAAATAGCAATGAAAGAAAGAACACTGAAAACTTATACCGTGCTTACATTAATAGACGTTTAAAGTTTTCACACAGGAATAGCAGTAATAGTAGAGTATACAACAAACAAGGTTCTCTCCCTCCTTCGCCAGCCACTGCTGACAGAAAATAGTGGTGAAAGAAGATTTATGTTAAAGTAGGAAAGTGTATAATGAAAAGAATAGCTTCAGAGTTCATTCATTCACACCATACGTACACTTATCTCTCGTACTCGGTTACGCATTAGAAGACAGTGATGGAAAATAAAGGATAGCACGCGTGCTAAACTACTAATCTAATCTACGTCATACATTTTTTTAAGGATTTTTTTATTTATTTATTATGTACAAGCAGTCATCATTTCGTGACAAAGCCACCGTACCAAAGATTTATCATATACTGCGTTCAATTACCCAGATAATATTATGCATTTCCATAAAAGACTTAGCTAGTTTATTAAGAAGGTCGGCGAGTGTCTGACCGTGTCTTTTGTAATTGAATGTCTGTCATGCGTATGTGTCTACCAACTCTTTGAATGTCAGGAGTGTTCAAATTGGGTCGCCCGCCGTGAAAGGTGTTTATGTGGCAAGTTATATATTGCAGTGTTCATACTTCGAGGTGTTGTGCCACCACGAGAGCAGAGAAAACTTCTTTCCGGCGAGGAATATCAGTGGAGAGTCCCTGTATCTATCCCCGTATACTTGTCGCTTATGGAGAATGAGTGTGTTTCGTGGGTGATCACCCGTTGTTGCTACGGCAAATTCAAGAGTCTCCCATTTAGAAGTGTTTATGAGGCAGGTGATAAAAGGATGAGTTACTCGATGGTTTATCGTGCTACGTGGGGCACAATACAATCAAATTAAAGTAAAGGGAAGACTAAGTGTAGGAGGAAATTTTTTAACAACCATAAAGGTTCACTGGTTCAGAGGGTACCTCCAACTAAACAGACCTACAATTTAAGAATTCCCCATGCATAATGAGGAACAATAATACATAATACGCATAATATTTATGTATCTTGCGAAATTTATTTTATTGCGAAATTTGATGTACAATATTTAAAACTAAAGTTCCATTATAACTAAGCAGCTTCCTTGAAGAGAAGTATGACTATTCGGAGGTTTTGACTCCCAAGAGATCTCATCAAGCTTCCCATCATCTGAGAACTCCCAGTGCTTTGAAACCAGACCCGACCAGCACTTCCCACTACATTAATTGCAAAAGGAAACATTACTACTTCTATATAAAACTATAAAACTTTCTCTAACTAGCTAAGTTAGATATTCCATGATTTACCTAAAAAGTACTAACATTCCTACACTATAAACCCAGGTAGGGTTCTTAAATTGAAAACATCTATTCAGAAGTTTTGGCTCCAGAGAGAATCCATCAAACTTCCCGTTTCTACCAATGGGTATTATTTGAGAATTCTCAGTGTTCTGTAACGAGACCCGATTTTAAAAATCGGCCACTCCCTCTACTAACTAAAAATCACAGTCTCATTTTAACCGCCATTTAATGCAAAAACGCCCTGGAAAGAGTATCCTCCAAAGGAGTTTAAGATGTCTCGTTTCGATGTCTGGATTCAGATTTGAGAATTGCAGCAGTTTTGTTTTTCAGACTGCAAGAAACGATGCTTGGCTTTGTTCGAGAAGTTCAATTGGAAGTAAATCAATTGTGGCAAAGTTATAATTTTAAATGAACTTCACACATCAATTAAATCGTGAAGAAGTTGAACTTCATAAAATGCACGCGGTTATTCTTTAACGTGTCAACGTGTTAGGTTATTCTTTGACATGTCACCGTGTTAGGTTATACTTTAACATGTCAACATGTTAGGTTATTCTTTAGAATGTCAACATGTTAGGTTATTCTTTGACATGTCAAATAGGTTATTCTTTAACATGTCAACGTGTTAGGTTATTCTTTAACATGTCAACATGTTAGGTTATTCCTTAGAATGTCAACATGTTAGGTTATTCTTTAACATGTCAACATGTTAGGTTATTCTTTAACATGTCAGCATGTTAGGTTATTCTTTAGAATGTCAACATATTAGGTTATTCTTTAACATGTTAAGTTATTCTTTAATTGGAATCCTTCTCCTTATAATTGGCTTGTATTATATAATCCCTTCATTGAAAAGAACATCTTGATAGATAGAAGAGTCGGTGATCAAATTTCTAAACTGGACCTCTCAATCGCTCTCTCTATTATTATTTCTTACTCTTCCTATTTTCTTTTCTTCTCTCTCGATCTAATTCTTTCTTTCTCTTTTTTCTCTCTGTCTCTCTTTTCTGTCTGTTAAGATGATTTTTCCCGTCTGTCTGTTCATTTCTATATTTTATTTACTATTTTTTGTTTTTTTTTCTCACTTCTCTTTTTCTTTCATTCTCTCTCCTCTTTCTTATTCCTCATCTTCATTCTTTTATTCGTTCTTTTTTGTGTAAATCCTACATTTAGCGGAAAGGGCTCGACTTATTTTCATGAAACGTCTCGAATTTGCATTGAAAAATCCGAAGCAAATCTCAAAAATTGCGTTGAGGGAACGCTTTTGCTCGTAAGTGTTGAGAGAATATTTAACATTCCTGGAAATAAGGTGTTAATATTTACGATTCTGAGGGACAAGATGTGACCCGAATAATAAACGCAAAAAAGAACTTGCATTGACAATAGCAGAGCGAGTTTTGACTTTCTTGCGGCCTTCTGGGATGCCAAATGGCAGACATGACAGAAGATGGCATGATAGGTACTGATTACATTTAATATGTGTAAATTAAGGTATCCATCGCAGGATTGATTAATGCGGGATTACAGGATATTAACCCTTTACAGCCGGAATTTTTTGTAGGGTTAAGTTATGAATGCATGTATTTGACATGTTACAAATTTGTCCATTTGGGCGGTTAAGGGTTAAATGTGACAGTAAGAGAAATGAATAACCCAACCGTACACTAACTGTAACCAAACGAAAATGAAATAAAAGTTGATAATATATTGTAAAAAATCGCTGTAAAAGAATGATTTCAAATCATCTTTAAATTTCCTTTTCTTCTTTCGACCTCTTTTCTCTGCTTTGCTTTAAAATTTCCACTTGTCTTTAAATTTCTTCCATTTTTTAACCTTCTTCCTTAAACAAACAGCCTCGTAGAGACCAGCCGGTCTGTCGCTGTTTGGTGCTCTTTGTAGTTCCTTTATATTATTGTGTCAGACTGCTGAGTGTATAATCATTAATTAGAAACAACCTACAGTTGGGCAAACGAGACTACGATTTATTCAAGATAAGAATAACCATATGCTTGAAAGTTAAATGTCGAAAAACAAATACTCTTACAAATAAAGTATATAAAATGAAAGAAAAATTGTGCTGAGCTGAAACAAAATATTTCTTTTACGGAAAAGGGAAAATATTTTTCCTTCCAAAAAAAATGTTCTCGAGAAAATAGACTCGAAAGATTGCGAGAGAAAGTGGTTGTTGTTTAATAATATGAGCCTTTCACTAATTTCCTCTTGCGTTTATATATATATATTGTTAGTATCTTGTCGAGAACGGAATATTTTTCTTTAACATTGTTTCTACCAATATGTAATCGACCAGAGAAGTACTCCGAGGAGAACGTTAGGTAGGAGACAGTGAGGGCTGGAACTCTCGTTTCTCCTGTCACTGTCCTCCTTAGCTGATCTTTATCCGTGTCTCATCTACCTTGTAAGCAGTCCAGCATGTTCTGAAACACATGCTTCTTCCTCTATTCCTCACTACACATACATGTATCTTACACACTACAAATTCTTTTTAAAATTAAAAAAAGGGCATAGTTTTAACAGCCTTGGACACCTTGACTTCGGCTCTCTGCTTTTTCTTCTATGGGAGAACATTTTATGGGGACGTTCCCCCTTGATCCCCTCCTTCCTGCATAAAACAAAATCTGTATTAATGTTCATTTGCCAAAGTTCTGCTTACTTGAGTAACTTATTAATATCTTCTTGAATCTGCAAACGTTCTGCCGCTGATTTTGTTCGTCCCCCCAATTTGGTATCATCCGCAAATTTTTAAATTATATTGTTAATAATGATTACTATGTCGATGTCATTGATATGAATAATAAAAAGAACTGGTCCCAGAATTGATCCTTGAGGCACACCGCTAGTTACTCTTCTCTACTGTAGTTAAAAGCTTTGCCATTAACGACTACTCTTTACGTTCATTAAGCCAATTTTCGATCCATCTGAGAACATTACCATCAATTCCGGGAGAATAAAGTTTAGCTAATGTCTCATATGGGACACTTTATTTACTAATATCATAAAAATGTCGAGCAAATTAGTAAGACAAGAAAGACTACGTCAAAAGTCGTGCTGAGAGGAATCTTTAATAAGAGGAAAGTGGGGCAACTCGGGACCAGTAAGGAAATCACAATTTTGTAGGCATATAGGACGCGTATTT
This sequence comes from Bathynomus jamesi, assembly GCA_023014485.1. NCBI lineage: Eukaryota > Metazoa > Arthropoda > Malacostraca > Isopoda > Cirolanidae > Bathynomus > Bathynomus jamesi. The sequence goes on from JAJOZX010004254.1 coordinate 233,157, forward strand.
GGACCCATTAAATACAAAAACATTTATCTTCACCTTCTGTCTTCCATTCTGTATCACTTTTGGTAGCGTTCTAGCTTTGCATTAGGGGTAAATGGAATTTGAGAAAACCATTGCAATATTTTGGTTAAAAAAATCGTGGGGCAACTCGGAACCCGGGGTTCTTTTTTTGTCCCTTTTCCAAAATTCCAGTACCACGCGGTCACTGCCGCCGTCATGTTGAAATTTCAGACACGACGATACGTGAAAATCAAACACTGATCCATAAGTATCCGACACACAAAAAGCAACAAAATAAGTTCTTACACCTTTGGAGTTATGAATCAAGGAAAAATTCGCTGATGATAAATCAAATTGAGAAAAAAATGAGACTTTCTAATTTTTGCGGAGCTGCGTGGCACAACCCGCCCGATACCACTGTCTCAAGGCCACTGATCAGTGTCGGCACCGACGGAGATAGATTAAAGCTAGATGGCAGCACTAGTTTGGGCTGTAGAGAGGGTGTTTCGAGTTGTCCCGGGGTCCCGAGTTGCACCACCTTTCCCTGAATTATTAATTTCTAAGTGATTAACTATTTTGTTCCGAATGATCGTCTCCATAAGCTTATCAACAACTAAAGTCAGACTAAAAGGACGATAATTTCCGGGAAACGATTTGTCCTCCTTATTAAATATTGGAGTAATGTTTGCAAGTTTCCGATCGAAAGGAACTTCTCCAGATTGTAAAGAATTATTATTATTATGATTAAATATATATGTAAGAGGAAAGACGATTGAGCAGTCCATTTCTCTAAGTATCCTAGGTTAAAGATTATTTGGACCTGGAGTTTTATTAGAGTTAATGTTACCTCTGGTCGAAGCTTTAAATAATCATCATTGAGCATGATTACGGAAACGGAAATACTGTTCATATTTTCGTTAGTAAACACGGAAGAGAAAAATTTTCTTAAGACTTCCGTTATTTGAAATTCATCGTAAATTTGTTTGTTGTTGTCGTCTATGAGTGAACCAATAATAATATGCGTAGATACTTTTTTATTCCGAACATAATTATGAAATTCCCTCGGATTCAACTTAATTTGGTTCACTAGAGATAGCTCATATTTGCCCTCGGATTCGACTTAATTTGGTTCACTAGAGATAGCTCATATTTGCCATCGGATTCGACTTAATTTGGTTCACTAGAGATAGCTCATATTTGCGCCTACTTTTTCTAATAAGTTTTTGCTTCGCTTTGTCAATAACTTGTATGCATTTTCATCCGACAGATTATTTGTTGCTTTGAATTTGAAGTAAGCATTCCATTTTAACGTTAAATTACTTTTAATTTCAACATTCAGCATTCTCCAATATCTTTATACGTAATGGGATATTACTCGATCCTAAATGTTTAAAATAATTAAAAAAGAAATCCATGTGCCATTAATATCATCACGCGATAGAACCTCATCCCAATTATGGGTCGAAAGTTGCAGTTTCATGTCGCGAAATTTAGTCCTTTTAAATCCAAATTTCAAACCCACCGAATTATGAACATTAACTTGAATTTCAAGTGTTATTTGCCTATGATTACTGGAGAAATAGTATTATAACAGAGATATTATCAATTAAGTATAGGTCTATACATAAAAATGAATTTAGAATCTTGAGATCACTCGCGGGTTTCTTGGAGCGGTTAGAAAAGCAAATAAAACATTAGGATTTAGTGGTTTATAAATTTATTGAATTTATATCCGAAAAACCAATGCTAACATTATATAATTCCTTAGTACACCTCCACCTGGAATACTGCGTTCAGTCCTGGTCCCCATATTTACTTCAGGACATAGACAGAATGAAGAGAGAGAAGCGACTCGCTACTAAGCTGATTCCAAGGCTTAGGAACAAATCATTCGCTGCCCATTTAGAAATTAAATTTATTCTCACTTGTTAAAAGGCGAAATCGAGGTTTATTCCAGATGTTTAAAATGATTGACAAATTCGGCGCCAAAAAATATTTTACCTTCAGAAATGCAGAGATAACTCGCGGTAATGGTTTCAAATTAGTTGGTAAACATTTTAATTCTAATGAAGCTAAACATTTTTTCTTCAATCGTATAGTTAATTTGTGGAATGGATTGCCAGCCAGCGTAGTTCAAAGTAATTCGGTTGAGAACTTTAAAAAGAGACTACGTGCTTAATTTGTCTCAAACCATAAGTTAGAAACATTTGTTAGCGCATAAAAGATAAAGGTAAAGGTAACATCCAATGTCCCATAACCCCAGGAAGTGGGGTTTAGGGGCTCAAGCCAGGTTTACCTTAGCCAGAGCCAATTAAATGGGGGTGGCCGGCCCGCCGTCTCACCGTGACGTAAGATACGAAAAAGACAACCGTTCAGTTCTAAGCAGCGCTGGGGTTCGGACCCACGACTCAGAGGAGTCTCAGTACTGTCGAGCGGCACTATAACCGATCGAGCCACGGAATGCTCAAGCGCATAAAACTATTGTAAAAGTTTTGCTCGGATTCCTTCCTCTTTACTTTAAATTTTTTAATTCTCTTTAAAATTTCTCTTTAAAAGAAAAAAGAAAAAATATATATACACACACATTATATATATATATATATATATATATATATATATATATATATATGATACATATGGTACTTTTCCTTCCTGCTGCAAGTTTACTCTCATCCAGCCTGTTCCAAAGAAGGGTGACCGCTCTCAACCTCCATCTATCGTTCAATTGCCTTGAATTATATATATATATATATATATATATATATATATATATATATATATATATATATATATATATATAATGTTTAAACGTATCTCTCTCCTCTTTGGAGGAGGAGATTGTAGATACCAGTTGACTAGGGAAATACTCTCGGGAATACATTAGGTACGAGACAGCGAGTGATGGAACCCCCGCTTCTCCTGTCACTCTTCTCCTAAATTGATCTTTTTCTGTGTCTTATCTACCCAGTGAGCAGTCTAGCATGCTCTCAAACATACACTTTTCTCCCGATTCATCACTACACATATATGCATCTAACATACTCCACAATCTTTTTAAAATTAAAGAAATAATGAAAGTGACATCGTTTGAAAGAGCTTCGGAGTCCCTTGAAGAGGGACCCTTAAATGTCCTACACTTCTGGCTCTCCCGTTACCCGGGAAATGGGGCTGGTTCTGCTACCGCTTATTCGAGATGTCCTGGACTTTTCTCTCTTTCACTTTTTATAAACTTCCGCAGCATTCGTGGCCTTTCGTCAAATTTCCAACCTGTTGATCACCACCTCTCCTCCTTTGCACCTCACCTTCTCCTCCTCAGTGAAACTTAAGTGTCTTCTACTTTCTCTATATTATTCCATTTCATTCCTAAGTTGGATGTTGCGTATATGTACGTAACGACATAACTTGCTCTCGTATTTCCGAACTTAAATCATCTGAATTCTACAGCCTCTGGCTACGACCTACATACCATTCTCATACTAAATACATCTGAATTTGGAACACATTCTATTCCACTCTTCTTTCGCTGAAATTTTCAATTTTTGGTGATTTGAATGTTTACCACCACCTTTGACTTTGCTCCCATTTCACTGACATTCCTGGTGAACTAGCTTACAACTTCTCTATCCTGAATGACCTAGAGCAGATTTTACAGCAGCCAGCCTGCTCGTATCTCCGATCACCTTGGAGATAGGCCCAACATTCTGGATTTATTTCTAACCACTTAATCTTCTTATTACTCTCTCCAGATTTTTTTTCCGTTGGACTCCTCTGACCACGATGTTATATCTGTTTCCTGTCCTATAACTCCAGTTCGGCCTTTGGATCTTCCCAAGAAGCGGAGCCTTTGACACTTTGGCGCCGCTGATTGGGAGGCTCTTAGGCAGTAGTTCTTTGATTTTCCATGGAATGATTACTGCTTCCGTGGCCAGGGCCCCTCTGAGTGCGCTGATTGCATCACGGAAGTGATTCTCTCGGGCATGGAGGCGTATATTCCATATTCTTTTCCTACTACCACTGCAAAAAACCTTTGGTTTAACTTTGCGTGCTCTAATGCTATCGGCATCAGAAAGAAGGCCTTCAAAAGGTACCGTCGCCATCCATCTCCATCTCATTCTGTTTTTATTTCTTGCCAGAATCGTGCAAAATCTATTCTTCGACTCTCCAAAAATTCCTTCATCAGACAAAATTGTGGAAACCTATTTAGTTCTAATTCTTCTCGCCCTTTCTGGCTCCCAACCAAAACCCTCTCCAACAACTAATTAATTCTTCTTCCCATCTTTTTTATCATTCTGACGGTCCAGTTGCCGTCTCTTCTCCTGATAAAGATGACTCTTCACTCAGACTATTGCCTCTAGACGATGCCGGTGCTTTTCATCCATCTCCTCCTCCCTCTGAATTAATTATGTCTGAAATTAGAATCGCCTCAAAAGATTTTTTCGCCCTATCAGCGCTCAACTGTAGGAAGGCGTACAGTCCTGATCGGGTCCCTCCTGTTGTTCTCAAGAAGGGTGACCGCTCTCAACCCTCCATCTATCGTTCAATTGCCTTGAATTTTTGCCTTTCCAAAGTTTTTGAATCTATCATATTTTTAACAGAGAGATTCTTAAACATCTCTATACTCACAGTCGTTTTTCAGATTGTCAGTATGGGTTCCGCAAATAACGTTCTAGTGCCGATCTTCTTGCTTATCTCTCTGACTCTTGGTCGTTCTCTTTTCGGGATTTCGGTGAAACATTTGCTATTGCGCTAGATATATCAAAAGCTTTGAGAAAGTCTAGCCTAAATCCTTAATTTCTAAACTACCCTCCTTCGGTTTCTATCCTTCTATTTGTGCCTTCATCTCTGATTTCCTTTCCGGCTCTATAGCTGCAGTTGTACTGTAGATGGCCACTGTTCTTCTAAAGCTATTAATAGTGGTATTTCTCACGGCTCTGCCCTGTCATTCTCTCTCTCTTCCCTTTATTTATCAATCTATTAAGTTGCACTTCCTGTCCTATCTACTCATATGCCGATGATTCCACTCTTCACGCCTCCACCCGCTTCATAAAGCGTCCCTCTCAACAGTCACTACATGCTTTGCATGTCCTGTGGCGCACCTCATCTCTGAACTTTCTACTATATCTGATTGGGGGAGAGAAAACCTTGTGATTTTCAGTGTCTCAAAACCCCAGTTCCTTCATCTGTCTACACGTTACAATCTTCTACACCACTATCCCCTTATCTTCAACCAACTCAATCCTTCTCCTTCTTTTAGCATTCTTGGTGTTTCCTTTACTCGTGATCTTTCCTAGGAAGATATACTCTCCAGAAAGATATACTCACATATAATCTCTTTCTAAAACAGCTTCTAAAAGTTTAGGTGTACTGTACTGATTCCGCAGTTTCTTCACCCAAGTCAGCTGCTGTTTCTGTGCAGGTGTCTTGTCCGCCCCTGTATGGAGTACGCTTCTCTCGTGTGTGGGGTGGCTCAACCCTCACAACTCTACTTGACTGCATGAAATCAAAAGCATTTCGTGGCATCAAATCGCCACTGCATACTGACTGTCTTCAATCCCTCTCTCTTCCGCGCACTGTTGCCTCACTCTCTCTTTCCTATCGTTATTATAATGGACACTGCTCTCCTGAGCTCTTCTGCTCTTCTGAACTCTCTAACTGTATTCATCCTCCTTTAAGGAGAGCACGCAGTATTAGATTTCCGACACATTCTCAATCTTTCATCTACTCAACCTGTGAACTCTGGAACAACCTTCCTCAATCCATCTTACCGCACTGTCTATGACCTCCACTCTTTCAACCGTAGAATGCCGAGTCATTTAAAAAAACCTTGGTCCTCGATTTCAGCTCTGTTCTTCTTTTTACGTGGGAACCTTTTTGCGGGTGTTCGACCTTGGTCCCTCCTTCCTGTATATTATATAAGAGTATATATATATTAGGGTTGGCAGTGCTCCGGGTCCAGAGCCAGGTGCCAACTCCAAGATTCGGAGCCGAAGCGGAGCTGGAGCTAGACTTATCTGAGCGATCCGGAACTTGGCGCTGGAGCTGAAGCCTGGAACTGCTCCACTTATAATAGGGTGAATGTCAGCAAGTTTAGGGGATGGGAGCCAATCACTAGTGATTGGTGTTTTGGACGGTTTGACGTTGAACGGTTTTCTTTGAGCATGTAAAACACTAGTTGTAAACAAACTGGACCGCTGATGTTGAATGTACGAATGTGCATATATTATTTAATTTAGGATATGAAGCTGGGGTTAGTGGAGCAGCTCTGGAGCTGGAACTGGGTTGTGGAGCAGCTCCGGAACTGGAGCTGGGGGTTACTCTCAACTTTGGAGCCGGCCTGAAGCAGGAGCTGAGTCACTGGAGAGAGAGAGAGAGAGAGAGAGAGAGAGAGAGAGAGAGAGAGAGAGAGAGAGAGAGAGAAGAGAGACTTGGCAAACTATTGATTACAATGACTTTTTGTGCTAAAACTACACGACGGAGGATATTCACGAAAGGCGACCAATTCATTTCTATTCTCTTGTTGATGATTTGAAATTTGTTTGCGAGGAAAACCTTCCGAATTCCTCTTTAAATATTTCGTTGTGATTAATTTTGGAGGTTCATTTCATGATGGCGGAAAGGGTCGACAAGAAATACTTTTTAATTTTATAAATATCACATTCTTTGTATAAAAGAAGAAACCACTTTTCGGAGTTAATGCGTTGTTAATTTCATCAAAATGACCTTACTCTATGCAAGCCTAAATGTATATTTCAACATAATTTTGGATTTTCAGCGTTGGGAGTTGGGAAGGACTTTTCACGATAATGAATGAATGTAGACACATTTAAATTCCTTCAGTTCATATTCACGAATCTAATAAAACTTTCCTATGGAACCTTTTCTATGGAAAATTCATTCAATGTTTTAGTCCCATAAATTAAAGATATACCTTGAATGTTGTTTATGATGAGACAGAATGAAAAAATCAGATGAACTAATTTTAGAATGAAGTAAGAAAGAGCTTCATTCATCCTTCGAAACCATCCGTTTATCAACTTCAATTATAAATTATTTCTACTTCGTATAACCTTTTCTCAGAGATACATTGTTCTTAAATATATTTTGTAATACCAGGAATATGCAAGATGAGTTCCATTTTTTTTCCACGAAAAGAACATTAAAAATAAATTGTCAACAACTGAATTTTTTTCGCAGAATGAAAATAAACGTCAGTCGTCTGTCAACAAAGATTCAAGATCTTGTAATAATGAGAATGAGGAAAATTGAATTTGAAAGCGTTTCCAGATCACTCCAAAAACGGTTAGTGATTGCAGAATAACAGAAATGTGTGTAGTAGTGAATACATACACATACATACATAATTATATATACACAGGGTGTTCACAACCGGTCTGCCATACTTTAGGGCAGGGATTCCCAAAGTGGTCTGTACAGACCCCCAGGGGTCTGTAGGAAGCTTCCAAGGGGTCTCTAAGCTTTTGGAAAAATAGTAACATTAACTTGTTTGTAACTGAATTCATAATTTTTTTTGTGGGGGGTCTATGTCCGTATCGAATTAATATTTAGGGGTTCTTGGTGGTAAAAGTTTGGGAACCCCTGCTTTAGGGGGTGATTTGGGGGTGATATCGAGTAAATATGTTAATACAACATAGGTGATATTTCCAACCGTTTCGGAGCTACGGACGTTTTAAGATGTGCAAGCAATAAATCCCTCCTTGTGTGTAATTCGATAGATGGCAGCACTGGTGTAGTTTCTGTTAACGAAGTTACCACTACTAATCCTCACTTTTTTCTTCCAGTTGGTTCTGATCTGTGGTACGAGACACTGTGTTGCGCTAAGGTGAACAATCAAAATGAATTAACAGTTCACACCCGCTGAATACACTGATATCCATTTCATTTATGGATTCTGTGATGGTAACAGCAGAGCGGCAGTTGAGGAATATCGAAGACGTTTTCCGAACCACCGAATACCGAACAGGCAAGTGTTTAGTGACACACACACACACACACACACACACACACACACACACACACACCAGAGATTAAGGGAAACAGGGACAATTGTTCTACGTAACCAAGAACATGTAGCACGACGGCCCGTTGCTGTGGAGGAGCGCATACTGGACCTAGTACAACGTGGCCTAATTACCAGTGTTCGAAGGATTTCTAGACGAATTGGTGAATCCGCATCACGTGTGTGGCGAACCATACATGATGAGGGTTTGTATTCCTATCATTTACAACGAGTGCAAGCTCTTCAACCGGATGATTACAATAAACGTGTTAAATTTTGCCAGTGGATGGTTATGCATCGCCAAATTCTTAATCGCATACTCTTTAGTGATTAAGCACAATTCATTCGGGACCACTTGCGGTCCCCACGGCATCGTTAAAGGAAACTTTCAACATCGATTCTCGGTGAATGTTTGGTGCGGTGTAATTGGAGATCAGCTGATTGGACCGTTCGTTTTGGAAAACGATTAACTGCTGATATTTATCTGAACTTCCTGACGAACGAATTGCCGCTTTTGATAGAGGACGTGCCCTTGGAGACAAGGCGCAGGATGTTCTTTCAGCACGATGGGTCGTCATGTTACGGATTATTTGAATCAGCGGTACGGATATCGTTGGATTGGTCGTGCTGGTCCAATATCGTGGCCCCGAGATCTCTGGATCTAACCCCGTTAGATTTCTTTTTATGGGGCCTTATGAAAGAGATGGTCTACAAGACCAAAGTACAAACGAGAGAGGAACTCTTGCGTGGGATTATGGATGCCGCTGCTTACATACGAGAACACCTCGAAATGATTTAATGGGCAGTGGACATTTTGAACATTTATAAGGTGTATCTCATAAAATGTAGCAATAAATACATCAGATTAATACTCTCGTTTACTTTTTTCCGTGCACCTTAAGACGTCGGTAGCTCCGCAACGGTTAGAAATAGTACCGATGTTGTATTAACTTTTTTTACCCTATATATATCTCTGCAGTCTTTTTTTTTAACTTTTTTTACCTCTACATAATCTCTGCAGTCTCTCGTAGCCCCGTATGGTGGCGAATACTGGCAAGGGCAATGTTTGAGATGTCTTTAGTGTTGTATTTCATTCTCTTCGGCGAAGGTTCAGATGGCATTTTGGAGCTATCATCTGATGTTGTTTCTTTCTGTTCATCTGAAGAGCTTTCAAAGGAGTTAGAAACTTCTTCATAGAGCTCTTCATCTCTTTGGGTGGCTTCTTCACTCTTCTTTTTCTTCCTTTCTTCCCTCTCTCGGATTTTCTCTTTTTTCTTAGCAATAACAATCTGTTTTTAGGTTTCTGAATAATCTGCCGAACCAAACTGCATACTTCCTTGGCCTCCTGCCTTTGTTCTCTGCGCCTTTATGAAAGCCAGCTCCAAAACAGGGATCTTCTTCTCACGAGGACAGCGACAATCAATGTGAGGGTGAGGTTTCTTTTGCATGAGGGAGAACAATTGGCTTCAGAACACAACTCTATGGGACACTGGCAGTTAAAAATGTCAAGAAGAGTATCAAGTGTGTGCAGAAATTTATTTTGCTTTGCTAGTTTTCCTTTACCAAGTGATGTCTCAACTGCTTTGTGCCACAGCTTTGTTAATTTTAGCTCAATAGTTCTATACTGATTGAGTACAGGTGGTTTGAATAACACATTAGCTTTTTTCCACTGATGCAGAAGAGGGGGAATCATGTCCCTTATGAGCTCTTTCTCTGTGTAGTTCCTTCTATCCTTTGTATTTTGTTCACGAAGGAGTAACCCTAGTCTCAGCATGTCTCGCACTGTTGGTAGTTCTGATACGGGAAGCTCCTTGCCTGTACCGATTAACAGGCTCAAGTGGCATGACGACTGACCTCTTGTCTTCAGTTTTGGCATCTTAGGAATATCTGAAAAGAAAGAAAAACATTTAAGTATTTTATATCAATTACGATGTTTCAAAGTTTAGTCATTCGATGTTCTAAAATTCAAAAAAAATATTTCATGGGATTACAACATAATTAGACAGAAGAATATGATAATAATAAATAATTGTAATAATCAATAATCCATACTTACAGTTAAACTGTAGTATTCGTCTAGTAGAATAACTATGAAGTAGGTACAAGAGCAATAACAGCAAACCACCGTCTATGACATCTAAGAGGCAACTGAGGACTGAGTGTGAGGGACAGTTCTATTCATGTTGTGACTTGTACATTGTACAACAACTATATGACCTTGAAAACACTCCATATGCGATCAGTGGGATAATTCTGTGACAGATGAATAGTTAATCAATTTATGTCCTATTATTTAGTAAAAGAGTCAATTTCTGAAACTTTAAGGTAAAATTGATGTAGGTAAGGGTTATTTTATTTCATTTTGGTTGGCCAATTTCAAGTTTTGACATGAAAAGACACTATATTTTCACAACCAAAATTGATTTGAAAAAAGTTGACAAAATTGACACACCCTAATATATATATACACACACACACGCACACACACATATAATATATATATATATATTATATATATATATATATATATATATATAAGCAAACAACCACAGGGAAAAGGAAACACGAAGTCCGAGCGCTTCGTGATATATCACGAAAGCGCTCGGACTTCGTGTTTCCTTTTCCCTGTGGTTGTTTGCTTATTAATAAGATCACGTGTTATTTTGTGATTTTAGTGCATATATATATATATGAAAAGTAGGGACATGGGAGATGATCGATAAATACATTAGTAGAATTGATGTGACTACAGGGAAAGAGTGATTCAAGGAGACACTCACACCAAATCCAACATATTATGTGGATTACCTCCCATTCAGTGTCATTCCCATTCCTATTCCCATTCGCAGTCAGTAGGTTTGATTTGATTTGATTTGATTTGATTTGATTTGAAAAAGAATGTCACTCCCATTCGCGGTAAATGTACCAAATAAAAATAGCTAATGATCATTAACCTAACCTAACCTAACCTAACCTAGCCCACAATGGGAAATCCGTGGATGAGAATGAAAATGGCATGAAATTCACATAGATCGATTTCAGAATTTTCTCCTTTGAGCTTCTCAATCGTGTTTCTTATCACTGTTCGTCGCAGAATGAAATTGGAATGACATATGGAGTAGGAAGATTACCTATTAAGTGCAGGGCTTAAAGTAGAAACCGATTACTCTCCACTTCGTATCATTCCCATTCCCATTCACGTTCCGAAGTGGGAATGCTTAAAATGGAAATTCCACATTGGGAATAGAGCTCCTGATTTTTAGAAAAGGATCGAGAATTGCCTCCTATGAGATTCTCACTTTCCGATTATATATATATACACACACACCGCAGTAAAAATTATACAAATATTACAAAACAATAAACAAATTATCCGTTTCAGCCCGGTGCTCTCTCAAGGTAATGAAGAAGTTAAAGTTGGAGACCACATCGAAATACAACCGAAACTAAACTCGTGGGACTTAAAGTCCGAGTCAGTCCAGGGTTGCCAAGCGTCAAGGATTGCTCTGAATAGTTCAGGAATGGCGTGTTCATGAAACGTTTGAACTCTGTCCTGGACGCTCAGTGTCTTGTTTTTTTTTTTATATACAGTATCTTTGGGATTAGAAATATACTGAAATCCCAATGATTCATAAAATCCTATTAAAATTTAAAGTAGGAGTACATCGCGACAGGATGGTCTTCAATGCGTGCGTGTTGTTACTTCCAGTATTTAGTGCTTACTGCAAAAGAGTACTTAATTTAATGAGAATAATGTGGAGCGATGGAAGAAACAGAATGAATGATTAATTAGTGAAGTCAGAGCAGCATTAACAGGGGCGTAGCCAGGATTCTGGTAGGGGGCGTTTCCAAAATTGTCCGAAGTAACCACGACCCGAACTGATAATGAATGAATTTGCACTTACACATCAACAAATGTTCACATTATTTTAAGGGGTCTGGGGTAACTACTCCAGGAAAATTTTATATTTTTTATGATAAATGGTGCATTTTAATGAACTTTGAACATAACATATATTTAGATAACAAGAATATGTAATTACAGGTTTATATGATAATTTACTAAAGGAGGTCTGGGGTGGGGGAATGTTCATCCGGGAAAGATATAATCAATGAGTGATTTAGAGTAAGAGTAAACATTTATTGTCATAACAAACACTTAAAAAGGAAAAAGTAAAAGACACATTCAACATATATTTCATGTTTTATTTTGATTACACATCCAAAGTAAGTATAATTTATCACTACCACATTGCGACTTCATTAACATTTTATTTTGCATTGTTACATTCACTTCACTTCAGTTATTCTCATCTGCAAGAATGTTAACAAGTTGCAGTTTTCTTGGATTGCGGCTGGCAAAGATATCAATAATATCATTGACTTCCACCGAAATGTTTCTGTGGATGTGGAGGAGGCTGAGGCAGATAGTCGCGCATTCTCCATTGTTGATCTTAAATTATTCTTGATGCGTTTCAAGCCACTGAAAGACCTCTCAGCAGAGCAGGAGGTGACTGGAAGGGTGCAGAGGATGGTCAGCAGGATCAGGATGTTGGGAAACATGGTGGTGGCATGCTGCAGAGCTGATGATGGAGAGGAAGGCAGGGTACCAGCATGTCTACCTCGACCATGCCTTGACCTTGGCTCAACAACGACTCATAACTCGGCGCACGAACGACAAATAATGACATGGCAAGTGCACATTAATAAAAGGTTACATGACGTAATTAAATGTAAATGTAACGGAACATGCAATGCTATAACATCTTCCCTTCTTAAGAAAAAAGAAACATACCATATCATATATCATATCATAAAGAGAAGTGTTTTACATTGTATTATGTAATTTGTCCTTTTTTATAATCTATAAGAAAAAAAATTTACAGATCTGACAATGAAGTGAGGTTACCCACAGGTTAAGTGAAGCCACCCAGGTGACAGATTACGTGAGCGGCCAGGCCTTTGATCACCCATATCTGGGGCTACAGCCAAATAGGGTTAGGTCAGGTAAATTTCACAGCTTGAGTGTTGAAGAACTATTTAATTGTAGTAATGGCAATCCAGTGATTGTGCAGGTCTCAGCAAATGATTGCTTGGTCTATTGGTGATTTTGTTTTTCTCCTCTTTCTTGGCTTGGAGGGGAGCTTTCCGGGCAACCAGAAAACCCCTCTGGCTATGCCAGTGATTAATATGTCTTAACTTTGATATGACCTGTGGGGGCTTTCAAAGCTATGCCTTGAACAACTAAAACTACTTCAGTCTTCTAGGAGTGTCGGCAGATATAGCTTTCAAAAACATTTGTTCTAACGAGATTCTGTTGGGCCTTCAACGTGTGAAATGTGAATACAAGTATTGCCATTTATTTATTTTTGCCCAGGAATTCTGACTTGGAGAGTTGGCAACACCAAGTCCAACCGGAAGTACTATAAATTGTACTGCAATGCAACGTTTTTACAAATGATTCAACATGTTTATATATATTTTTTAGTTATTGGAAAGGAACCAAAACGTGCGTGTCACTTAAATGACTAATTAATGAAATATTTAGTCCTGAATAACACTAACTTTTATACTTTTAGGTTTAAAGAACAACAGTATACCCATCGTTAAGGGGTCTAAAAGAAAAACTGCAAGGAGGCCTCGTACATCTGGCTAACTGATATTTTATCAGGATATTTTATCGTGATTTAAGAATAAGTATGACTACATTAAACCATTTTAAGTAACGCAAGATTCCCAATACAGGTTCAATGAACCAAAGTTATCATAAAGTTTCTGTGTTATTTTATTCTTATAAGTGAAGAATCAGAACTTCATAGGAAGCAAAACTGTCATCTTCATATTACAAATGTCTGATACAGAAATGACCATGATTCTAAAAGCTTTAATGAGTTAAGAACTGTAGATGAAGTGGTTATAGAATGGTCATTTATACAGTAATGCAATTTTCTGTTGAAAGAATTTTTTTTTTCAGGACTCCATTATATACTGAAACCATTCACAAATCAAATGAATAAACAAATGGTAAAAGAATTTTGTTTGTTCTTGTGAACAATATTAAAATGTCGTTACTACGAACATACGTTAATGTTTTTACATTTTTTATGATCGGAAGTTTCTTTTCAGCTTCTAAGAAACTTTTTGAATTTTAGATATGAAATCTAAACTTTAGATATTAATGTCTGTTAAAAGATTATCGAAAACTAATAAAACCCTGATTCTTTACAGATTCTCCACATATTTATGACTTTCCAGAATTTTAGTAGAACCTTTGTTTAGCTCTGCAGGAGTTAGACAACTGGTAGCTTCCAAGTGGAAACAGCTAGCTGCATCGTGAAGGGTTTTGGCAATTTATCGTCCTCAAGTCTTGATAGATAAACTAAGAATAAGATACGTTTGTAAAGTTTAGTATTAGAAGCTTAATTAAAAATTATTTATCTTTCGAGATTCTTTATCAAAATTTTTAAGTACGTTTTACTCATAGAATCGTGCCTTCTATCTCTAAATTTATATTATTTTTTGCCTCAAGGATGCAGTTCGTCAAATATCTTTCTTATCTTCAGATTGTGGGTTACATATATGATTGCCGTGTACACAAAAGCAATAAGTTAAAATTCACTTACAAGGAATAAAACTTGGATTTAAATTTCTTCGAGCACTTTGGAAATAACTTTTTTCGCTTTCAAAACCTCATCTAAACGATGGTTTTCTTTCATTTTTAAGGGAAAAAAGCATGTCAGATGTCGGATGTCTCCATACGAAAATAGTTTTAGGAATTTATTATACACAAAAATTAAAGATAAAGGAGAGGTTTCCTCGTGGAAATTACTCTTACTTCTTCAACGATGTAAAAAAGTGTTTGCAGGAATATATGCATACGAATTTACGCCAGATTTTACCGATTTTCTGAATTCATTTACAGTAAAGTGGTTGATGACATCCGACATAAATTTTTCTTTCAGAAATAGGAAACTATTCTGTCTGATATAAATAAATGCTCTTCACTTTCGGTTAACTGGCATATCTATCTATCTCCCTATCTATTCAGCTATCAATATATATATATATATATATATATATATATATATATATATATATATATATATATATATATATATATATATATATATATATATTATATACACAAACACAAGGGATATATCTACGCATTTTATATTTTCCTGTAACCATTAACCTTGTCGCTCACAATAGGATACTCAAAAGAACATTCATTGTTTTGAATCTAAGATGAAACAATGCTGAAAATCCATTACTTTTTTCAGGAACTCGTTTAAAAAGTCACAAATATTTTAAGGTTGCGATATTTTCTTCAAAATTAGGATACAAAAAGCACGTCTTGAATCAAAACTTTAAATAAAAATTAGTATAATAATAATGATTGGGGTTGTTTAACCTCCTTCGCAACATCTAAGGTCATATGATGGATGGGACCAACAGCTTTACGTGGGATCCGAACCACGGGTCGCTACATAATCTGGACGTAGAGGACGGTCTCTCACCCAACTACTACCCAGACCCAATGTCGCTTAATTTCGCTGATCAACGGGAAGAGGTGTTACGACATTGGGCGACGACGTAACCCAAAGAGAGAGAGAGAGAGATTAACAAAGACCCTAAGATCCACTCTAGGCTAGCCCAAGAAAAAAGTAGAAAGAAAAGAAATTAATAAGACAAATGAAAATAAAGAAAGCTGAAAATTTATACCAGGTTTACACTTATAGTTGTAAAGTTTTCATATAGAAATAGTAGTAATAGTAAAGTTCAGGATAGACAAGGTTCTCTCCCTCCTTCGCCAATCACTGCTGACAGAAAATAGTTGTGAACGATGATTTATAGGAAAGCAAGAAAAAGCATAATAAGGAGTAGTCAGCTTCAGAGTTTAGTCGCACCATGTTCTCAAATTAGCATTAGAGGACAGTGGAAAATAAAGGATAGCATTAAACACTAAACTACTTAATCTAATCTACACCATTCATTTTTGAAGGAATTTTTATTTATTATGTAAAAGAAGTCATCATTTCATCGTTACATCATTTCTCCGTTGAATGCCGAAGCCATTGTGCTGAGAGACTTGCTTTTAAATATTTACTATTTACATTAGCTTTGGAACTGGAATTACTTATGATAGATAAGAGAGTACTTATCCAAAGGCGCATCCAGCCGGTCACCACACACCAGTTAAAAGCTTGGAAGCGAAAGTGATTCAAGTGCATTTTTTTTTACCGATATTTGTCTTTTGCCAAAAAGTAACTCAAGTACTTGAATCATCACTCTGCACGCCGAGTGCTTGCTCGTGAAGTGTCTCAAATGATTCATTTTGTGGGAAGAAAAAAAACCGTGATCAGAAGTGACTCAAGTACTTCAAGTACTTCTTGAGTTTTAGCGTTCTGAATGCACTTAAATCACTTTCACTTCCAAACGTCCAGTTTAAGAATTCCCATATCAAGAACATATTTTTCCCATTTCTTCAGGATAGAGAGAGAGAGAGAGAGAGAGAGAGTGTATGTTACAAAGTCATAGACTTATAAAGAACCTATGGTCCACTCTTGACAAGCCCAAGAAGACAGTAGAGAGAAAACAGAAACGAAGTTAATGAAAAGAAAGAATATTGAAGACTCTTCTAAAAGAATTTTAAAATAAAAATAAAGGCTATCACTTGATAATTAATAGTGCTGTGATAGCAGACCTGACCAGCGCCTCCTACTACATTTAAGAAAAAGGAGAATATCACCATCATCACCCCAATAAACTCTTCCTATTACCTTCCTTTTAGGCTTATTCGAAAGTTTCGATTCCAGAGCGATCTCGCGATCTCACATTCACAACATCCAGTACTCTGTAACCAGACCTGACCATCGCATCCTAGTAAACTTACACCCAAAGAGATAGCGCTGCTTTTATCCCTGTACAATGTACATAAATCCTATATACCTAAAGAGTAGCCTTTTTGTAAACTTAATTAACTACTCGGAGGCTTTAACTACTGTGAATTCTTATCACTTTTCCTCAAATTTTAAAAAGGTAAAATAAGAACTGTCATTTGAGAACTCCCAATGCATTGCATCCATACCCGAACAGCACTCCTACGACATTTACTACAAAAGGGAAATTGAGCTATTTCCTTTACTAAATTTAAAAAAAAATCCCAATTTACGCTCCCTTTACTGCAAGAAATACCTCTCTAACCTATTATTCATTGTATTTACCAGTGTTTGCTAATTGTGCAACCCGCGCGGGAAGGTTATTCCACCTCTGGACCATCTTATAGATGAGAAAGCCCCTCACAACGTTTGCCTCAAATCTTTTGTGTATTATTTTAAAATTACTATTTTTCGTAATATGCCTATCGTTTCGGACAAAAATATTCTCATAATTTATGTTATTAAAAAAAGGCTTAAAATCTTGAACACATTGATTAATTCGCCTCTCAAAAGTAGAGTTTCAAGCGTATACAAATTCAGCTCTTTGAGTCTGTCTTCGTATGTTTCATTACTTAACGTTGGAATAAACTTTGTTGTGCGACGCTGCACCCTTCTCACCATTTCTATAGCCTTAGTCATGTATGGAGACCAAAACTGTACAGCATGTTGGTCCTAACATATAGGCCTGTGCGATTAATCGAAAAAGTCGATTCGGGTCGATTCAGTAAAAGAATCGAAACCTGACTCGACTTAGAGCTAAAAAATTTCGATTCTTCGATAAACTGGCACTACTCCTAAACCATGGAATGTCGAAACCGCGGAATAACAATTGAAAAAAAAAAATATATATATATATATATATATATATATATAATATATATATATATATATATATATATATATATATATGTTAAACACAGACTGTGCATGGAACAAGGAACTCTTCTGGGAAAATTAAATCCACTATAGTCCGAATAAGTAATGGTAAATGACAAATACCATAGTTTTTCTTTTTCATGATTTTAGCCCGACGTGGGCAACGGATCTCTCGCAAAGAGATCCCATAAATATAGCTTCCCTCACCAGCTATCTGCAAAGCAGACAGGATCCAGCTTTGGGACATGGATCTAGGGTTTAAAGCAAGCCTAGATCCCTACATTCAGAACCTCTATATAAGTAAAAGACTCGTTGCATTCACGTCGGGTTGAATAAATAGTGGATTTAATTTTCCCAGAAGAGTTCCTTGTTCCATGCACGGTCTGTGTTTAACATATAATTGTCTCAGGGAACCATTCTGAATTTGTGTATATTAAACGGACGTGTTACGTGCCTTGAAAAGGACGCTCAATGTCCCGGTTGAGGTTTAAGTTTTGGTTTTTTTTTGGCTAAAAATACAATAGTTACCCCCTTTTTCTTTGATTTATTCAACCCGACGTGAATGCAACGAGTCTTTTACTTATATAGAGGTTCTGAATGTAGGGATCTAGGCTTGCTTTAAACCCTAGATCCATGTCCCAAAGCTGGATCCTGTCTGCTTTGCAGATAGCTGGTGAGGGAAGCTATATTTATGGGATCTCTTTGCGAGAGACCCGTTGCCCACGTCGGGCTAAAATCATGAAAAAGAAAAACTATGGTATTTGTCATTTACCATTACTTATTCGGACTATAGTGGATTTAATTTTCCCAGAAGAGTTCCTTGTTCCATGCACGGTCTGTGTTTAACATATAATTGTCTCAGGGAACCATTCTGAATTTGTGTGTATATATATATATATATATATATATATATTATTATTATATATAATACAGGGTGTACATAAAGTCAGGATCTATTTTTGTGAAGCACTTGGAAATTATATGGAATTCAATCATAAAATGATAAAGTGGTAACATTTATTAAATAATTAAGAGTAGGATTCGACGTGACGCCCATCAGTATCCCTGCACAGCTCAAATCGTTCCGCAGCATTTCTAAACACATTCTGGAGCATTTGCGGGGTTATGTTATCTGCAGCAGTTCGTATACGTGTACGTAAGTTTTCAAGACTCGTAATCTTCGTCTGATAGACGTGCGATTTGATAAAGCCCCATGCAAAGAAATCTAAAGGGGTTAAATCTGGTGATCTCACTGGCCAAGGTCTGTTGCTTCCGCGTCCGATCCAGCGATTTGGAAAACGTCCATTTAGATAATCCTGAACAATTTTGGCATAGTGACAAGGAGCACCATCATGTTGATAGACGACGGTACTAACAATCCTATCCCCAATCAGCTGAGGTTCAAGGAATTGCTGCAACATGTCCAGATAAATAAGCCCGTAACTGTAGCTTCAGCAAAGAAAAAAGGACCATAAACCTTAGATTTTGTTAAACCCATCCAGACATTAACTTTAGGTGAGTCTCTTTCCCAATTTTGGACGAAATCATTCGGTCTTTCATCTGCCCAAATTCGACAGTTATGGCGATTTACTTTTCCACACGTATGGAAAGTGGCTTCATCACTAAAGATAATGTTGTCCATTAAATTATCACTCCAGATTTGTTCTACGAGATCAGCACACACAGCACTTCGTCGAGGGAAATCTTCCTCATGTAAATCATGTAAAACCTGCAAATGATAGCTTTTCCTCTGCAAATTAACTTTCAGAATTTTGTGCACAGATGACGTCGGGAGGCCGAGTCTGTGTGAGTGATGCAGCACGAACGGACGTACGTGGCTCCTCAGTGATAATTCCGCGTACTGCATTCACGGTAAGATCTGACATACACGGTCGTCCTGATCTTGCTTCATCATTTACAGATCCCGTTCTTTTAAATTTGTTCACCAATTTTCGTATTGTCTTGTCTATTGGCCCCGGCTTATGAAATCTCCTTCTAAACTTCTCTCTGATGTCATTGTATTTCTTTCCCTCGATTCGCCAAATTACTATTGCCACACGCTCTTCTGTATTCATTCTAAGGGCTTCTGAAAAGAAAAATAGAAAAAAATAATTATTTCACAAAAATAGATCCTGACTTTATGTATACCCTGTATAATAACGTTATAAAATAGTTGGATATTTGAGAGATTACGCTTTTATAAAGATCTGAGTGCGCTCAATATGTGCATAGTCAGCTTTTGATTTTGTGATGTCACAGAATCACGTGCGCGCGGCTTACGATGTGACAAGTTTGGACCAGTTCTTTGGGTTCAATTGTTTATTACGCTTTTCAGTATGTTGTTGCTGGTGGATGTATGTTGTTCTGTTGGTGCTGGTGCATGTAAATTGTAAAGTATAGGTGAGTGCAGTGCACAGTCGCAGTCGAATCGAATCGAAAACAAGTGGCCGAATCGAATCGAAAATCGAATCGAAATAAAAATATCCGAATCGCACACCCTTACCTAACAAGCGACTTATATAATGGCAAAACAATATCTTTAGATTTTTATTCAAAATCACGAGAGGTAAAACGCAGTTCTTTGTTACCTTTACACACACACACACACACATTCTCTCTCTCTCTCTCTCTCTCTCTCTCTCTCTCTCTCTCTCTCTTTCTTCATACAGCTACAGACAAACTCGCAGAGAGAAGAACAATCCCGCTCAAAATGAGCAGTTTTGGAAATACGAAAGAAGAAAATACTCAGCAATGTGTAAAAGAAAATTTGCTAAGAGAGTTTATCGAATATTTGGGAACTGGAAATATTCACACAATTATTATTCATAATATATACACATCGGTGAACAAATCAATGTTCCCAAGATGTCAATATAACTGAAACCTATTTCAGTGATCTTCGTAAAAGTCAGAAAGTAAGACTTACACAAGTGGATCGCCTAACATTAGGCCAGGTTTATTTTAAACATATTGACGCAGGTGCCATAGAAATTATTTCACGGGGAAACTTATTCCAGTAATTGACATCCTTTTATGTAAAGAAGTGTCCGCAGATATCCGTATTGTACATTTGTGGTTCGAGTTTCCAGCCATTGTCATGAGTTTGGTTTGTGGTTTGTGTAAACGTTTAGAGTATTCAATGTTAGAATTAAAATTCGAGTAATCAAACAGGGATGACAAACTGGCAGCCTGCAGGCTGCTTCCGGCCTGTGAGGTACCCGGCACCCGGCCTCGAAATATTTTTAGACAAATTCCTTACATATAAATGAAATTCTTCTTTAAATTATCCTAAACCTTTAAAAGAAAACATTAAAATACGGCAGACAACAAAACATTCAAGTTTTTCACATATTATTGCAAGGCATCATGTAAAGCATCATTTTTTTCACTTTTGGTCAGTCGCCACTTTTATTTTGTTTTCAGCTTTATCATATGTCTTCTCAATCTTCGCGGCGTCTGAATTTTCATCCTTCCTGCGAATGAAAGACTACCAAAAGACACTACTTGGAGTGGATGGACGTGGCACTGTTCAGAAGGAGACTCATAGGATTAACTATAGCATCATTTCATTATGAAATTTGAAGTAAGTTTCTATAATACATTTCACTGAATCAGTATTCATATACACGCAATCGGTCCTAACATATTATTAGATTATTAGATCCAGAATCAATCCGTGTTGCAAAATTTTATTTAGTCCAAAACCGTCTAAAACCGTTAAATATAAATATTAATTCGCTACAAACGACGACATCCGCCCACAGGCGTGAGTCCTGCTGAAGAAAGGCGTTGTCGATGTCTAGGGAATCGAGGAAGCTCTGGGAACTCATGGTTATAAAGTTCTCCAGTACCTTTTGCTGTATCCCTTCTGCCTGTCTCGCTTACAAACCGGGCAAGTGGCCGATCGCCACCGACACCGCGCTTCTGGAGTGGCTTAGACACCTTCCGGTCTCACGGCATTTCCGCAGAGAAACGCAAGTTCCACCAGCTCTTCGATGAGGTACCAGAGGTGGCGCTTCATTCCCAATGACAGAACAGTACTCCTCTATGACTTACAGGATTGTGAGGCCATTCATGTGAGCGGCAGACGACAGTGGCGCTTTGAACCACTCCTTAACATACATTAGGAAAAAGTGAAATTCTGCAATGCTGCTGACTCTTGTGGTCTCAGATGGGACTATCCTTTGAACAGCCAGATCTTGATGATATAGATGATCTTGGTCATCCAATGGATTTGGTGGTACATACCTGGTGTCATAAAGCTCACTCCTCGTGGCAGTCGCTCTCTGAAGTCAGGCTTAATTCCAAGAGCTTCCGGTAGTCGTCGCGTGGCTGGGTCTCCTGTAGCACTGCCTTCAAGACAACGAGAGTTCTGTGTGTTCTGCTACAAGTTCGTAGGCTTCCAGGTTGAAGTATTCACACTGCTGCCGAAACCGCCTGAAAAGGGGAAACTTTGTTCCGGGTAGCGCTTCAAAATACTTTTGGGACACGTCACCCGCAACTAGCTGCATAACATGACGCCAGAGGCAAGGGATTTCTTCAGCTTTTGTTTCAGTAGATAGCATGCACCCCGCCGTCTCCCTGTGTTGCTAGATGTTGTACTGAAGCACATGCAGTGGGCTTTGTCAGCAAAAACGTCACTCTAGGACTGGAGAACTGCTGCATTTGGTAGCTTTGGAACCCCAAGTTTCTTTGTCTCTTGGACAGTGACCAGGACAGGCAGGCGGTAGATGATATGGTTCCCAGTGATATCTGGTAGGAGTTTGCCATCTCAGTGTTCTACGAGGGGTTCATCGAGGTTTCGCTTTTTGGGTAAATTCCTGAGGTCGGCCCATTCTTACTCTGCGGACGCTGCTGATGGAAAGGCTGAGCTTGCCAATATTGTAACCCAAGCCGATGACGGTGGCCGTCATAGAATGAACTACCATACAAATGTTTATTTTTCCTCTCTCGAGAGCAGGGTGAGTTTGGCTTAAAAACACTTTTTGTTAGTTTCTTGCGTTTGGCGCTTGGGCCATTACTATAGTATTTCTAACTCACGTCAAAGATTTTCATCTTTTAACCACATTAAATTGCTTACAATACGCAGATGATACCACACTTACTTCTTCCCATCGTAATTTAGACTTTCTGATAAATGAAACGAACAGACAATTAGAGCATGTATATAAATGGATGTACGCTAATAAACTTTCATTGAATCTGACAAAGTCATCTTATATGATTTTACTACAAAACATATACATACAAACAGTCAAATAAAAATTGAGGCTACCACTCTCGCAAGGGTGAATGAAGTTAGTGTTTGACATTAATTTAGACGTAAAACTAAATTTCAAAAGTCGTGTACAACATATCAAAAAATGTCTGCGAACTCTCGAATAATGACAGCAGACAACGTCACACTTCCCCAATGTTTAAAAAGCTAAATATTTTAAAACTAAATGACTTATGTAAATTCAATGTTGCTGTCACCATGTTCAAAGTTATCAATAAATATCAACATACATAACCCACTGAAAGAGCAATCACTCCCTTATCAAATACACCATTATTATAATACCAGAGTGTCCAGGGATTTTATACGCTCACTTTCAAAGGAGCAGATGTATGGAATGCAATACCCATAAATATCAGAGAGGCTTCATCACAAAATGTTTTCTCAAATCACTAAAGGAGTACTTTTTAGCTCCTGCTGATGTATAAGTTCACTACTGCCATTATTACCGTAGTAGTTAAGCTCCCATTTTATAATTAACTATCTAAAATATTCTAATTTCATTAAGCACTTTTAACTGCATAAGTTAGCCTTTTTTATATTTTCCTATTAAACATCATTTATTTTCGGCTAAATATATAATAAATCATTTTATTTAAAATTATGTAAAATTTTGTAAATTTTTATACTGTGTTTATTATTATTATTATTATTAATTTATTATTGTTATCGCTAGTACTATTCCTTGCCACTTTGTCTCTTATGTAATAAATAAACTAAGTACCATTAATTTTGCCGAAAAATCCTCCATGCTTCCAAAGGCATATTCACATGAGAGTACTGTAAATATATTAATGTCATTCTTTTCTCAATAAAGATTTTTGAATTTTGAATTTTGAATTTTGTCTTTTCTTCTGAGTTACCACTTTGAAATTTTATTTATTAATTCGTAATTCGTGCCAGTTATGATTCCTTTTCCTCAGACTTACAGTATTATGGCTAAGGCCCCATCAGATAAGCTTGGAGGCCAAACTCTACAAAGTCCAGAGTTCTACGAGAATCATCACCATGATGAATCATCACGGAACCAGGGCGTGATATAAGAAGAATGAAGAATGAAAAATGTAGAGCAAGTACAGATGTCCTTGAAAGATGTAGATGAAGAGTTGTGGAGAGTTTTTTTGAAAAAAAAGCCCGAAAAGTTTTACGTTTTTATTTTTCCACATTGTTCACACATTTGTCAAGAATGCCACGGATAAATTTGTAGGCGATATGAAATGTAGAAATAGGTATTATAACCCCTTTTTACCCCATGGTGGGGGTAATTTTTCCCAGTAACATGTTATAATATTTATGGAACTATATTTTTACATTTTGAATCAAAATAATCGCATGAAAATCTGCCAAAAAGTTCATTTTTTATTACATTTTAACTCGATTCAGCGCCGAAAGCACCGAATTGAGATAAAATCGTTTACCTTTTATAACTTATAAAGGAGACGAGACACTAATAACTCAGTGCTCTCGTCGAATTTCACGTGGAAGGGTGGACAAAGTGTTTGTTCTTTTTGTAATTTAGTCTCTCTCTCTCCAAACAGAGAGAGAGCGACCAATGATAACAACTCCATCCTGTGTGTGGATCATTTCTTGCATATCTCCGTGCAGGAAAATATGTACACGAGGTGACCTGGAGACACTTTTTAACTAGGATTCTAACTATTTTTTTATGTAGCAAATAATTCTATCACTATTTTTCACCTAATATCAACTGAAATGATATCTAATATCTGCTAAAACGAAGTGATCGGTTTCTATCTTTTGTGTTTTCCTCAAAAATGTACCATTTTATACTTCTAAATGAAGTATCTCCCATTTTATTAGCCGATTTTTATTATTGAAATGTTACTTTGTTTGTATTTAAAGTGAAAAATTGTCTTCGGCGTCTTTTTATATTCGATGGGAAAAGCTACTTTCGAAAAGGTATTTCGAAATTTTTTCGAAAAAGGTCAATTTTTCGAAAAAGGTCAAATTTTTCGAAGGTAAATTTTTTCGAAAAATATTATAGACACAAGAAACAACCTGCACTAGGATATTTGCCTTATAATGCTACATCGGTGCCAAAAATGTCAAGTTTCTATGTCCAAAAATAAGGGAGCATTAATTTTTTCAATTTCCTAAAAATAGGATATTTGACACAAAAATTTCCCCTACTCAAAACCTATATGATGGATCAACTTCAAATTTGGTGTGTAGCCATTATTTATTGAGTTCTACATGTTAAACTTTGAGCGCAATTCAAACTCTCCCCTCAAGGTGATTACAACGAACAGCAAATAAGTTCAATTGTAAAACTGTAACATTACACGCGTTTTTTACTGTTATTGACAAATTATCTTACAGAAATTGTAATGAAAATTATATGGCAGAAACTAATAATTTAAAGAAAAGATTCTTTCCACATAAGTACAGATTTAATACAGTTAATAGTAATTCTACGCTTCTACAATTCTACAGTGGATCCTAATACCGGGTGAGCGAAAAGTCCCTGTGTACCTTCTACTTCTAACACAGTGCAGGTACAGGTTCACTACACGTCTTGCAGGTACACAGGGACTTTTCGCTCACCCTGTATAATCGTTGAGTCAATGAAGTGCTGTTTTCATTCTTTATGATAGGCTTTCATCAATTTAAAGTTCAAATGTGTGCATTTTTTGTACAAAAAGCTTCATTTTTAAAATAAAATAATGATGTAAAATATCTTTGCTTACATTGAACATTGAGACGATAGCTTGTGCGGACTGGTTCTGGATGAGCGGGATGAAGTAGTCGACAGAGAATGAGTTTTCCATTGTCGTTTTCTTCGATGTCCATTTCAAAGAAGATTTCCGTCACGTTTTCGTACAATCTCAACTCGGAATCGAGCATCTGATCGTCTTTAAAAAGTCTACGCAAAATGAGAAAAAAAATGTCATAAGGAAATTGGGAGAATGACGTTAAAATGGGCGCAGTGTTTCAATGAACGGAAGGCAAGTTTACGCGAAATGGAGCCTCACATTAAGTATAGAAAAAGAGGACTAAGTCTATAAGGAAACCAAACAATGAAATAACTTACTAACACTCGTGATATGAAAAAAAATGAGTAAACTATTGCTGAAAAACAAGAATCAAACCCACCTTAAAAAAATGGAGTAATAACTCATTCAGAAAATTTAATGAAAAAAAAATACTGTTGTCGGAAATGTTGAATTGAATAAACAAAATGCGCGATATTTGAGATGTTTTCAAGGTCACTTCAACATGAATCATGGAAAACAATTATTATTATTATTTTTGCTTTTATGTGTTGAAAATTTTGGATCACCTGAAGATCAGGGTCCCCAGCCTTCTTTAGTTAGCTTTATAAGGCTAACTAACGAAAATATCACGACCTAACCTAACAAATCGTCAAGGGCGTACAGTTGACCTAACGATTGGTTAGGTTAGGTAGTGATATTTTAGTTAGTTAGCCTTATAAGGCTAACTAAAGAAGGCTGGGGGCCCTGATCTTCAGGTGATTCCAAATTTTCATTTATTTAACTGTAACAACGTGTTTTATAAAATGTTATTGGCGGGTCTTTTAGAAGGAGGTGAAAGAAGTAGAAACCTAAGTTAAATATCTATTATAAAGATAGAAAAAAGAGTTAGTTTTAAGAGTACAAACACAGGCAACGATTTCAATGGATCATCCAGAGAAAGGAGACGAATTAGCATAATTACTTTTACGCAGTGGTGGAATTCAAAAATTTTAAGAACCGGTTCGCCCTTCCCCCCTTCTCCTCTCCCTTCCGTGTCAGAAATGAAAACTAAAAAATGTTTTTATTGAAATTCTTTATTTAATTTCCTTTTAAATATTTCCAAATCGCCTCCAAATCGAACTCGAGAAATTTTAGGAACCGGTTCGCGCGAACCGGTGCGAACCGGCTGAATGCCACCACTGCTTTTACGTAAAGTAATGAGAAATTCATCTATCGAATTTTTAAAGAGAATTTGTGCCTATTGTTTATATCTTAAATTATAAGTGATAATATGTATTAAGATTAACCAAGAGTACTTACTCTTACGTAAAATTGCATTGTTTGTATTTAAGCAGCTACGTCGTAGCCAATGTCGTAACACCCAGGAGATCAGCGAAATTAAACCACATTAGGTCTGGGCAGTAGTTGGATGGGATACGTCCTCCGTGCCCAGTTTATGTAGCGATCCGTGGTTCGGATCCCACGTAAAGCTGTAGGTCCCCTCCGTCATATGACTTTAGGTGTTGCGAAGGAGGTTAAACAACCCCAATTTAAAAAAAAAATGTATTTAAACAGGAAAGAAGAAGTTGATATAAAATTTGTGATTTTGTGGTCTTTTCAAGAGATGAATAAATTGTCTTATTTTGCTTTTAATAATCACAGTCTTTAACCTCTTAACGCCTGAAGGTTTTGTAGGGTTAAGTTATGAGTGCGTGTATTGGAAACGGTACAAATTCGACCCAGTGGTCCAAAAGAGGTTAAGAACTAAAAGAATGAAACAGACTTAATTGGAAAGTCATCAGTATAACGGCTCCGATATAAATTTAATACCGAAATTTACAACTTTCTGAATCCTCATTTTCTCTTGATGAAAAAATTTTCATCAGCGCATAGGACGAAAATGAACTGTTCGGAAAAGCAATTTAATAGGTAATAAATCTTCATGTCTATTTTAATTACCGAATTTATCCACTGTCCGCATTCCGTGAATTTGTAATTAAATAAGTAAAAAATTTAATGAAAGCTTCAGTTAATATAAGTCATAAAATGAAACATAATTCAAATTATAAATAATACTTACATACATCAGAAGTTCTAAAACTTCATTTTTAGCTGTATTTTTACACTTTTGAAATTCTATGTAATACTTTTCGCGCAAAATCTAAGTATCCAAATTCTATTTCCTTTCAAGAAACAGAATTGATGCATTCTATAAAACTTTGAAGAAGAGTTTGTTTGAATAAAGAAGCTACTTTTACGATAAGGACTGAGTTTAAAGTTATTGTTCTATTTCCCTTATGAAGAGATTTGGACCTCAAATGTTTCTTGCCACACTTTCGAACATTCATAATGGCAAAAACGAAACTTTTCGAAAGTTTTACGCAATTTTCAACATTTCATTGATGAAATGATAATAAAATAGATTAGAAAAGTTTCATCTTAATCTTATGTGATTGTTATTGATGAAATAAAAGAGTCATTTGCATTGCCGAGTAATGATACAGTGTTAAAATAAGACAAAAAATGCTATCTAATCAGACTTACATGAATTAAATCAAACTGGAATAAAACTTAGTACCATTTTATTTCATTCCAGTTCGATTTAATTCCAGTGAATTGGATTTAATTTCAGTACATTCTATGCAATTCAGACCTTCATGATATTTAAATTTAAGAGTATCTACAAGTATATATCTTATCTAACCAGTCTTACGCATAACGGCTAATATAATCAATGCCAATGGCAATCAGTGCCAGAAACTGGCACATCGCTCAAGGCAGACGAAAGCTGCCCATTGCGTTAATTCCTGGATTACTGTTAACTACGCATAGAAAGTTTTTATTGTAGTAAATTTCCACTTATCTCAAGTTTACAGAAAAGAGTCAGAAAATCATTAGTCCAATAACCACCTTTACTCATAGTAAAACTATCCTCAGTTCTTACCGATAAAGAAAGTCATTCGACTTTTTAACACTATCTGCCTAATACATTTAACTAGTAACTAAAATTTACTAGTATATTATCTGACTATCCCACTTCCTAATGATAAACAGTGTATCTGACTACCTTCACATATTTCAAGGGAGTAATCCAACTATTGGTATGAAGAGAGAGTAATGGTACATGGACTAGTAACTAAGATTTACCGACACATGATCTGACCACCTTACTTATTAATAAAGAAATACAGGGTGATTTACTCGCTGGTAGCCCCAGAATAGCGATGATACGATACTCTGTGGCTACCAGCGAGTGAATCACCCTGTACAATGCATCTGATTACCCTTACGTATTTCACAAAAGTAATCTGACCATTTGTATAGATAAAATGTACAAATATAATATTTTAGTTACCCTTCTATTATAAAACTATATAGCATAAATATAACCAAATGACAATTTAATACGTAGGAAAGGTACTTATGTTTAATATAATAATTTCAATGAGTCTACGACTTTGATGGTTTCCAATGTGTCAAAATAATTTTTTGATTGTGGCTGAAAAAATTAGTTTTCATTTATAAGGACTGTGGAAATAAGGTGTGCCATATTTATGCAGTAAATCCATTATGGCACTTATGTCGGAACAGTGGCATGTTTGTCCTTTTGTTTTTAATATTAATGTATTACATTCTCTTTATAATTTATCCATTACTCAACCTGAACATGAAAGTAGATACTCCGCCATCACTATGAAAGGCGCGATTAGCTATTTCGTTTTGTATTGAAGAGAATGGATATGATGTTAATAACAACGTGCTTGTTAATTAAAAAAAACAAGTTATATAACGAACAAAAAAAAAAAAAGTTGAGAAGTTAGTTTTAAAATTACAGTTGGCCATCCTGTGTAACCTCAAAAAGGTTTAATTCAGAATTTTACTCTGGTTTGAGCGCAGGACGTTTGTTACTTATTTACTCAATGTTTGTTAAATATGATTTCAGTAAATTGGTGGTTGTCTCAGCCCGACTAAACCTCCCTCTCTCTCTTTAGCATGTACGTGGTTTAGCTTATTTGGCCTTGACTTTAATCACTGTGTTTCAAAAGTGTAATTGAGTAAAATCGGATAAAATCTCATTCGCGTTTCGGTTTCTTCATCGTTCGACCTAACGAGACAGACGCTACGAATCAAATTCAGTATGGATAAAGTTTGCAGTGCAGTGTAAGTTCTATATAACAAATATCATTATAAGTAAATAGAATTAATTTTATATAAATAAAAAGCATTACGTCATTAGTCTGGCAGCGGTATTCCGTTTAATTAAAAAGAAGGCATCCCACCTCCTCCATGCTAGCTTTTGGCGGAGCAAAATTAATTGCTACCATTTCCTATAGTATTAATTAAATTAGTGGATATTAGTTAAATGATGTGTTATATCTCCATGGCATAAAAGCAAAGAAATTCCTTTCAACCTGATCTCCAAACTTCGATTTTGCTTCATCATTTTATGCATTCATGCACACACCATTGCTATAATTGGAAACACTTCTCTTGCAAAAGTAAATGAAGTTAAAGTTCTTGGCATCAAGTTAGATGAAAAATTAAATTTCAAAAGCCACACACAACATATCACATCAACAATATCTAGCTTGCTTTACATAATATTTAAACTCAAAAAAACACTTCCCCAAAATGCCTTCCTCACACTGTCTTACTCATTTATTCATCCACACTTACAATATGGAATCATAGCATAAGGTTGTACAAAGAATTATATACGATATCCGCTAGAAGTAATCCATAAAAAGTGCTTACGAACTCTCTCAGACAATGAAAATAGACGATCTCGTACCTCTCCACTGTTCAGAAACTTAAATATTCTAAAATTAAATGACCTGTATAAACTTACTGTTGGTATCAGTATGTATAACGTTGCTAATAATAGAAACTATATTTCGCCCATTCACAGGACGATTAGCCCCCATCAGATCAACTACAATCATAATACAAAGCTTCCCACTGATTTCATATATAAACCAAATTATTCCATGCAAATTGCAAGAAATGCTCTCTCCTACAAAGGGGCAGATATCTGGAACGCTATACTCATAAACATCAGACAAGCACCTTCACTAATTTCGTTTCGCAACTCACTAAAGAAACACTTTATGAACTCCTACTAATGTATGTGTGTGTATATGTATGATACATTCTGAGTTCATTCCCGTATATATGTATATATATTGCAACTTGTAAATATTACTAAACAATGAAAATCACCTATTATATATGCAAAATTCACACTCTTAAAATGGGTGCAATCATAAACCATATAAATTAGATGTTAAAAGTTTCCAATATATTACGCCATATTTTTATTTGTGATGACAGAGTTAACTAAATGCAACATTATTTTATTTTCCACAAATTCTATTTATATTTGACATTTTCCTTTGTAAAAATAGGAATGAATCTCAAAGACTTTTGCCTGTAAAGTTGTTGTCATGCTTCCCAACGGCATATTCACATAAGAATACTGTAATTAAACTACAAAAATTAAGCGTCAATCCTAACATTGTTTAAACCAGTATGGATGTACTGTATATCTTATGTAATGTGTTCTTTCTGGATAAAGATTATTATTATTATTATTATTATTATTATTATTATTATTATCAT
Organism: Bathynomus jamesi; assembly: GCA_023014485.1. Taxonomy (NCBI): domain Eukaryota; kingdom Metazoa; phylum Arthropoda; class Malacostraca; order Isopoda; family Cirolanidae; genus Bathynomus; species Bathynomus jamesi. Next base: position 264,600 of record JAJOZX010004254.1, read on the forward strand.
TCTTTGAAACAAGGTCTAAAATTCGGTTGTATGATTCCTTTTCAAATTCGCCTGTTAGAAGTTACAAGGGCTCCTTTTGTGCTCGCCTCTTATTTGCCCCAACTTTCCTTGCGTTAAATTTTTTTTGAGGAACGTGTATTATTTTAAATCTCTTATTTTGTTCCCATATACAGGGTGTCCCATAAGTCCAGTCTAGGAAAATTTATTTTAAACTAAATTTACAAAAGTAATACATAAGAAGTAAAATGTTCAACTTGATGTCTTGTTTTAGGAACTTTTTTGTTGCAGGTAGAATAACACGCAATGGCTACTCACTTCCATATTAGCCATTGGGCGTTATTCTACCCGCAACCAAAAAAGGTCCCAAAACAAGACATCAATTTGAACATTTGTTTTGGTTCTAACGAACTATTTTTGTAAATTTAATTTAAAATAAATTTTCCTATGAGACCGGACTTATGGGACACCCTGTATATCCAATTTATAATGGCGAAGAGGCCAATTAAAGAAATACAGTTAACATTACAGTTTAAGTAGACGACATATTGAAAATACTTTCCTTTCATAAAAACATTTATAGGCATTAAATTAAAGCATATTTTACAATTACATTCAACGCGAAAATGTCGCCTATTTTATCGCTTTTGTTTTTAGTAACCATTTAAGCGGTAAACCTGCGGTTGTATGTCCAAAATTTTATATCAACCTTGTCCTGAATTTTAGATTCGTATTGTATTAACAATAGGTAAAATTTTGTTACACTGACCAATACAAATTTTATACGATGCCTTGCATACACACCGCATGTAGGATATGTGCGATTTTATTCGGGACGAATTTTCACTGAATTTTACAAATGTTTCTGGTAAAGAGAAAGGATCTTTTCCAAATGGACGACTCCACGGGATTTAGCTGAAAATTTGTATACTAATAAATTTTTATTTTCTAATAACGAAAATCATATTATTTTCCTGGAGAAATATGCTCAACATACGAAAAAAATTGCATTTATATGCGCACTAGTTTGCATGGCGCATGACCGTTATCTAAATTATGTAGTGTTATGTAGTTGGTTTTGCAAAATAAAACGCAGATAATATCCTTTATTTATTAAAATTTGCAATATTTAATAATATTTTAATAAATAAATCTTCATTTGCACATATTTTTCTCCATACAAGCTCGCATAAACAGTAATTTTTGTTGTTGCTATTAATGTTTATTTGTTGCCTGCATAGACCTAGTTTAGTCTGAATGTTATTGTTGTAGTGTGAGCATATGATAATGCAGTGCTGTGATCATCTAATTGTGAGTTACCCCCGGTCAATTGAATGCCCAGTTAGGTCAATTGAATGCCAGGTTAGGTCAATTGAATGCCCGGTTAGGTCAACTGTACGCCCTTGACGATTGGTTATTTAAGTCATGATATTTTCGTTAGTTTTAACGAAAATATCACTACTTAACCTAACCAATCGTCAAGGGCGTACAGTTGACCTAACGGGTCATTCAATTGACCTAACCGGGCATTCGATTAACCGGGTCCACACAGCAACCGCGTATCCGGGCGTCATGAGCGGTGTAAACTAGATAACGGTGCAAACTAGTGCACATATAAATGCAATTTTTTTCGTATGTTGCGTATATTTCTCCAGGAAAATAATGTAATTTTCGTTATTAGAATATAAAAATTTATTAGTATACAAATTTTCAGTTAAATCCCGTGGGGTCCTCCATTTGGAAAAGATCCAAGAGAAACACCGAAATAAGCAACCCTATGTTACCAGCAATAAGCGAAATCTGGCATTAAGCATAATGCCTAGCCAATAAACTGAAAGCTGAGAATGCATATAATCGTAAGTACAGTATAATGCCTGTTTATATATCTATAATATAATAACATATATAACATAACATAACCTAACATAACCTAAACAGTGAACGTGACCATTGTAACTAATGCTATATGCATTCTTAGCTACCAACTTATTGCCTAGGCATTATCTTAATACCTGATTTAGCTTATTGTCGCTAACACCTATATATATATATATATATATATATATATATATATATATATATAATTAAAAATTAGAATGTTTTGGTTATAAGAAATTAATAAAGAAGATAATAATATTTAATAAATGTAATTACGATAAATAATGGTTTGTTTACAATTAAAATTATAAAATACGAGTTGGCAACACTAAGAATCGGCCCAAGCGAGACGAGAGAGAGAAATGCCCAAAAAAGGGCAGTCATCGGATGGCCTTGAGGGTATTAAGGTGTTTTTTTTTGGTGTTAAGATGTTGTTATGAATTTAGATTATTATTTCGTATCTCTCTCCGACTAAAATGTTAACGTTAATTTCTCCCCTCGCATTACCCCGTTTATCTAAAGCGTTTCGGCATAAATAAAAGTTAGTAAAATGTAAATGAGGAGTATAATTAATCCCCCCGGTCTCCCATGCCTGGTTCAAATTATAACGCCGCCTCAACTCGGTCACGTCTACCCGCATTTATAAAGTACGAGTGTAAAGAGAACGATCAAAGATAAAGAGAAAATGAATAAAAAGTAAAGTAAATAAAAAAATATATAAACGAAGGAATGGGCCCTTCAAGAATTAACCACTATATATATGAGGGATCCCGCGTCTTAAGGTACCTAAGCGCCAAAATTAAAATTCACCAGGAATTGCTTCCAAAGTTCAGCAATATTCTGGCAATAGTATCTCTGTTATTAATTGAGCTAGAACGTTCATTTTTGGCTAAATTAGAGTTCTAAGTATGCTGCACACGTTGATAATAGTTAGAAGCCGGGTGAATAGAATAATCCACGCAATATTCAGCAATATGAGCACGAACACAGAACACCTGCTAACAGCAACGCGAGTCTTAAGGTACTGGCGGGATGTTTGTGTCGTGTCCCTCTCGGCGCGTGGAACGGGTGGCCAATCAGAAAGCAGAGCGGCGTGGCTGCCATGTTTTCATTGGCTCGCGCTCCTACTGCTGTTCCCGCCACCCAGAGACCGAGCGTCCCACCCCCAACCCCATCACCTCCCACCAGTTGAACGGGATATTGAGGCCTTAAGACGCGCATCACATCTGGGCGGCAAAGCCCAGCTGGCGATAGAGGTGAAAAAAGTAGTTCGCTTCATAAGGTTTTCAACCATACTTCTAGTGTCGTAAGGTCATTATAACCCAGACCACGCGATAGAGGAAGGGTGAAAATAGTGATATCCATCAAAAACACGTTTTCGCCTGTGGTGGCGCTTAGGTACCTTAAGACGCGCGACCCCTCAATTATATATATGATACAAAACTCATTAAAAGAATACAATTTTAAATTGTGAAATTTTATTGGAAAGTTCACTCTTTGTTTAGAACCTTAAGAGAAACCAAGTCTTATTTTTATGGTTTTGACCTATATAATGCTGTTTCCGATATGAGTTACAGGTTCGATCGAATGTATGCCTAGAAAAATAAATGGTTAAATTATCACTGTTAATTAATGTAGGTAATTTAACAAAGATTTGACTTATACAGTTTAAATATTAAGGTTTTATTATTAAATTTATTTAGAATATTGAGGTTCTAAAACATGTTAACTGTGTTTTACTATTTTCTGTCGACCCTTTTTCATTCGATTAACGTTTCTGTTTCAATATTTTGTACATTATCAGAAAATTTCTTCATACATTTTATACAGGAAGACTTCAAAGAAACAGCAAGACTTAACAAGTCTGAAAAATGCGTAACGCAAAAAGGCAAATCTTTTTTGTGTGCACAATAATAAACCTTAAAAAGAACAGGACAAAAATAATAACAAAAAACATTTAGCGTTAAAAACTGAAAGTTAAAAAACAAAAAATATTTAGCTGCAGCTTTTAACATGTACACCGAGACGAGAGTCTTCATCAAGATGTGGGAAATTATTTCATCGAACAAGTGCCCTCAGGTGATGAGTATTTTCATCAAACTTCGATGCGTGATGAAATACTGATTCCTTGAAAATATCATAATTTAACTGAAGCGGGTGGCGCCCATCTATTTAAGGAAATGTTAATTAAGTAGTATGTCAGTTTATTTTCATTAACCGAACGTAATTACATGCGTATCGATTTTATATTAATCAGAAACAGCATACTAACAACAACTTAAGTTTTAAGAGTAAATACCTTAAAAATAAATTTACCTTACCTCAGTGACATTCGAACCGATGCCACTGAAGATTCGAATTTTGCTAGCCGCCACGTTACCCACTCGGCCATGAGACATTAAGATATACTAAGAGTTTTGTATACATACTCTTTCGCATTGGTACATTATCAGAAAATTTCTTCATACATTTTATACAGGAAGACTTCAAAGAAACAGCAAGACTTAACAAGTCTGAAAAATGCGTAACGCAAAAAGGCAAATCTTTTTTGTGTGCTCAATAATAAACCTTAAAAAGAACAGGACAAAAATAATAACAAAAAACATTTAGCGTTAAAAACTGAAAGTTAAAAAACAAAAAATATTTAGCGGCAGCTTTTAACATGTACACCGAGACGAGAGTCTTCATCAAGATGTGGGAAATTATTTCATCGAACAAGTGCCCTCAGGTGATGAGTATTTTCATCAAACTTCGATGCGTGATGAAATACTGATTCCTTGAAAATATCATAATTTAACTGAAGCGGGTGGCGCCTATCTATTTAAGGAAATGTTAATTAAGTAGTATGTCAGTTTATTTTCATTAACCGAACGTAATTACATGCGTATCGATTTATATTAATCAGAAACAGCATACTAACAACAACTTAAGTTTTAAAAGTAAATACCTTAAAAATAAATTTACTTACCTCAGTGACATTCGAACCGATGCCACTGAAGACTCGAATTTTGCTAGCCGCCACGTTACCCACTCGGAAATGAGACATTAAGATATACTAAGAGTTTTGTATACATACTCTTTCGCATTGGTTTCAATATGTATATTTTAATAGTATACTGTTTCTGTTTATATATATATATATATATATATATATAAACAGGGATGGCCAAAAGTCGCGATCGGATCGTATATAATGGGTGATAAAGGAATGTTTTAACTTTTGGGGTTTTCCATTTTAGCGTTGGAAATTCAAAAATAAAAAATATAACCCGATACCGATCAATTTGTGATGCGTGATCTTTACGGGGGCTCTGCCCCCGTACCCCCGAGACCTAAATTATACAAATGATGCGAATTTATTTGGCGGAAGCGTAATGAAAACGAAGATATATTTAGAAAAATATTAAAGGATATAGCTGATTTCAAATAAATATTTCCCTTTCGTACGCCGTATAAAGTAGTTCGTATTTAAAATCTTTTTTTTCGATATTTTCATTTCATTTCTCTCAAAAAAGAATGTTAGATTCGTATTTAGCACACAAAAAAGTATTACTGGTGAAAATTTGGTTAAAAAAAACCGCCTGCCGCCAAATGGAAAAGATCCAACTTTTGAAACATTTAATGTAAACCAAAAACTCTATGATAAAATAATTTTATTTAGAATGTATCTTGGTGACGCGCGAAAAAGTTATTCTCACCAAGGTGTGAAAGATGTATATCTAAAATCGTCAAATATTAGAAGAAAATTTGTTTGTCTACTTTCTTTTACTTGTTATTTTAAAAAATGCTGAAAAACCTCAAAGTTCAACTTATTTTTATTGTAAAATAGGCGTACATATATCAAAAATGGGAAAACTAAGGTTTTTTACATGTGCCATTTTCTCCAAACTATATTTTCGAGAAAGTAACGTCCATTTCTTCATAGCCAGCCTCACAATTTCTTCAAACTTTGCAGAGAACATCCGAACGACCTTGTCTTTTGATTAAGATTACGTTTATTCCCAGTTATTTTCGAAGAACGTTGTATGCGTTGACAGCCTAGAAATGGGGTGGGTATATATTTTTTTTAATTTTTCTCAAAACATTATTCGAAATCGGGGAAAATAGTTACCACAATATTTTCTATTCAATGTTAGCTTCAATTAAAAAACACACATCGATCTAGGTGGAGCCTTTGGGCGGGAAATAGGACGCCCACATCCCGTTACGCCCACGTTCCCCACGCCCTAATTTATTGGCCGATTTTACTAAAAAATCGACCGAAGTATACTTATATGCAGAGCTACCAATGGTGTAAATCTCGTTAAGATATACGAGCATTTATAAATAAAAAATTGTAATGTTCATAATCCATGAGACTACACCCTTGAGAGTCAGACCTCTGACAGATTTCTCCACCCAAAACAATAAAAACAGCTTATTCTCACTTTATTTCACTTCTCTTTCCATCTTGAAACGCATTCATACGCTCTGTAAGGACGATGGAGTTGAATGGGGCATGGTCAAACAGCGTAAATATTGGCCTCGTTTGAATAGATTTTTTTAGTGAGCTTTGGTGTTGTGATCTGTAGGACTGACTCTGAAACTAAGCGACGAGGGTTTGAGTCCCATTAAGTGCTAGTGTGCCACTTTGTTGCGTTTCTTTTTCACTTGATAATGTAAATATATACTGAACCTCTTCCATGGAAGCCATTACAGAATGAAAAGAATTTCGAATGGCGAATACATTAATGTAGAAAGTACTTTCTTCCCTGATTTTCTATTCACTTTCTTTTCAAATCTAATGGCTTTTTCTCCTGTGAAGCCTTCTTATTTCAACGAAACCCTTTTACTTTTCATCAGAACCTTTCTTCGTGTGTGCAAAAGTTGGTAGAAATTTTTAAACATATCTCTCTTGCATGTAAATATCTTCACTATTTGGAGTCAAGATCTAGAGAGAGAGAGAGAGAGAGAGAGAGAGAGAGAGAGAGAGAGAGAGGTTTTTCTTTATCTCAAAAGTTTCGGAAATTTGTTTCTTCATTTTAAAGGCAACAGATTTAAAAACTAATCTATTAAAAAATTAAAACTCAAAAATTTATAACCATGAACAGTAATTTAAATTTTTAAGCAAATAATTCAATATTTTTTGTACATTTTTAACTGCATAAAATTGAAAAGTTTATTTTAATATTCAATAAATAATGAAATGTATAATTTGAGTGCAATACATTCTGTCTTCATTTCCCACGAACTTTATCAAATATGGCCTTCAAGAATTGCAATGGCGTTCCTCATAAGTATTCGTACAGAGAAATATTTCAGTTTTATTCGTTTTTATCTTTTGTATCGTGCATTTGATGGTTATGAAAAGTTTACCATTCGTTTGGAAAATTTTAACATATAAACTACGAAGGTGACTATGCAGAATTCTGCTTGATTGTGACAAAGGGAGAAAAAAAAAGTTTTATTTAATCTTTTGTATTAAATTCAGTTTCTTTTGTGTAAAACTCTCATTTAACTTCGAAATGCGTTTATAATTAACACGGCTATGGTACACTGTCAATACCTCAAACTTTTAATTTTATTTTTTTGTGATGAATGTTAAAAACGTAATTAATAATTCACTAGTATGCAACATATCTGATGTTTCAACATACATAACTGGTTTTTATCAATTCAGGTGTGCTGAATCCAAAAATCACATCCATTCTTTTCTCATCACGTACAGTTTTCTGGCAAATACCCATCACCCACTTTGTATGGGTGGTGTAGTGTGAGTGTAGTGTATTGTTTTTTTTAATAAAGATAATCATGTCTAATAAGAATTAAGAATGTTTTGTTTATAAGAATTTAATAATGTTTTGTTTAATAAAGAAGAAAATAATGTTAAATAAGAAATTTAATTATGGTTTGTATGTAAATAAGAAATTGATAATGTTTTGTTTGAAATTAAAAATATAAAAATACAAATTGGCAACATCTCAGATGTGCCCAACGTGCCGACTCAAAATGCCCAACTCAGTCTTTAGACGGGGTTTGCCCCGATTAGGTGGTCTGTTGTATTTGAATGTTACAGTTTATTTAAAATATTAATTGTGTCTCTCTCCGCGATTAAATGTTAATAATTCCGCCCTCGCATTACCCCGTTTGTCTAAATTGTTTCGGTATAAATAAAAAGTCATTAAATAGCAAATAAAAGTGTGTAATTTATACCTGGTCTCTTTTCTTTGTTCGAAATCATAATGCCGGCCATGGCTACCCGTCCGCCCGTGTTTATAAGCACAGTGAAGCGAGTGTACGGGGCTCCAATAAACCTTAGCCCCCCTGCCCATGGCCTAAACCATTAGAGGTACAGTAAAACTAAACATACCTTACAAAAGAGAATTTAATCCATTTAATGAGAAACAATTAAAACTTGGTGTTCCCGCCATTGGCTTCCAAGACAACCTGAATTCGCTTTGGGTAGCTTGCCAAAAGTGACGTGAATAGATCTTGATCGTTACGCAAATTTGCTAAAACAGTTTCAATGTGTTGCGTCATTGTATCCTTCGAAAATCGATTTGCTGCAGGTTCTTGAAACAAGAGACATTCAACCTTGTCCTTTATAACTGATCCAATGTGTTCACAGACGTTCAGGTCAGGAGAATTTCCTGGCCATTCTTCATTTCCAAAGAAATCGATCTCATGGTTCCCCAACAACTGTTGAGTGGCTAATGCCTTAAAGCAGGGGGCCTTATCGTGCAGAAGTGTGACCTGATCGACATCCATAACATTGTTTGGGTTTCTTAGAAAAGGAATGACATGCTGGGATAGAATAATATCACAAAAATACTGTCCATCCCAACTCTGACCATTTGGCTTCAGCACCCACATGAGCTTCTTTGCAGTGAACAAACAAACACACCAACACAGTCTGGACTTTTTAATAATTCGCGATAATGTTCATTGTCATCGATTTCATCTGGTGTTGTGGCCCACACTCGATCATTTTGGTAGTTAGGCCGACGTGTTACGTAAACAAAAATTCATCGGAGACAGCTAAATGCATGAAATCATCCACATCCCAATCTTCAAGATAATGGGCAAACCACATTCTGTCATCGATGTTAAGTTGAGTTTTTCTTGGCTTTGGAAGTTCATGCCAAGGCTTTAAACCTTGCCTATGACGGTACAGTCGAATGATCTCACCACTAACGATCTTTCCTCTCAACACTTCGATCTCTCTAGAAAGTTAGCACAGCTGTTTTTCCGCTTATGCGTACCGCTTTCAATGATGTCCTTTGTTTCCTGAGAGAGTGGCAAATTTGGGCGCCCAGATTTGGTTGTATCCATTTCACATTCATCCAAAGTTTTATTCCAATTTCTTTTGACGAAGTCCTCACTTCTTCGCAACTTTTTGGCAACCCATGAACGTGTTTTAAAGGTGGCTCCAGCATCACGAGCTTCCCGAAATGTTATTGTTCGTATGCGATCTATCACACGTTGCCTCTCCGAATCACCAATTAATTGAGAAGCCATTATATTATCACTTTATCAGCTAGAGTAATTTTAATACCTGCAATAAATAAAGGATTTTATATATTTTTATAATCACTAAAAACTATTTCGATATAAGTAAACATGTAAGCTGAAAATGGGGGGGGGGCTAAGGTTTTTTGGAACCCCTTAAAGAGAAGAAAGAACAATAATAAAAGAAACTGAATAAGGTAAATTAAATAATAAATTGTGAATGAGGGGAATCACTACAGTGGTATATAGACATACACCCACTTATGCAATATATGTGTACAATATATATACATAGAATGATTTATTCATTATATTTATATGCAGATACCAGATATATATATATATATATATATATATATATATATGAAAATTATTTGAAAAGATAGGCTGAAACATGAGTCTAAAAGCTCACTTCAGTAGTATCCCCGCGTTTGGGGAAAGGAAGTTGGGGTGTTCTGAAAACCGGCCCCTGGAGGCCTTCGCCTCCGTTATAAGGGGCCCCCCTTCCTTAAGTTTCTAACCCATTTATGGGGTCTCACAGGCCTTAATGAAGGACACTTGACCCTTGAGGGCCCCTTGCGGGGCCCCCTCCTCCTTGGGGGAAAAAATTAAAAAAGGATTCGTCTTCACCTTCCTTCAAAAAAAAAAAAAAATAATTAAAAAAAAAAATAATAATAATAAAAAAAAATAAAAAATAAAAAAAGATTCATTCTCGCCTTCCTCCTTAAAAAATCATCCTTGCCTTCTTTCACGAGAAAAAAAAAATCCTCCTGTGGGATCCTATCATGCTCGTTCATGATGCAAAACAAACAAAATCAGACAAAAGCATACAAAAAACATACAAACATTCGAGTACTTCTTACGCAGCGTTCCGGCACATTCCGCTGTGTTCATGAACCCATTAGTTTTTATCTTTCTGGAAGTGTTCTTGCAAAAGATCCATTTCTGGCAACAGGATTCTACTGATATATATATATATATATATATATATATATATATATATATACTAGTAAACGTAACCAACATATATATTTGGTACATATGAACTGTAATAAATGCAAAAACCTTCATTTTTTTCTACGTGAAGGTCAAAATATGATAATAAAAACCACACTCTAATAGACAGAGTTTATTTCCTCAACAGTTTCGATGCCCACTGGCATCCTCTTCGGGTGGATACAGAAAAACGAATGAACCAATAACAAAAGGGAAAACAGTCCAGGGACCATTAAGAAATTCGCACCTAGGTTAGATCCCGTTCTCCCCACACTGGAAGGGCATTTTTTATTTTTTAAAATTAAAGAGACCCGCTTATAAGTACATTCGCACAAATTAAAACTATCTTCTTGTTTTATACATACAGATTCTATTATTTTGACATAATTACTGCATTTATTATTGCATTTACGTTTATTAACATTTATTATTATTACCTTTACACGAATTATTACATTCATTTTATTATCTTTATTATTACATTGCATTTATATTTAGTTCCACAATTATTACTTCCATTATTCCATTTACATTTTACGAAAAAAAAACCTAGGTGTGAATTTCTTAATGGTCCCTGGACTGTTTTCCCTCTTGTTTTTGGTTCATTCGTTTTTCTGTATCCACCCGAAGAGGGTGCCAGTGGGCATCAAAACTGTTGTGGAAATACTCTGTCTATTAGATTGGGTTTTTATTATCATATGGACTGTAACATAAAACAAATAATAAGGATTTCTTTAATGCTATCCCTGATCTCATCCTTTCGGATTATATTAATAATGATACCAAACAAAATAAAATTAGAATAAATACAGTCAACTCATAAACAAATTTTGCATTCTTCTAATATTTGTATTACGAAATAGATCAAGAAACTATTAAATAAATTAATTTTAATTTCATTTATCTAACCTAAGGGGAAGCTATTATATTTCATTCCAATCGTATAGTAACGTGGTAACAAACATCATAAACAATAAATATTATCATATATATATATGAGGAAAGATAACGATATTTGAAATTATGAAATATAAAATGCATCTATTCGCAATCATTGTAGTGTTTTGAAAAGGGTTGATATATATATATATATATATATATATATATATATATATATATCAACCCTTTTCAAAACACTACAATGATTGCGAATAGATGCATTTTATATTTCATAATTTCAAATATCGTTATCTTTCCTCATAGTTCATCCAGTTAAACTATAGCGGCTGTTCTAAGCTATGCATGAAAATACATCTTCAATAATTCAGTCGAGTCATGCATGCATATTAGGGTGGATCGATTTTACATTTTTTTTTCGATTTCCATATTCTAATAGAGACAAAAACTTGCGCATGCATGAGAAAATAGCCTCTGCAAAATCTTAGCTTAATAGGTAATCATCTTCTGCCCCCGGCAGAGCGATGAAAATCATATTTTAGTAGTCAAAAACGTATTTTTAAACCCTAGCCTAGAGTCATAAAATTTTGCGTGTGTGTTATTTCATGCCTAAGCAACGATATAAATGCTATGGGAAATATATAAATGCATTATTTAAGACAAAGAGCCGATCTGAAAATATGTATATTATGCATATTTTCAGATCGGCTCTTTGTCTTAAATAATGCATTTATATATTTCCCATAGCATTTATATCGTTGCTTAGGCATGAAATAACACACACGCAAAATTTTATGACTCTAGGCTAGGGTTTAAAAATACGTTTTTGACTACTAAAATATGATTTTTATCGCTCTGCCGGGGCAGAAGATGATTACTATTAAGCTAAGATTTTGCAGAGGCTATTTTCTCATGCATGCGCAAGTTTTTGTCTATTAGAATATGGAAATCGAAAAAAATTAAAATCGATCCATCCTAATGCATATTCGAATAGAATCAAATACTGAATCATCAATTCCATCTCTAAACATCCACCTAAACTTTATTATCATTGTCATTATTACTATTTATGTACAAGATTATTTAAATTATTCATTTGATTTCTACAAAACAGCTAGCATCTCAATCTTTTAAGTAGCATGACGAGTACATTATACTGTTTAATCATGCTATTTCATTTCCTATAGTCCTACTAAGTTTATCAACATTATCATACCATTAGCAATATATAACACACGCAAACACACACACACACACACAAATATATATATATATATATTATATATTATATATATATATTAATATATATATATGATACACACAGACCGTGCATGGAACAAGGAACTCTTCTAGGAAAATTAAATCCACTATAGTCCAAATAAGTAGTGGTAAATGACAAATACTATAGTTTTTTCTTTTTCATGATGCTAGCCCGACGTGGGCAACGGGTCACTCGCAAAGAGGTCCCAAAAATGTAGCTTCCCTCACCAGCTATCTGCAAAGCAGATAGGATCCAGCTTTGGGACAGAATCTAGGGTTTGAAGCAGCCTAGCGCAGCTACATTTAGAACCTCAATATACTGTAAGCAAAAGACTCGCTGCCTTCATGTCAGATTGAATACATCAAAGAAAAATGGGTAACTATTATATTTTTAGCCAAAAACCAAAACTTAAACCTCAACTGGCAGAATTAAGCGGCCACTTTTCAAGGCACATAACATGACCGTTTCATGATGAGAATGAACTCAGAATGGTTCCCTGACGTTTTTTATGATACACACAGACCGTGCATGGAACAAGGAAACTTTGCAGATAGTTGGTGAGGGAAGCTATATTTCTGGGACCTCTTTGCGAGTGACCCGCTGCACACGTCGGGCAAGCATCATCAAAAAGAAAAAACTATATTATTTGTCATTTACCATTACTTATTTGCACTATAGTGGATTTAATTTTCCAAGAAGAGTTCCTTGTTCCATGCACGGTCTGTGTGTATCATAAAAAACCTCAGGGAACCATTCTGAGTTCATTCTCATCAGGAAACGGACATGTTATGTGCCCTGAAAAGTGGCCGCTTAATTCTGCCAGTTGAGGTTTAAGTTTTGGTTTTGGGCTAAAAATATAATAGTTACCCCTTTTTATTTGATGTATTCAATCTGACGTGAAGGCTGCGAGTCTTTTGCTTATGTTGAAGTTCTAAATGTAGCTGAGTTATGCTGCTTTAAACCCTAGATCCTGTCCCAAAGCTGGATCCTATCTGCTTTGCAGATAGCTGGTGAGGGAAGCTATATTTTTGGGACCTCTTTGCGAGTGACCCGTTGCCCACGTCGGGCTAGCATCATGAAAAAGAAAAACTATAGTATTTGTCATTTACCATTACTTATTTAGACTATAGTGGATTTAATTTTCCTAGAAGAGTTCCTTGTTCCATGCACGGTCTGTGTGTATCATAAAAAACCTCAGGGAACCATTCTAAGTTAATTCCCTTATATATATATATATATATATATATATATATATATATATATATACACACAGACAGTGCATGGAACAAGGAACTCTTCTGGGATAATTAAATCCACTATAGTCCGAATAAGTAATGGTAAATGACAAATACCATAGTTTTCCTTTTTCATGATGCTAGCCCGACGTGGGCAATGGGTCACTCGCAAAGAGGTCCCATAAATTAGCTTCCCTCACCAGCTATCTGCAAAGCAGACAGGATCGAGCTTTGGGGACATGGATCTAGGGTTTAAAGCAGCCTAGCCCTGCTACATTTAGAACCTCAATATAAGCAAAAGACTCGCTGCCTTCACGTCAGATTGAATAAATCAAAGAAAAAGGGGGTAACTATTATATTTTTAGCCAAAAACCAAAACTTAAACCTCAACTGGCAGAATTGAGCGTCCACTTTTCAAGGCACATAACATGTCCGTTTCAAGATGGGAATCAACTCAGAATGGTCCCCTGAGTTTTTTATGATACACACAGACAGTGCATGGAACAAGGAACTCTTCTGGGATAATTAAATCCACTATATTCCGAATAAGTAATGGTAAATGAGAAAAACCATAGTTTTTCTTTTCATGATGCTAGCCCGACGTGGGCAACAAGTCACTCGCAAAGAGGTCCCATAAATATAGCTTCCCTCACCAGCTATCTGCAAAGCAGACAGGATCCAGCTTTGGGACATGGATCTAGGGTTTAAAGCAGCCTAGCCCTGCTACATTTAGAACCTCAATATAAGCAAAAGACTCGCTGCCTTCACGTCAGATTGAATAAATCAAAGAAAAAGGGGTAACTATTATATAAAAAACTCAGGGGACCATTCTGAGTTCATTCCCATCTTGAAACGGACATGTTATGTGCCTTGAAAAGTGGACACTCAATTCTGCCAGTTGAGGTTTAAGTTTTAGTTTTTGGCTAAAAATATAATAGTTACCCCTTTTTCTTTGATTTATTCAATCTGACGTGAAGGCAGCGAGTTTTTGCTTATATTGAGGTTCTAAATGTAGCAGGGCTAGGCTGCTTTAAACCCTAGATCCATGTCCCAAAGCTGGATCCTGTCTGCTTTGCAGATAGCTGGTGAAGGAAGCTATATTTATGGGACCTCTTTGCGAGTGACCCGTTGCCCACGTCGGGCTAGCATCATGAAAAAGAAAAACTATGGTATTTGTCATTTACCATTACTTATTCGGACTATAGTGGATTTAATTATCCCAGTAGAGTTCCTTGTTCCATGCACTGTCTGTGTGTATCATAAAAAACTCAGGGGACCATTCTGAATTCATTCCCATATATATATATATATATATATATATATAACGTAAAGAACGACGCTTGTATAGGAGAATATTCCGCGCAAGATGAGGAGGGAGAACGAAACAAATGAAAAAATGTGGTAACCACCCGGGAATCGAACCCGGGATCTTCCGATTGCCGGTCAGATATGATAACCATTTCTGCGCGTATGTAGGAGAATTACGGCATTTGATCGAGTGAGGCCCATGGTGTAATGGTTATCATATCTGACTGGCAATCGGAAGATCCAGGGTTCGATTCCCGGGTGGTTACATCATTTTTTCATTTGTTTCGTTCTCCCTCCTCATCTTGCGCGGAATATTCTCCTATACAAGCGTCGTTCTTTACGTTAATTATACTGCGTGTTTGCAGTTAATATATATATATAACCAGATAAGATGGTTTGTCCCGAAAATAAACTTTCTTAATATTTTCAATTAATAGAAAACGTGTGGTGAATTTTTCAGGGCATAACTCTAGTATTTAACCCCGTAGCAAAGATTGCCGAGCAAAAAATAGTTCTAAATCCACTATTCTAAATTCATGTATTCTCTGTGATATACTGTATATATGACTTCTGATGTCTGTGCTCGATTTGTACCCATTTTTCGACAGAATGTACACCATTTATCTGCTGCAAGTAAGAAGTTGGGCGTAGGAGAAAACTGTATTATTATTATTATTATTGTTATTATTATTATTATTATTATTAGTAGTAGTAGTAGTAGTAGTAGTAGTAGTTTAAAACTTATCTTCATTTTTACATATCTGTCTAGGTAAGCATTCACCACATAGATGTTGGTATGTAATATACCTGAAACAACCAAATGTACCCAAAGGTTGTCTGATGCATGAGTGTGCAAACATGATAACTTTAATAAATACCAAGGTAGCTCGTACAACGTGTACAGGTCTGCAAATATTAAACAACAACGATATTGCCATCATTACGACTAAATTACATTAAAACAATCAGTATATCAAATGAAAATTTTCACTTAAAACATATTAACTATCATCCAATAACCTCATTTCATATATCTACCTGACCATCGATAAACAGTTAGATAGGTAAGCACTCAGACGTTATAGCTATTTAGGGTATGATTCTGATTAATCAGTTAATCATTGTTTCGAATTTAATCATTATATAATTAATCAAAATATATTTTTAGAAAATGATAGAAATGATTAATTTTCCTCATAATTTCAGCATCATTCTACCTTAAATTTTTTAATGTATCATTTGAATTTGGCACCTTTTTGCATGTATAAATTGTCTATTCCGCCCATGCCTGATTTCTTGAACTACAAAACAAACTAAATGTTTGAGTAAAATGTTTTCTTCGGTCTTATCGCAGGCAACAGAAACAATAAAGCTCTTTCTTACTCTTTTCAGAAGCATTTAATTTTTATTCATATTTAATCAGTTAATCATTGATTAATTAGAAAATTTAATTATTCATCACTTTTTTCCTAAAAATGATTAAGCTGATCATCATGTGAGGTCTGCGCATTCAGAATTCTCTGAACCTACATTACTTATATATATATATATATATATATATATATATATATATATATATATATATATATACACCCCTGAAGATGATTAACTTTAATTGGCAGCTCTTTATCTTTCACATAAGTATTACTTGAGGTTAAATTTCTGGTTTTGAAGGAACGACGAACACACTACAAATTTATCTTTCCTCGTCTTTGTCTCTCATCTTGTACTTTTTCTTCCTGTTGGAAGTTCACGTTTATTCAGCCTGTCTCAAAGAAGGAGACCGCTCTCAACCCTCCAACGAATGACCAATTGCTTTGGTTTCTTGCCCTTCCAAATTTTTAATCTATCATTAATAGGAAGATTCTTAAACATCTCTCTTCACACAATCTTCTTCAGATCGTCAGTACGGATTCCACAAGAGACGCACTACTGGTGATCTTCTTGCATATCTCTGACTGTTGGTCATCTTCTTTTCGGGGACTCGGCGAAACTTTCGCTATTGCGTTAGACATATCAAAACCTATCGATATATTCTACCACAAATCTTTAATTGTCAAAATGTCCCTCCCACGGTATCGAACCTACTATCTTTACCCTCATCTCTAATCTCCTTTCTGGACGAACTATAGCTGCAGTTGTAGTTGGTTACTGTTCTTCTCCTAAAGCTATTAACAGAGGTGTTTCTCAGAGTTCTGACCGTTCAACCACTCTCTTCTTTTTATTTATTATTGATTTTTTAATTCATACTTCCCGACCTATACGCTCCTACATTACAAAAGCCATCCTGTAATAAAAAGTTTACAAAAAAAAGTATTTATATATTTCTACCAAAGTGGAGGGCTTGCTAGTTTAAACGGATTCACTTCTTTCAACAAAAACTTATTAAGCCCTTTTACCAAACCTGTTAACACTAACACACACACATATATGTATATATATATATATATATATATATATATATATATATATATTAGGGTGGATCGATTTTACATTGTTTTCGATTTCCATATTCTAATAGAGACAAAAACTTGCGCATGCATGAGAAAATAGCCTCTGCAAAATCCTAGCTTAATAGGTAATCATCTTCTGCCCCCGGCAGAGCGATGAAAATCATATTTTAGTAGTCAAAAACGTATTTTAAACCCTAGCCTAGAGTCATAAAATTTTGCGTGTGTGTTATTTCATGCCTAAGCAACGATATAAATGTTATGGGAAATATATAAATGCATTATTTAAGACAAAGAGCCTATCTGAAAATATGTATAATATGCATATTTTCAGATCGGCTCTTTGTCTTAAATAATGCATTTATATATTTCCCATAGCATTTATATCGTTGCTTAGGCATGAAATAACACACACGCAAAATTTTATGACTCTAGGCTAGGGTTTAAAATACGTTTTTGACTACTAAAATATGATTTTCATCGCTCTGCCGGGGGCAGAAGATGATTACCTATTAAGCTAAGATTTTGCAGAGGCTATTTTCTCATGCATGCGCAAGTTTTTGTCTCTATTAGAATATGGAAATCGAAAAAAATGTAAAATCGATCCACCCTAATATATATATATATATAAGCTAAAATTAATACATGACAAAAAATATATAAATGTCGAGAGCTAAAACTAATTAGTTTTAGCTCTCGATATATATATATATATATATATATATATATATCGCAATCATCAATTTTTCAAATCTGAGCTAAAAGAAACAACTCTAACCTTAATGTATACAAAGTTAATATTTTTATTTTTCCCTCTAAATTAAAGGCTTTTCGCAATTCACATGATAATTTATGTTGTCTTTACATTTTTCTCAGTCGCTTCGTCGGCTGGCTTAACAAATGTTTTAGTATTCTATCATTACAGGCTTTTACAATCAAGAGTGCAAAACAGCTCTAATAAACACACACAAAATGATAGCAGCCACCCTTAGTGAAATCATACATTACAGATGACGTAACAAGTGCGCGCCTAATCATACCTGTACTGTACTGATTCATGTCAGCTACACATTCAGCTGTAGACCCATCGACAAAACATTCCTATTATACAAGTAACCCAAAAGGTACCTTTTTGCTGATAAATCTTGGAGTTCTTAATAATTGGTAATGAAGATCTTTAAATTTTCAACCTCTTTTTCCAGCTCAAATACGTACGAGACTACTAAACGAACGCTCACTGCAGGTAATTGGGGGGAGGCATCACTATAATTAACTATGCTTATGTGATCACAGAGGAGATAAAAGATTTACTAGCCAGATGTCAGTGAGTGCATGTATGTAACTACATCACGTAGCTTCATCTGTTCAAGGGTACCCGTGAGTACAAATTTGGTACTGAAGAGGTTACACTCTCTATTTCTACTGTGAACAGCCATTCTTTTGCATCCTTGACAAGCAACTCTTTACACTGGACATACATTTTGCAGTCTGCTCGGTTAAAGCTGTCAGTTATGGGCATTATAACGAGACCGGGGGCTTCATAATCTAACTTTCTGTAAAGATCTTCAGGAGTTTGGTGGTCTTCCGACGGAACAAAATCCTCTTCTAGCCTAGCTGGAACCCTTCTAAATCGAGGAAGTGAAGGCATATCTACTGCCAAGAAGTACCTAGTGACAGTACTATCTTCCAGAAAAGGTTAGACTCTTCATCATTACATATATTTCAAAGAGTTTAACAGTCATACCAGCATTAGTCTATATATATATATATATATATATATATATATATATATATATATATAGAGAGAGAGAGAGAGAGAGAGAGAGAGAGAGAGAGAGAGAGAGAGAGCCGATTTAACTATTCTCTGAACAAATTACGACGAGAAGTATATTTAATAGATAGATAAATATACAATATAAAACAAAAGCATGTGCAGCAGACACGCGTACCTTATCACTCTAGCGATTAAGTTGACAATAAACATGAATTCGGTAAACATTTTATGAGAAAGATCACTAGCTCAGCCCACACAACCCTAGAACAAATGAAAGTATGTATTTCTTTAAAAGTTTGACCAATAAAATAGCGGAACCCAGGAACAAACCCTATGGCTTAGTTGAATATTGGTCAGTCCAAAGTCTGACTAGTCTGAACGCCTCCGAAGATCTTGTTATAGTTGACCGTCCTCTGTTGACAGTAGCTTAATAGTGAATTACTTCTAGGGTTCATTTCAACATAGCACTTGGTAAATCATTTACACAACTAAAACACAATTCTCTCTCTCTCTCTCTCTCTCTCTCTCTCTCTCTCTCTCTCTCCACGTACTCACACACACACACACACACACACACACATATATATACAGTATATAGTATTGGAGCAGCGGTAGCACTGATGGTTTTGAGGAAATGTAGCGTAAGGACTAGGGCCCTACATTTTACCTGAATTCCAGCCGCAGATCGTTACTCGCTACTTTTTAAGTGAATAAAGCCATTTTTGTTCTTATAGTTTACAACGTAATAATATTACTATAAATAAAACAATGAAAAATTAGATTTGGGTCACTAACCAAGACGTGTGGGTGATTCGAAGTCTACCTATGTTATCAACTGGAAAGGTGTATATTTAGTTTGATCAGCAACGAGGACCTGATGTGTTCGCATACATGTAGTCAAATTTATTTTAGTTTACTGTAAATAATTAAGTGTGTATTTAACCGTTTTTATTATTTTTATTAGGGTTTGGTCAAAAAGCAGCATGAAATAATCCAGTTCTACTAGCAGCGCTTATTTCAAAGAATTGTGAATTGGATCAGTCCAATTTTTCACTCTCCCACCACTACAGAAATGTAACGAGATATTAGTTTCTTCCCCTAGCCTACTTTATTCATATCTTATTGTTCTATACAGTATACACCTTTTTACCCTCACACAGCTACTCAGTAACTGAAAGCAACAACTTAGCTACTGAATTTGTGGTTTACAGATATATACATTGAAGCTAATTACTAATACTTGCGAAATTACACATACATATTGGGGAATTTTTACTCCAATTTTGATTGCTTTTCAAGAACAACGGTAGCACCGCTACACTTCGGCAGAAGTAAGTAACGAGGTAACGAGCACAACACTGTGTCTATATATACATACACACACACACACACACACACACACACACACACACACACACATATATATATATATATATATATATATATATATATATATATAATTAAGATTCTATCACAGATGCGAGACAGTTCGAGAACAGGGCCAGACACATGGAGTGCCACATTTCCGAAGAAATGTAAAGAGAGTATTGCCAAACCGCTATACTTACTATGGAGGAAATTATTCGACACGTAGCATATTCCACTGTCATTAAAGAACGCAAACATTGTCCCATTATTTAAAGATGTTAACAGGGCAATGCCCAAGAATTATCGGCCGGTAGCTCTCATTACACAACTTATAAAATGCTTTGAACGTATAGTTAGAAGCGAAACTACCTACTACCTACAAGGAAAGAACTTATACAGCCCAAATCAACATGGTTTCAGGGCTGGAAGATCGTGGCTAACACAGCTATTAGACAACCAGGAGAAAATATTGGAAACACTGAGCCGAGGACAAAACATGGATGTAATATATACTGACTTTGCTGAAGCCTTTGATAAATGTGACCATGGAATTATAGTATATAAACTTAAGAATACGAGAATTATTATAAAGCTGGGAAGGTAGATATTTAATTTCTTGACGCAAAGAACACAAAGAGGGGTGGTAAATGGAGTCAAATCGGAAGTCTCGGAAGTAGAGAGCTCTGTCCCACAAGTGACAGTACTAGCGCCCTAGCTATTCATAATAATAATTGCATATACTGATGTAGATATCAATGACAGTATTGTATAATTTTTCGCAGATGTCGTAAAGACATGCATGGAAATATTGAACGAAGGTGTTATAGAAAGATTACAATACGCCATTAAAACATTGTTCCAGTGGGTAGAAGATAACAATATGAAGTTGAACGAAGAAAAATTCCCACTTCTAAGATATGGTAATAACAAGGAGCTACAGAAAAAAAGGTACAAAACTCAGCAAGCCAAACATATAACACCAAATCCATAAGTCAGGGATCCTGGAGTAATAATGCCGTCGGTTACAGAATTCAGAGAGCACTATAACAACAAAATTACAACGGCTAGAAAAACAATAGGCATAATCTAGAGGAGCTTCCCCAGCAGAAAAGCAAACATTATGCAGACCCCGGTGCTGACAGACGGTGCGTAGCACACTTAGATAGAATTCCTTTTGACCCGGTTAGGCTAGTTGCACGCTGTTTATTATTTGCTCCTTCGTTGCTATTTCGTCATATATGGTGTGGAAGTGATAATACATTTTCAAAGCGTTACATTTTGTTGTAAAATGTAACGCTTTGAAAATGTATTATAAGTTTTTGTTGAAGGAAGTGAATCAGTTTAAACTAGCAAGCCTTCCACTTTGGTAGAAATATATAAATACTTTTTTTGTAAACGTTTTTATTACAGGATAGCTTTTGTAATGTAGGAGCGTATAGGTCGGGAAGTATGAATTAAAAAATCAATAATAAATAAAAGGAAGAGAGTGGATGAGCGGTCAGAACTCTGAGAAACACCTCTGTTAATAGCTTTAGGAGAAGAACAGTAACCAACTACAACTGCAGCTAAGTTCGTCCAGAAAGGAGATTAGAGATGAGGGTAAAGATAGTAGGTCCGATACCGTGGGAGGGACATTTTGACAATTAAAGATTTATGGTAGAATCTATCGATAGTTTTTGATATGTCTAACGCAATAGCGAAAGTTTCGCCGAGTTCCCGAAAGGAGGATGACCAACAGTCAGAGATATGCAAGAAGATCACAAGTAGTGCGTCTCTTGTGGAATCCGTACTGACGATCTGAAGAAGATTGTGTGAAGAGAGATGTTTAAGAATCTTTCTATTAATGATAGATTAAAAATTTGGAAGGGCAAGAAACCAAAGCAATTGGTCATTCGTTGGAGGGTTGAGAGCGGTCTCCTTCTTGGAGACAGGCTGAATAAACGTGAACTTCCAGCAGGAAGGAAAAGTACAAGATGAGAGCCAAAGACGAGGAAAGATAAATTTGTAGTGTGTTCGTTCCTCCATTACCAGAAATTTAACCTCAAATAATACTTATGGGAAAGATAAAGAGCTGCCAATTAAAGTTAATCATCTTCAGGTCTAATTATATATATATATATTTTTTTTTTTCATTCCTGAAATCTGAATTTTTAACGAATCAGCATTCCAATTTGTTTGTATCTATGGTAGGGAATGAAAAACTAATTATTTTTAGGAAAAAAGTGATGAATAGTTAAATTTTCTAATTAATCAATGACTAACTGATTAAATATGAATAAAAATTAAATGCTTCTGAAAAGAGTAAGAAAGAGCTTTATTGTTTCTGTTGCCTGCGATAAGACCGAAGAAAACATTTTACTCAAACATTTAGTTTGTTTTATAGTTCAAGAAATTAGGCATGGGCGGAATAGACAATTTATACATGCAAAAAGGTGCCAAATTCAAATGATATATTACAAAATTTAAGGTAGAATGATGCTGAAATTATGAGGAAAATTAATCATTTCCATCATTTTCTAAAAAATACATCTTGATTAATTAATGATTAAATTCGAAACAATGATTAACTGATTAATCAGAATCATACCCTAAATAGCTATAACGTCTGAGTGCTTACCTATCTAACTGTTTATCGATGGTCAGGTAGATATATGAAATGAGGTTATTGGATGATAGTTAATATGTTTTAAGTGAAAATTTTCATTTGATACACTGATTGTTTTAATGTAATTTAGTCGTAATGATGGCAATATCGTTGTTGTTTAATATTTGCAGACCTGTACACGTTGTACGAGTTACCTTGGTGCTTACCTAGACAGATATGTAGAAATGAAGATAAGTTTTAAATTACTGTTACTACTGCTGCTACTACTACTACTACTACTAATAATAATAATAATGATGATAATAACAATAACAATAATGCAGTTTCCTCCTACGCCCAACTTCTTACTTGCAGCAGATAAATGGTGTACATTCTGTCGAAAATTGGGTACAAATCGAGCACAGACATCAGAAGTCATATATATATATATATATATATATATATATATATATATATATATATATATATATATATCACAGAGAATACATGGATTTAGAATAGTGGATTTAGGACTGTTTTTTGCTCGGCAATCTTTGCTACGGGGTTAAATACTAGAGTTATGCCTTGAAAAATTCACTACACGTTTTCTCTTAATTGAAAATATTAAGAAAGTTGATTTTCGGAACAAACCATCTCATCAATATATATATATATATATAATAAACAGGAACACCAGAGAAAATACAAACATCCTTCAAGGTTTAATAGTACCAACGTTTCGGAATGCACTAATTCCATCTTCAGGGCTAAAACAATAAAATTCCAAATCACATACAAAATACAAATTGCTTAACAACAATTTAAAATAAACTTAAACCAGACCTAAATTCTGACGAATCATCGATAGATCTGCTATGTTTTGGTTAAGGTACTAGTTTATTTTATTTACATTTCAGTTTTAATGCTTTTACTTTTTATAATTTTAACTTTTTAACTTCACGTTTATTTACCTTTTAGTTTTAATGTTTTACATTTTCTTAGCTACTTTTTATAATTTTTTTTTTAAGTTTATTTTAAATTGTTGTTAAGCAATTTGTATTTTGTATGTGATTTGGAATTTTATTGTTTTAGCCCTGAAGATGGAATTAGTGCATTCCGAAACGTTGGTACTATTAAACCTTGAAGGATGTTTGTATTTTCTCTGGTGTTCCTGTTTATTATTAAACTGCGTTTTCCGCGCCACCAATCAATAGCCGATATATATATATATATATATATATATATATATATATATATATATATATATATTGTGTGTGTGTGTGTGTGTGTGCGTGTGTATATATTGCTAATGGTATGATAATGTTGATAAACTTAGTAGGACTATAGGAAATGAAATAGCATGATTAAACAGTATAATGTACACGTC
Organism: Bathynomus jamesi; assembly: GCA_023014485.1. NCBI lineage: Eukaryota > Metazoa > Arthropoda > Malacostraca > Isopoda > Cirolanidae > Bathynomus > Bathynomus jamesi. Next base: position 289,223 of record JAJOZX010004254.1, read on the forward strand.
ATGCTACTTAAAAGATTGAGATGCTAGCTGTTTTGTAGAAATCAAATGAATAATTTAAATAATCTTGTACATAAATAGTAATAATGATAATGATAATAATGTTTAAGTGGATGTTTAGAGATGGAATTGATGATTCAGTATTTGAATTTATGTGAATATGCATGCATGACTAGGCTGAATTATTGAAGATGTATTTTCATGCATAGCTTGGAACAGCCGCTACCGCTATAGTTTAACTGGATGAACTATGAGGAAACATAACGATATTTCAAATTATAAAATATAAAATGCATCTATTCGCAATCATTCTAGTGTTTTTAAAAGAGTTGATATATATATATACACACACACACACACACACACACACACACACACACATATATATATATATATATAAAAAATTAGCTATGATAATATTTATTGTTCATGATGTTTGTTACCACGTTACTATACGATTGGAATGAAATATAATAGCTTCCCCTTAGGTTAGATAAATTAAATTATAATTAATTTATTTAATAGTTTCTTGATCTATTTCGTAACGCAAATATTAGAACAAGGCAAAATTTGTTTATGAGTTGACTATATTTATTCTAATTTTATTTTGTGTGGTATCGTTATTAATAATATAATCCGAAACGATGAGATCATGTATAGCATTAAAGAAATCTTTATTATTTGCTTTATATTACAGTTCATATATACCAAATATATATGTTGTTTATGCTTACTAGTATATGTATATACTATATATATATATATATATATATCAGCAGAATCCTGTTGCTTCAGAAATGGATCTTTTGCAAGAACACTTCCAGAAAGATAAACTAAAGGGTTCATGAACACGGCGGAACGTGCCGGAAGGCTGCGTAAGAAGTACTCGAATGTTTGTCTTTTTTGCATGCTTTTTTGTCTGATTTTGTTTGTTTTTTGCGTCATGATCGAGCATGATAGGATCCCACAGGAGGATTTTTTCTCGTGAAAGAAGGCAAGGATGATTTTTTAAGGAGGAAGACGAGGATGAATTTTTTTTTTTGGTGAAGGAAGGTGAAGACGAATCCTTTTTTAATTCCTCCCCCCTAAGGAGAATGGGGCCCTGCAAGGGGCCCTCAAGGGTCAAGTGCCCTTCATTAAGACCTGTGAGCCCCATAAATGGGTTAGGAACTTAAGGAAGCGGGGCCCCTTATAACGGAGGCGAAGGCCTCCAGGGGCCGGTTTTCAGAACACCCCAACTTCCTCTCCCCAAACGCGGGGATACTACTCACTTCCTTCACACGCATTTGGACTATTTTCCTGAAACTTGGGTAGTGTGAGTGAGGAACAAGGAGAAAGGTTCCACCAGGATATCAAGACTATGGAAAATAGAGACCAAGGATGGTTGGATGTCAACATAATGGCAGACTACTGCTGGTCTCTGAAGCGGGAAGCTTCGGAAGAAATGCAGCACAAGAAGCGAGCAAAAAAAATGACGATGTCTCCTACTGATCAATCATGATTGATCTATTATGTACCAATTAAGTATCCAAGATGAATTTACTTTGAAATGTATTTATTGTCTTTGTACTTCTTATAATTTTGTACTCTTGGAAATTTAGTTGTTTAATATGTACTATGAATATATCTGACTTATATTTTGTGAAAAAGTCTGACGTGATACATAAAAATGGTTGTGAAATTTGAAATCAGCATGGCAAAATTGTATAAGATCATGTAATAGAAATAAAACATCTCGTTCTTTGGTTTGAAATGCAGACTTGTGATAATTAATCTTCAGCAATTGGCATTAACTTTTTATATTTTTAATATAGAAAGTGTAACGCTTTTATCTTAGATCATACACTGACGACGGAATATACGAGTATATTTTTGAAACCGGCAATATGTTGGAAGGTCCGGTGCTAGTATCCCCGAAGACAAACCGTTCAGTTACTGGAAAAAATGATATGATTTCAATGAAGCAAACGACCCAGCACTCGTAACCACGACCTCCTTATCGATCAACTCTGGAACAATCTTCCTCAATCCATCTTTCCTCCTGTCTATGACCTCCCATCTTTCAAATGCAGAGTGTCTAGGCATCTCGAAAACTCCTGACCTTGATTTTGGCTCTCTTCTTTTTCTATGGGGGGGGGGGCGCTTTTGCTGGCATTCGCCCTTGGCCCCTCCTTCCTGCATTAAAAAGATGTATGAAATATTTGTTCCCCTCTTACCTACACACTTAATTTTCAAAAGAAACAAACGATCTACCAACGTTTCAGTGTAATCACTACATCATCTTCAAGATGTAAAATTAAAAGTTGCTCCATTTTCTTCGTAAAATTTTTTCATTAATGACATCGATCAAGCTAAAGTTTGAAAATATTATATATAAAATATTAAAATTTTTAAAAATGTTAACAATGCATGTAAAATCCCAGATAAAGTGTTCCCATCTTCCTCATTTCCTGCCAACGTACTCCAGTTTTAATGACGTAGACAATTTGCCAATTCATGTTTCTCAAAACAAGGAAACCAAACCAAAAATGATAATTAAAAGGAACTTACTGCATCTTAGGGGTAGGATTGCCTCCCCTTGAGTGGCACGAAATGGAGAGCCTCGCTCCCTTCTCAATCTCTTTACTCAAACCATCTAATAACGGGGGTTCAGGAGCCTCTGAAAAAAAAAAAAAAGAAAGAAAAATGAGTGTTTAAAATTGTGCCCGTGAAAGCATTTTCCGCGGTTCATTCACTCTGAAATTAAATTAAATTCTGGCAAGAGACATTATTTGCCTTTTGTTTCAGAAGCTTTCAGACGTTCAAAGGCGTAATCAAAGCGATATAAATCCGTTTCCCGATGGAAATTTGCACCTTTGAAACCAAGGTATAGTGAGTGAAGCGCCTCATGCTCATTCGAATTAAAAGGCTAAATTAAAATGTTGTTTGAACGAATAAAGTAAAGTACAACATGAATATTCAATGTTTGATCCTCTTACCACTTGCTTCATCAAAAGCTATTAGATTATAAGGACAATGTTGACTTTAAGCAATTTCACAGAACTAACTGAGTGTCATTTGCCTTTTGATTGTCAAGAAGATTCATTTTGGATATAATTTGCGCAAACTTCAACGTCTAAACGCTGTTCTACACAATATACACTACTCAATTCACGGCTAAATACATTTTATCATCTTGAAACTGGGACACGCTTTCTGTATATATACAGTATATATTAAAATACTACCCGTGATGAAACTATAAAACTGAAAGTGTCGTCAAGGTAATAGTAAAACCCTCAAACAGGAAATTTTCTCTTGCTTCTCCGTCACCCAAAGCAAGCCTAAAAAAAAAGTCGTGTTTCATTGAAATATAAAAGCAAAGAAGGGTTCCTTACCCTAAATGTAGTGGTTAGCATTGCTGAGTACCAATCTATCAGCTCCGGGATCGATTCTCGGCTATGGCAAGCGGCGCTCGGCTCACCCACCTATTCATTCTTCCATACAAGAAACTGAGTGGCAGGTGAATCAATGTCCTGAGTAGCCTAGTGGTTAAGGCGCTATATTTCTGATCAGGAGGTCGTAAGATCGAGTCTGGTCGAGGTCTTTTTAATTTCTGACCGACTGTGGTGGATCTGGTTCGGATTCCACGTTAAGCCGTAGGTCTAAGGTGGGACAACAAGTTTGATCTTTGTGAGAATGAATAATTCGGCCGAATTCAAAACCATAGTGACTATGGTAGATATATATATATATATATACTGAAAATTGATCTTCGCATAGAATATACACCTTTATTAAGAGTTTTTGGTTTACCATAAAAATTGCCTATTTATTTTTACATTATATTTAGGCAACAGTGGCCCAAATGGACGCCTAAAGCTGATACGGCCCACGGAACAATTTTATTTAGCCCTTTCAAGCGGCTTTTGTCTACATGAATCACGGAAGCAAAATGATAGCAGCCATGAAACGTCATTTGATTTCTAAGTAATGACTGTGAATGAAGAAGGAGTTAAACAGGGGTAGATTTACTCCAGAGAGCTCTAATTCTACTGTGGGATTTCCTTGGAGTAAAAAGTCCCACACGAAGTAAGGTTTAACATCGTTAGCAACTTCGCGTCGAGTTCTCACCAAGAAGTGAGTTTGTTTGATACTTAATTTTATTACTTTTTAAGCCCGCTGATGATTTAATGACTAAAGCTTCAGTTATTTAGATTTTAGAATTACATTTATATATGTGGCTCGCGTAAGTGCCTTAAAACTAGTATCTGGCCCGCACGGTTCAAAACGTTGGACACTCTGACATAGTTTAATTAAGTGCAATTAGTGAACATGGATGTGGTTCTGTCGCCTTTCAGGAAGAGAGTTACAAGGAGTTACAAGGAAAAGAAGTACCTCAAAAGGCCTTGCGGCCCATACCGAGGAGGTACCAATGGCAACGGGTGCCAGGGAAAATTTTGTCTTTCAAACTATGCTAGCAGTAGTAGAAAACTGGATAGAAAAGTAGAAGGCTCTCTCCCCACCCTCCGCTCCCTCCCTGCCAGAGGCAGGTACGGAAAAAGGTTGAAGAAAATACCTTGACCCTGGAAAAGTAGCCAAGGAAATTTTACAGGAAAGTGGAGAATATATAAATAGCTCTATATTTAGCTTGCTCACAGAGACACCGAGCAAGCGAACTCCTGCAGAGTTTTCTGAGGTTTTAATCTTAAACTATGAGTGTGTTCTGTACTTTGTCTAGCCTATTTTTAAACAGATTTACACTTTGACTGGAAACATCCTCTGAGGGAAGTTGGTTCCAGATATCAACTATTTTACAGGAAAAGAAATTTCCGCAGACTGAGGTCCTAAATGTCTTTACACACTCAAATAGTGTGCAAGATTTCGTCTAACCTTTTCTTGAACTGATCCACAGAGGAACTGTTCACAACTTCCGAAGGTAACCTGTTCCATGTGTCACAGATCTTATACGTAACGTAATTCCACACACACTAGTCCTAAACCGTTTCAAATCCAACTTCCAACCATTGTTGCGAGTTGGGTTATCATTTAAACTAAACATACTTCTAAAATCGACATCGTTGAACCCTCGTAAGAGCTTGAAAACCTCGATCAGTTGACCGCGCAGCCTCCGAGTTTCAAGCGAAAACAAGTTCAGGGCGCGTAACCGTCGATTGTAGCCCATATGCCTAACGGAAGGGATCAACTTTGTGGCCCTCGCCTGCACTCGCTCCAGCCTCTCAATATCTTTCCTGAGGGTGGGCGACCAGAACTGCACAGCATACTCCAGGTACGGCCGAACAAGGGAATTGTACAGTGAGAGCACAATCTCCTTGTTCCGAAACTGAAATTGCCTCCTGATATAACCCAATAGTTTCTGGGCTTTCTTTTCCATCTCTACACACTGTTTCGTAAACTTAAGGTCGCTGCTAATTAGCACACCCAAGTCCTTTTCTAAATCAGTCACCTCAGAGAGAGAGAGAGAGAGAGGAGAGAGAGAGAGAGAGAGAGAGAGAGAGAGAGAGAAGTCTTGTAACTCACCAGTTTTGAATCCTTTCGCTGCATAATTCGAATATATTCGAACCCAAATTGTTTGGAAATATCAAAATGACGCAGCGAAAGGGTCAAGCTACATAGTGACAATAGACAAATCCTCCATTTAATTTACTTTCCTTTTAGTGGAAATGAAATCGCAAAATGTTAATTGGTTCTTTGAGAAGCCTTCGTGTAAAATGGCTTGACGTTGGGTTGTTGCAGAAAAAGTAACTTATCAACGGTTTAGAAATGTTAGGAATCACTTGGAGGACTGTCCAATGTTAAACTGAGAAATGGAAGAAGAATCATTGACGATCCACCACTCTGTTGTAGGTTTGAGTGGACGAAAGTTTCCATATAATGAAATCTTATTTTTTCCAGGGTGAAACCATTAACGTCCATCTCAGCGCTCTCTCTTAAAGTAAAGTAATTAAGCGAAACAGGATTGCAGTGACCGTACTATTAGTCAAAGCTATCTACCTTGGTAACCTTGGTTTTGCTTCCGACTGAATTATTCATTCATTCTGACCATGGATGGTCAGAAATTACAAAGTCTTTGCTATCACAACTTCCAGACCAGCAGCCCAGCTTCTTAACCATTTGGCTGCCCAGAGTACTCATTTATCTACTAATAAATTTCTTGTATGGAAGGATGAACAGCTGAGTGAGCCGAGCACCGCCTACCATCGCCAGAATTGAACCACCGGTTTGATTTGTGTACATCTTGGTAGTTAAAAAGGTCAGTACATTCCAGTATTAATTTATTGTGCAAAAGTAAAGTGCCAAATAAATAGATATGTACATAAATAAACAAATATATACGCAGCTATATATATTTATATATCTCAGGATTTGAAGACATACAGTGAGCGTAAAAGTCCTCAGAACAGTTTCGACGCGCAAGCAAAGGCGCGGAAGCCAGGAAAACGATCATAAAATTCGATACGTCTCATTTTCCGAAAAGGAGAAAAGTGACCAGTTGCTGAGATCAGTCGAGAATAGTAAAAGGAAGAAGAGGACGAATAAAATGGCAAGAAATAAAAATCTGCAGAAGAAATATGAGAAATATTTTAAAGCCAGTAAAGGAATAAATGTTTAAAAATCATGAAATTGAGCAAAAACAATTTATGTTTTAAGGACTGCGCCGTTGCGTTGAGCTTCCAACTGCGAAACAGAAGCTGGCACAAGCATTTAAGCGATTAAGCGTTTGAGCATTTAAGCATTTAAGCGTTACGACTTCATCAATCTGGGAAGAAAGGACAGAAAGGTAATGAAGAAAACAAACAATAAACTCATTGGTCTGTAGGGCTACGTTTGTATCAAGTGCATTGAAATGAATAGAAAAGTCATAAAAACTGGCTGGGAAATGAGAGAAAAAACAGAACTGAGTCAAAATTTGGTTGAGGAAGGAAATTCTACTAATGCATCAACTAATATATCAACGGAACACAACGATGTGACAGAATACGCTAAAAACAACATAAGTGGGGTACAAAGCACTGAGAACAACGCACTTTAGAGAATAGCTGAAGAACACCTAGACGAAGGAAATACATGATACTAGATAGTACTGTAACTTCATGAATAAAAGCGAAAGTACACCAAAAACGAAGAACCATTGAATAGAGAAGAAGTAACGCGGGAACAAAAGAGAAAAATTAAATCACACAAACTTCAGAATGGTGAGTCGGAAAACATAAAAGACTGCATAAAAAGGACATCTGCGAATATTACAAAACAAGTTTTTTGTATATATGGCTCCGTATTTATATAGAACCACCCTAAAAATGTTTCTACATGATGAGGGCTGGAAGTTGCAAATACGGAGTACACTGCTACTATTTTCGCCCCTCTAAGTGTAGACAATCAAAGGGAAAGAAAATGTCGAAATATGGATTGTCCGTATTTTCACATTAAGGGCACTCAAAAAATAAAAAGAGAAAGAACAGCTCAAACCGTAAATAATAGAAGTAACAACTGCCAATGAAGTACAATTTTTAGAAGAAATGAGGACGATAAAAGAATAGCTATCCTTTTTAATGAAAACAGATCGAACTTCGAAGATATACAGGGCGTCCCAAAAAATGTATACACACTTTAAATACTTATAAAGGCAGTGTTTATTAAAATACATTTCATTTTCAAAATGTAATAGAATCTACAGACATTATTTAATTGTTTTGTCAACGCCTGTTTTCAAACTGACGTCCGTTCTGGTCCAGGCACTGCTGATAACGCGAAGCAATGGAATCGCAAACATCACGAAACATTTCGTTTGGTATTTGTGTGCATTCTCGTTCAATGGCTGCTCTCAATTCAGCGACTGTTGCAGGTTTTATAGCGTAGACTTTGTCTTTTAAGTATCCCCATAAAAAAAAAGTCTAGTGGTGTGAGGTCTGGTGAATGCGGAGGGTATTCTACGGAACCCCTTCGTCCAATCCACATCCACATCGTGCCAAGTACCACTCGCAATACTCCACTCTTCGGTCCGGATCATCTTCATTAATAGCATGGACTAATCTTCGAATGTAACTTTTCCATTGACAGCGCTTCAAAATGCGTTGGACAGACGATTCTGAAATTCCTACCTCACGACTCGCTTGCCGCACAGATTTTCTTGGACTTTGGTGATACGTTTCCAGTACTCTTTCTTGCTTTGTGGGGCTTGTCGATGTCCGTGGTCTTCCGGAACGCTTCTTGTGGACATTCTGAACAGTTCCATCGGCTTCAAACTTATCTCTAATTCGAGTGATGGTAAGTCGCGTTGGTGGATCTGTTTGAAACTCCCTCCTAAACTGTCTTTGCACTTCAACTGCGTTTTCACACTTCCAGTAGCATTTTAGAATGAATTTCCTTTGTTCAAAGCTTAGTCTGACTGCCATTATTAATTCTAATGGGTTTAACTTGGAAAGAAAGAAACATCAATTGAGCTATCAGCTGTTAAAGTGTGTATACATTTTTTTGGGACGCCCTGTATGTATTCCAGCAGTACATACATCACCCTTCCGTTCAATACTACCCACCGTTAACTCAATAACCACAATGGTTCCAAGGGCCGCATCCCCCTGTGTTCTCAAATGGACTAGAAAATGGACCAGAAAATGACCATTATCAAAGACAACAGAGCACCAAGAATAGTAAACCTGTAAATTTATTATACACAAATATACGAGTACAAGTCTGTACAGTGACCATGCAAACTGAAAATTACAGTATCTACAAATTACAGCTCTAGAAACCGACACGGATAAGGTATGCCTAACGGAAACCCACTTGTATAAATGCGAAAAAGGCCGTGAAAATTGCATCCAAGATGCTGAAATACAATAAAGGACACATATACTAGAACACATATACTAGAAAAGGAGGAGGCTGTTGCATTTACATTTAAAATACATACACATGTGAAGTGAAGGTAACCAAATCAAACAGAAAATTAAATTCTCATTTCAGAAGTGAAAGAACTGAACCTAATCATTATAAACGTGTATAGACCACCGGACACGACGAACACTGAATTTCAATTCGTTACAAATGAAATATCATAGAAAACATGCTAAAATCACTCAAAATTCCAGCACCAAATATTTTAATTTGTGAGGATTTCAACTTTCCATTCATAACATGGGAGAAAAGTTACGAAGTAATATATGTTGAGAAGTTCCATAGTAACATTACAAAAATTGATAGAACCCAGGCAGTAGTGCTACTAGATGTTATAGAACATTATGCACTTACCCAAGAAATCTGTGAGGCAACTAGAAACGAGAACGGTTTGGATTTAATTTGGACAAATCACAATGATTTAATAATAAATAAAAATGTAACGCACACATATTTCTCTGACCATAACCTAATCGATATACTGTACAGATAAAGTTAGCAAGTAGTCCAAAAATGTATTCCAGAGAGTCAGAAGGAATATTTTTAGGTTTAAATATAATTCAGAGAAAGTAGATTTGGAAAGTGTAAATGAAGATTTGAGGGGTCCCGCGTCTTAAGGTACCTAAGCGCCACAATTAAAATTCGCCAGAAATCGCCTCCAAAGTTCAGCAATATTCTCGCAATAGTATCTCTGTTATTAATTGAGCTAGAACGTTCATTTTTGGCTAAATTAGAGTTCTAAGTATGCTAATGAAGATGTTGATGAGTTTTTGGAATAGATTTTCATATTTTATATTTTATTTATATATTTTTAAGTTTTTTTGATTTTCTTATTATGCCGAACTTTGGGTGAACTTTTGGCTGGCGATAGAGGTGAAAAAAGTAGTTCGCTTCATAAGGTTTTCAACCATACTTCTAGTATCGTAAGGTCATTATAACCCAAATCACGCGATAGAGGAAGGGTAAAAATAGTGATATCCATCAAAAACACGTTTTCGCCTGTGGTGGCGCTTAGGTATCTTAAGACGCGCGAACCCTTAATTATTTTAAAGAAAGTAAACTGAGCGTTGCTACTTCACGAGAAGACTTCAGAAAAATTATCTATAACAGAAAACGAAACTAAAGCTATATTGCTGAAACATGTTCTAAAGAGACAAAAAAGTAAACGTAGCAAGACGTAGCAGAACATTATTTAGACAATGGAAACAAACAGTAAAAATTCTTCACGGATGCAGAACTGAAGCAAGTATTCTCAAACTAGAGAAAATTCTATGCGAAATAGAAATGAACCTAAAATGAATATTCATTCACAAGACACACGAAGAGGAATACAAGGTAGCAGAAAGCATAAAAAATAACCCAAAATTCTTCTAGACGTTCGCGAAATGAAAAATGCAATGTAAGAGAATATTGCCAAGCCGTTATATTTACTTTGGAGAAAATCACTCGACACGAGACAAATTCCACTTTCATTAAGGAGCGCAGTCATTGCCCCTTTATTCAAATGCCAAAGAACTATCGGCCAGTAGATCTCACCTCCTACCTTATAAAGCCCTTCGAACGTGTAATCAGGAGCAAGATTGCTTACTACTTACGAGAAAAGAATTTATTCAATCCGAATCAACATGACTTCGGGGCTGGAAGATCATGCCTATCACAGCTATTATACCACCAAGAGAAAATACTGGAGTAATTGATCCGAGGTCAAAATACAGATGTAATATACAGTAGTCTATTGATTTTGCTAAAACCGTTGATAAATGTGATTATGGAATTATAGCACACAAACGTAAGAATACACGAAGTACTAGAAGTTAGGACGCTGGATATTTAATTTTTTGATCAAACGAACACGAAGAGTGGTAGGAAATGTACTCAAAGCTGAAGTCCCAGAAGTCATGAGTTCTGTTCCACAAGGTACAGTATTAGCTCATTTGCTGTTTATAATAATGATTGCAGACATTGATGCAGATATCAATGACAGTATCGCATCGTGTTTTGCAGATGACACAAAGATATGCAAGGAAATATCACCATTTATACAATCTAGCATGCAAGCCAAGTGAAAGTATTTTCACTTATATATTATTTTACACAAGGGTTTCTCAAGGAACCAATTCGCATTTTGCCATTTTAGTTTCACCAAAAGGAAAGTGAATTGACATAGGACTTGTCTATCGTTGCTATGTAGCTTAAAATCTGATAAGTGATAAGATTCTCTCTCTCTCTCTCTCTCTCTCTCTCTCTCTCTCTCTCTCTCTCTCTCTCTCTCTCTCTCTCTCTCTCTCTCTCTCTCTCGGTTTAGGACTGGTGTGTGTGGGAATTACTTTACGTATAAGATCTGTGACACGTGGAAGTTTACCTTCAGAAGTTGTGAACAGTTCCTCTGTGGATCATTTCAAGAAAAGGTTAGACCAAATCTTGCACACTATTTGAGAGTGTAGAAAATTTTCCATGGCACCCGTTGCCATTGGTACCTCCTCGGTATGGGCCGGAAGGCCTTTTGAGGTACTTCTTTTCCTTGTAACTCCTTGTAACTCTCTTTGTTTCATGAACGTTTTTCTTGAAAAGCGATACAATCACATCCATCTTCAATAACTGCATTTAATTAATCTAAGTCCGAGTGCCCAACGTTTTCAATTGTGCGAGCCAGATTCCAGTTTTAAGGCACTACGCGGCCCACAAATAAATTTAATTCTAAAATATAAATAATTACAAAATGACATTGAAACATTATTCAAGTGGGTGGAAGACAACACTATGAAGTTCAACGAAGAAAAATTCCAACTTAAAAGACGTGAACAAAAAGGTGCTATAGAATAAAAGATAAAAAATACTGCAAGCCAAACAGATAACACCAAACCTAGAAGTCAGGGATAGTGGAGTAATAATGTCTTCGGATGCAGAATTCACAGAACAACTACAACATTAAAATCACAACAGGTAGAAACATAATGTGAATTAACTGGAGGAGCTTCCACAGTAGAAAAGTAAACATTATGCTAAAATTATGCAAGAGTCTAGTCCTACCGCTAATTGAGTATTGCTTAGTACTCACAAAACCATACAGAAAAAGAGACATTGTAAACATAGAAGCTATACAGAGGATTTTTACGTCTAAGATAGAGGAAACTAAAGATGAGGACTATTGGTCTCGACTACAATTCCTGAAACTCTACTTCCTGGAAACTAAGCGCCAGAGGTACACAATAATATACGTATTAAAAATATTCGATTGTTTTCTTTCAATCTTAGAAATGAAATAGAAACACACTGGAGTGGGAGAAGAGGGTTCCTGTCCCAGCTGCGGTGAGACAGGAACCCATGAAAATGAGGATGGGAAATACTCTGAGAATACGAGGCTAAGACACTTTAATGTTCTGCTCAAAGAGCTGAGGAACCTCAGACATACCAACCTGAATAATTTCAAGAACTAGCTGGACAGGTCTTGTGCAAAGTTCCTGACTAATCTATGTGACTGGATACGACGGCAGGAAGAGAACGGAAAGCAATTCTCTCATCCACCAAATCCTGCAAATGAAGGTGGGGGGAAGATGCTGCAAACGGGTCGACCACAGATCCATCCTGAACCGTTTTAGAGTTACTCTAATCCATTTATTGGTCAAAATTCTGGTTTCTATTTACCATTTACCCGCTTCTCCCGAATTCTAAAAGGTCTTTTAAATAAGGCATTTAAGAAGTGCAAAGAAAATCTCTTACTGACGATGTCTATGATGACTTCTGACGTCACAACTTTAGTCGCGATTGGACTGATCGCCTCGCACTTCACCGTGACGTGAGAGCCATCGCGTGATACACTCTCTGTTACTAAGTAGTTACGGATGACGGATGACGTTATCCAACCGCTTCCTGGAACCTTCTTAACGATAGTAGAGTTGACATCGAAATTTCGTCCTGAAATTGAAGAATTTGATTTTTGGGTGAATGTTTTGGTAGAGAAATTTAAGAAGGGATTAAGTGTTTTAAAGGAGACAGCTGGAATTTGATGCAAGATTTGATTCACTTCAATGAAATTCAAATGAAAGTAAACAGGTTAGGTTACCTTTAATTATAACCTTCTTAAAAACCAAACCAAACCACACCCATGAAACAGCATCAAACATTATTTATAACAAGATCGGAAAGTCCACCCACTTTTGCGTTAGCTTTTATTCTCTTCTACCATTTAGTTTATAAAAGAATTAAAAAATACGCGAATAAACGTCATTCACTTGAAGCATAATTTAATATTTATTATACTTAGTTTGATATTTAATTAAATATAAAGTCTTAATAAGAAGAATAAAGTAGTATGAAATATTTCTGATTTTACCGTTATAAAACCGTTATAAAACCGTTATAATATCGTTATAAAACCGTTATAAAACTGTTATAAAACCGTTATAATATCGTTATAAAACGGTTATAAAACCGTTATAAAACGGTTATAAAACCGTTATAAAACGGTTATAAAACCGTTATAATATCGTTATAAAACCGTTATAAAACGGTTATAAAACCGTTATAATATAGTTATAAAACCGTTATAAGACGGTTATAAAACCGTTATAATATCGTTATAAAACCGTTATAAAACGGTTATAAAACGGTTATAATATCGTTATAAAACCGTTATAAAACGGTTATAAAACCGTTATAAAACCGTTATAAAACGGTTATAAAACCGTTATAAAACCGTTATAAAACGGTTATAAAACCGTTATAAAACCGTTATAAAACAGTTATAATATCGTTATAAAACCGTTCTAAAACGGTTATAAAACCGTTATAATATAGTTATAAAACTTTTATAAAACGGTTATAAAACCGTTATAATATCGTTATAAAACGGTTATAAAACGGTTATAAAACCGTTATAATATCGTTATAAAACCGTTATAAAACCGTTATAAAACGGTTATAAAACCGTTATAATATCGTTATAAAACCTTTATAAAACGGTTATAAAACCGTTATAAAACGGTTATAAAACCGTTATAATATCGTTATAAAACCGTTATAAAACGGTTATAAAACCGTTATAATATAGTTATAAAACGGTTATAAAACGGTTATAAAACCGTTATAATATCGTTATAAAACGGTTATAAAACGGTTATAAAACCGTTATAATATCGTTATAAAACCGTTATAAAACGGTTATAAAACCGTTATAAAACGGTTATAAAACCGTTATAATATCGTTATAAAACCGTTATAAAACGGTTATAAAACCGTTATAATATCGTTATAAAACCGTTATAAATAGTTCTGATTTTACCGTTATAAAACCTTTGATTTATGCAAAACACTTGTCAGATGCGGTGGCAAATGTCAATAAACACCATTTGAATGTACAATGAAATCATTATGTAAAATACAATATGAAATTGTTATTATCGTTAAAGACCTCATTTGTGGGAATTATAGAAGTTCAGTGTGAAAACCTGCCACTTCGAAGAAAGAAATGGCTGATGAAAACGCATGGAAAACAAAGGTATCAGCTACAGGGCGTGTATGAAGTAACACAAGTGAAGAGACAGAGCCTATTTGAACTTGTTTTTTAACTCTGAAAAATTTTTTCAACATCTCTTATGAACCTTACTATCGAATATACAGTACATTTGTTATGAAGTACATGCAATAAATATTACTTGTCCATGTTCACTCGTGTTAATATAATTCAAATTGGATTTGTTTCTTCACTTGCGTTACTTTATACACACACACACCCTGTATTAAACGCTTCGTTCTGTTTATAAATATTGAAGCGACTCTTCATTATACGACGAGGTTCGTAAAGCTTTTGATCAAGTGATGGTGTGGAATGAAATTCAGCTTGCAAATTCCCCTAAATCGAGGGTATTTATGAGAAACACAAAAATACAAAATGAAAAATATTCATATTATTTTCACGAAACTGACGTTTCATTTTATTCAATTTAACATTTCGAAGCTTTTAGTAAAGATGTCTTTTGCTGGAAATTTAATTATTGCTGTCACGCCAAATGAGAAAAACAGCGGGAGCTTCTCAGTTCTAATTAGATGGACTGAAAACATTAAAAAAATATAAAAAATAATGGTTAATTCTTTTATTTTGCGTATTTCAACCACAGAGGTGCTTTCTGTATTGGTCCAGTTCGTGTAAATGAAAGGACAACTGATTTATACGTGATTAGTTATTATGAACATGTCATAATAATGAAGTAAATTCACGATTTTCAACAAAATAAACGCAATCAATCACTCAATCAATCAATCAATCAATCATCAATCAATATTTATTGATAAAAATAAATACTACATTATTACAATTATTAAAACATTATAATAATTTAAACAAAACATACAGTTACTAATTCCACTATTAATATTTATTTTTCCTGTTTAATTTGGTGCTCAAGCTTTAGGCTTTATTGGGCTCATCATACGTTTTTTATTTGCAATGTTTCATCTTCCTTTAAAACGCGGCTCACTCCAAGTATTCTGAAACATCTCAACATGAGTTTCGGTCGGAAGCTTCTCTGGAAGACATAGCCTTTATGGTTCCTCCCCGGAGTTAGGTGGACCCCCAACTCCAACTCCGGTTCAGTGAGAGGAGTGTCCTGAGCTCAAGTTTGAGTAAAAATGAAGGGCAAACAATGCTGCTTCCCGATTTCGCAGTTTATTTTCCAATGATGATAGCTTTACAGCGATATTTTAGAGCCCTCCCTGATTGAGGGACTCAAAATACACCAAGAATTTACCAACCAAACAAGTTAACCACATACTATCTGTAAATCCAGCCTATAAGCTTGAAATGGTTGCCGTGTGTGTTTCTTTTAAGCCTCTGTTGCATAGACGTTATCCCCTAAGAATGAATGAAATCGTCTGGCGTCAGACAATAAATTCAGTCAATGCAATGTGTTAAAGCGTTAAAGAGCACAACGTGTCCAAGTTATCTTCTCGTGATCGGTTTTTACCTTCAATTTTCCATCTCAGTTGAGATTTAGGGTTGGAAGGAAACGATCGACATTTGAGATTGATTCGTTCACCGACAGAGACGAAACTGGGCACCTCCATTTCCACGTCTGCGGGAGGATCTGCAATTCGGAAAAAAAAAAAAGAGGAAAAATTTCACATCACTTTCACACCAAAGACATTATTTTTTATATAATAATAATAATAATATAATAATAATAATAATAATAATAATAATAATAATAATATGTTTGCCATGGGTAGCACACCGATGCAGGAGAACATTCTTTCAGTATTTACAACATTACAGTATAGATCTAAAAACAGGGAGTCACACGGAAGAGTGAAGTAAATATTAACTCAAAAACGAATTTATATTTCTGTAACGAAAATATTTTTCTTCAATACCTTTTCATTAAAATCAACCCATAAATGATAACTTAATACGAGAAATACCATCTTGCAATGACATTTTATCAATATCTAACGTGATTTTGCTCTATAAATTCTTGCTGGCCTTTGTTCTAAAAGCAGAAATTATACAATAAAGGAAAGCGGGATCTTAACATCTGTTTATGCTTTTATCTGTGCATCTGATCTGAATTCTTCCAAACCGACTCTTTTATGATAACAAATCGCCGAAAAGTTTTCAATATTCTTAATATAATCTTTATTTCTTCGTCCTCAAGTTTTAAAATCCCGTGCAGACGTTAGGACGACAGTTTGGGGAATGACTCAACTCTGATGTGACTCATCTAATGCAAATACGTGGTGTGATGTTACCAGAGATAGAAAATTAATGGTGTATTTTTAATATTTATTTTCAAGGCACTTAAAATTAATGTTACAGAAAATTGTAACCTGCTACAATTGCACCAAAAATATTTAAAGTTCAAGAAGCACACAATGATTTATTTCCAAACGACAAAACAAGACTAAATTTATTTTTATGAACTGTAAAAGAAAGGGCAGAATAGTGTGAGCCCAAAGTACTTTTATAGGTTTGCTGTGCGTTCTGAATATATGGCTCTGAGTTTCTATATAAGGGACCTATAAACAAAATTGCCTTGGATAGCACCCAAGAAAATATTGAAAGAAAATGCATTTCCAAAATTTAATATGTTCGGATGCCACAAGAGACAAGATCAAGTAATGAAACGTATGGTAACCTGATTCAGACAGAGCGCAAGGTTACCTAATACCTCTATTATGAGGTAAACCCTTTTAGTTTGACCCAAAACAGTCTTGTTTAAACAACAAAAACCTTAAGCCAATTTTACCTCAATAAAAAGATTTTTTACGCATGTGTTAGGTTTTCCTTTCAATGGCCTATGGCAGTGCCATTCAAAACATTTTCCCACGTACCCTTTAGACAGTTTTATTAACTACCTGGTACCCTCACATCTTTTAGCCATCTAATTAACTTGCCTTGAAACACACAGAAAAAAGCTCATTATAAAGGTAAATAGATTGAAAAAAAATGTATACAAAAAGAATAAAAAATCACAATTCATCTTAACCGAAAAATAAAATAAAATCACAGAATAAATAATAACGTAGTTGAAATGTCTCGATGAGGGGTTGCGTTGTAAGTCCCTGAAAGTGTTAACAGCGATATGGTCAAAGCAGAGGTATCAATTTTGCTGGTACCCCCTTTTGAGGGTCTTCTAGTACCATTTGTGGTACTGGTACTATACTTTGAATAGCGCTGGGCTATCGTATCTGTATTTAGAATTAAAATCCAAAATATTCCATATATTTATTAATTTTATTGCCTCTTTCTAAGGCAGAATCAAGCTTTAGGCCGGCCGCACACAGGATCGTCTCGCGACTCACGACTGTCGACTTGGGTCGTGACGATTCAAGTCGCGTGTGATGCGGTGTTCCCATTCTGTCAATGTAAAATCACACGCGATTCGAATCGTTACGACCCAAGTTGTCAGTCGTCAGTCGTCAGTCGCAAGGCGATCCGTGTCCGGCCGGCCTTAGTTTAATGTACTTCATCGCTAAAGAAAGGGCTTTCAAGATTTATTATTTCCTATTTTATTTTCTTCTCCAATCCATCATTCAGTGCCACTTGTGGTGGAAACTCCAGAGCCGGAATATTTTTCGGATTGAAGAATATTTAGGACATGCGCAATTCATTTGAAGTTTTACCTATTTAGAATACAGCGATATCAGAGAGGAATCGGCGGGATTCATATCATTTGGATAGTTCAATCTGGTTCTTTTGTTTGGATCGGACCCATGAGGTGTGCACCGTGCACTGGCCACGAGGTAACTGCTCCTTGTTCCATACATGGTGTACTTAGTTCAGTTCAAAGTCGCAACGAATAAAAACAGCTGGTTGTGAGCTGCGCAGTGCACCAGTGTCACGCTAGACTTCACGGGGTGGGTTTTTATGCTCGACTGCCTGACCCTTTGTCCTACACAAACCATTTGGGTCTTAAATAATAGAGGTGTGTTGCTAATATTTTGCTCAGATTTACTTAAGACAGTACTTCGTCACGATATAAATTTCAGTATTATAAAAA
Organism: Bathynomus jamesi; assembly: GCA_023014485.1. NCBI lineage: Eukaryota > Metazoa > Arthropoda > Malacostraca > Isopoda > Cirolanidae > Bathynomus > Bathynomus jamesi. The sequence continues at coordinate 307,612 of JAJOZX010004254.1, forward strand.
TATATTTAGATGTACTTTTAAGTAAGTATAAGTAAATTTATTATTTTGTGCATATAATGAGTTAAGGACCCTTGCCTGTTAAAAGGTTACTGTTTTTTTGTTTGAACTTCTCAGGTGCCACGATGTCAATGAAAACACGTACAGCAAGTACCATCTGGTTGGTGGGAGGGACTAAGGGGAACTTGATGACTTCGAAGCTCCCAACTCGCCGAGAAGTGTTGTTTGTTCTGTTCCACTTCCATGACCGGCAAAATCTGACTTTCAAGGACAGCATGTCCAAGACCGCTGACCTCTTGCTGCCGATCTGGATGAAGTCCCAAGTGCCCACGAAAGCTCCCAGCCATGTCGTGGGGCACATCAAAAACCTCCATGCTGAGTGGCAGAGGCTCAAGAAGAGTATCAACCGAAAGTCGGCCTCGAACCTTGCCAAGCAGGCAACTTTTCGGGAGGGGCTAGACAACCTCTTCGACGTCGCCCACCAGGATGCCATGTAACTGATGACTATTGAAGAGGACCGTCGAGTCTTGGAGGCCCATCTGGAGAAAGGGCGGAGGGGCACGATGGCTGGTGTCGACAGAACCCTCACTCTGAAGGAGGAGCGCGTGAAGAGGAGGAGCATAGAAGCGTCAAAGCAGGCTGTTAAGACGGCTTCATCAGCCTCCGTTGCGACCACTCTCACTGTTCTTGAGTCGTCTTCCTCGAGCACCATGTCGGGTGAGCCGGAAGCGGAGAGAGAGGGTGCAAAATCCATTCCTAACCGAGCTCGACTTTGTGGAACCATGAATGTGGTGACGCCTGAAGTGGCAGTGGCACCCCATCGCACGAACGCGACTGATCGGAAAGCGGCCCACATATTCTCGGCGATGGTGACCACGAGCCAGTTCCGACAGGGCGTTGAGAAGCTAAGTACCAGGCCTTTGTCGCTGAGGTGAAGGAAAGATTCGGCCCGACAGATCCTCTGATCTTGCATTGGGACGGAAAGATCAGGGAGGATTGCTCTGGTCCTGGCCGGGACAAAATGGACCGTCTCCCGGTTCTTTTCTCCGGACAAGACGTCGTTAAGTTGCTGGCGGTTCCGACTCCGGAAAGTCCGCTGTCATGGCCAACGCAGTCGGGGACGATGGATAACTGGAGACTGCGGGAACGAGTCAAGGGGCTCTGTTTTGACACCACCTCGTCCAACACTGGTTTCAAGGGTGGAGTTTGCATTCTTGTGGAAATCGAGCTCAGGAGGGAGTTGTTGAACTTGGCGTGTCGACATCACGTGTCGGAGATCCTCCTGGAGAACGTCTTCAGCTTCCATGACGTCTTCATCTCCAAGTCCCCGAATATTGAGCACTTCGGTCACTTCCGTGAGTACTGGCCTCGCCTTGATAAGACGGCGTTCTCCTCTGCGATGGACGAAGATGACCTGATCCCCGTGATATCTGGATGAAAGGACAAGGTAATCGTTTCGCGGTTTACCAGCTGTCCAAATTCTAGCCACGGGATTACTACCGTGAGCTTCTTGAGCTGACGATTATCTTCCTGGGAGGCGTCCCTCCCTGTGGGATCCACTTCCGTTATCCGGAGCAATCCATCGAGCTCAGTGGGTAGCTGGAGCAATCTACGCAATCAAGATGTGGCTCTTCCGAGAGGAGTTCCCCTGCAACAGCGACCGGGATCATCACGAGGACCATCGCACAGTGATCTCGTGTGGAGCCACCTTCAGAAAGTAAGCCTCTTCATCACGACCATCTATGTCAAGTATTGGTTCCAGACTGTCTCCCCGCGGCAGCTCCGAGGAACGACCTAAGTCTCCTCTGCGCACTGGCCGACTATCGTGATAAGGATATTGCTAAGGCTGCCAGCACGGCGTTCAGTCGCCATCATTAGTACCTCTCCGAAGTGTTAGCGGGCTTCGGTTTCTTCGACGACAGTGTGCCAGTGAAGGAGAAGAGGCAGGTGGTAAAAAACCTGAAGGACAGGGTCGGGTCTGAGGAACCCCCCAAACGGATCCCTCCGGTCGTCCACGCAGGTGCGAAAGGGTTGCACAACTTTGTTACCAAGTCAACCCTGAGGTTCTTTGAAATCCTCGAACTCCCCGAGCTTATGGAGGAGGATCTAACACTGTGGCCGGCCCATAAGGGGTACAGGAGGAGCCAGGCTACCCTCCTGTCCGTGAAAGTGATCAACGACCTTGCAGATCGCGCGTTCCACTCATCCAGGAGTTCAATGTATCTCTCACGCGCAATGAAAGGCCTTCTTGTCACCAACAAAGAAGTCTGCCGTCAACCAAACCAGGCAACAATGAGTGCCTGAATGTTATATATAAGTCTTCAACAGAGAAAACTTCAGTGCGCATTTCTGTAATCTCGTTATTATTTTAATAAAATATCCCCCAAAACCGGATGGTTGTTGACTACAGTCAATGGTGGGGATCGGGCTAATGACCTGTATTGTGAAAAGAAACACTTATGACAAACTTTTTATCATTTAATTTGTCACAGCGGGCAGTATACTTCTCATAATACAGCTCCATTTTATTTTAAAAAATATCCCAATAGTAATAAAATGGATGGAGGTCTTATAAAAAATAAAGACGTTGAGCAAGTCCTAAATATAATCCGATCTCACAACTTTTTTTACTGTAGCATTTTTTAAAGTAAAGGCATCTAATGCAGGGTTGGTACATTAGTTTTTCCGACTTTAGGTTTTTAGAAACACCGTAGTATATACTGTGTATATAACTGCAATAACCGCAGAAAACTTTAGTAAAATTAGTTCGAATGGCGACCACTTAGGTTGTCCTGTTTTCTTTCGAATTGAAAAAGGGCCTACAGGCTGAAGACGTTATTCGTATTTATATTTTATTACAGGTTTTTAACCTCTCTCTCTCTCTCTCTCTCTCCAACAGCAGTTAGTCCCCCTCCAACAGCAGTTAGTCCCTCTCCAACAGCAGTTGGTTCAACTGCGTCGGGAAACGACTCAGGCCAGTTAAGAAAAATCCCAATTTAAAATCTCTCAAAACTGTGCTCTTCAATGCTAGGTCAATTAGATAAGATAAGATTGATAAGATGAACAAATACAAATCACCTGGCCCCGACTTATTTCTTCCAAGGGTATTAAAAGAGGTTAGCCACAATGTTGTTGACGATTTAGTAACCATATTCAAACAATCAATCGAGTTAGGGAAAGTTCCAACCGACTGGAAGTTAGCAAATGTAACACCAATCTTTAAAAAGGGTGCTAGGGAAAATCCTTGTAATTACCGCCCGATCAGTTTAACATCAGTTGTCAGCAAACTGTTGGAATCCATCATTACAAAACGTATTGTGTATCACTTTGAATCTAACAATTTAATTTTTTATTCTCAACATGGATTTAGGCGACATAGATCCTGTCTGACAAACCTGTTAGAGTTTTTCCATAATATGCATACACTGTACGATGCAAGTAGGGCAATAGATATAGTGTATCTCGACTTTCAAAAAGCCTTTAACAAAGTCCCTCACGCGAGATTGATGGCTAAAGTCAAAGGACTAGGAATCACCGAGCTCGCTTCCAACTGGATTGAGGATTGGTTAAAAGAAAGAAAGCATAGAGTGGTAATAAATGGAGTGGCTTCGGAGTGGGCACGTGTCACCAGTGGTCTCCCACAGGGTTCCGTTCTGGATCCTTTACTTTTTATCATCTATATTAACGATATAGACGTCGGGCTTCTAAGTACAATCTCCAAATTTGCAGACGATACGAAATTAGGAAGTAGTGTAGGTACTGAGGAGGGCGTAAGAACGCTTCAGAACGATCTTGACAGGTTGGGCGAATGGTCTGCTACTTGGCAGATGCCATTCAACTTGGACAAATGTAAGGTAATGCACATAGGTTATAAAAACCCGAAGACCGATTACTCTCTCTTGGGAAGGAACTTGACTGAGACCGATCTAGAGAAAGACTTAGGAGTCTATATCAGCAACGAAAAGAGGGCCTTAAAAATATTAGGTTATATTAAAAGACAGTTCCAGTTTCGGAACAAGGAGACTGTAATGTCTCTTTATAATTCACTAGTCAGACCTCAACTGGAATACTGTGCGCAGTTTTGGTCTTCATCCCTCAGGAAGGACATAGAAAGGTTAGAAAGAGTACAAGCAAGGGCTACAAAATTGATCCCTTCAGTGAGAATGCAAAGCTACCAACGGAGATTGGAGCGCCTAAATCTGTTTACCTTAGAAACGAGGAGGTTGCGAGGTCAGCTTATTCAAGTCTTCAAGATGCTCAGTGGAATAGACAGGGTAGATTACAGAAACTTATTCTCACTTAATGCCAATCCGACAAGAAATAATGGGTTTAAACTGGAACTAAAGACATTTAGGACCTCTGTCTGCGGGAATTTCTTTTCCTATAAAATAGTTAATATCTGGAACCAACTTCCCTCAGAGGTTGTTTCCAGTCAAAGTTTAAATGTATTTAAAAATAGGCTAGACAAAGTACTGAATGCTCTCATAGTTTAAGACTAAAACATAACATAACTCTGCAGGAGTTCGCTTGCACGGTGTCTCTGTGAACATGCTAAATATAGAGCTATTTATATATTCTCCACTTTCCTGTAAAATTTCCTTGGGTACTTTTCCAGGGTCAAGGTATTTTCTTCAACCTTTTTCCGTACCTGCCTCTGGCAGGGAGGGAGCAACAGGAACCTCCCAGAGTGGACCGGAATGTCTTTGAGGCTTCCTCTTGTCCTTGTAACTCCTTTTAACTCTCTCTCGCGTGGCTAGTCGGAGGACTGCGATCGTTGTCCACGCTGGTGGCAACAACCTGTTCCTCAAAGGCAGTAGGGTAGGTTTTACAGAAGGTATCTTCACCGAGATCCTGTCTCTTGCGGATGAGCTAAAACTGAAGACAGACAGGGGAATGTTGATAGGTATTTTACCGCGGATGAATGCCAGTGACCACGCGCTCAGTAAGGGCATTGGCATCAATGAGAGAGTGCAAGACTTGTGCGTCCCTCTGGGCGTGAGGTTTATTGACCCCTTCGACGCATTTTCGGGTAGGTGGGACCTTTACCAGAGGGATGGTGTCCACCTCAATGACAAAGGTAAAGGTGTGCTAGGCGCGCTGCTCGACCAGCACCTATACAGGATGGTGAGGTCGAGCCCGGGGAGAGATGACGGGCACCCACCGGGGAGAGGTGATGTTGAGCCGGTGGCGGACGTACCTTCAACTGAAGGGTGCGTCCAGGTACAGGTGGGTGACCCTCCTTCCCCGTTGGAGGGGGCTCAGGCTCCTGCGGAAGTTGCCCCCTCGTTGGCCGTTCGGGAAACGGGTCGTGCTAGGGGGAGGTCAGAATAGGGAAGGCTCCCTCCGTGCAGTGCTTTTTAATGCTAGGTCGATTAGGAATAAGTTTTGCGAGCTACGAGCGCTCTTAGCATCAGAATACCAGGATATCGTTGCTATCACCGAGTCTTGGATTCATACTGATGGTAGGGAATACGTTGGGGAGATCGAAATTCCTGGGTATAGAATGTTTCGCAAAGACCGCACCCGTGGGGAGAGGGGAGGGGTACTAATATACTGAGGGACACGTTGAGTCCGGTTAACTGCCAGTTCCGATCGGAACGGGAGCTGCTTGGCGTCGATCTGAACGTGGGAGGGACGAACTATAGGTTAATCTTGGTGTACAGACCTCCGCATCTCCTCCTCGAGGAGGATACAGCCCTGTACACCGAACTCCGTAGCCTGCTAGGGGATAGGGTGTGTGTAGTTTTAGGAGACTTCAACTGTCGCGGCATAAAGTGGGAAGACAGGACTGCTGATGCTGAAGGGAGGAGGCGAGTTGACTTTGCTGATGAGAATTTCCTCAATCAGTGGGTCAATGAGCCTACACGAGGCGAAAGTGTTCTAGACTTAGTATTCACGACCGAAGACAATCTCGTCACTGGCCTCACCATTGACGAATCGTTGGGCGGGAGTGATCACGGTCTGATTAGGTTCCGTGTGTGCGTCCCTCGGGTGAAGAGTAGTAACTCGAGAGGCAGTAAGCTCGATCTACGGCGGGCGGACTTTGTTAGCCTCCGGGATAGCGTAGGTGAGATGGGGTTAGAGGTCGGTGGCGATGTTGAAGGAGTGTGGACTGCATTCCGGGACGAGTTTATGGTGCTGCAGTCTGCTGCCATACCCTCAAAACCGGTCACCCCTGCTTCAACGCAGCCTAAGTGGTTCAATCGTGACATCGCTTCGGCTATCCGAAATAGGAAAGTAGCGTATAGGAGGGCGAAAGCCAATCGTTCCCATGAGAACACTGAGGCGTATGTCCGCCTGTGTAGGGAACTGAAGGCGAAGGTTAGGCTAGCGAAACGTAACGAAGAACTACGGGTGGCAAGCCTCTGCAAGGGGAACCCTAAGGAGTTCTTCAGTTATGTTAATAGTAGAAAGCCCATTAGAAGCATGATAGGTCCATTAAAGGACCGAAGCGGCGTTCTGCGGACCTTCGACGCGGACATCGCTAATGTGCTTAATGAGTACTTTGCGGGAGTGTTCACCAGGGAGGACACCCGCGTCATCCCCGAGCCAGGCATCAGGCACGAAGGTGCTGGCGTGGATAGTGTTCAGTGTACCGCGACAGTCGTTGCCGATAGAATAGACAAACTGAGCGGGTTTAAGGCTCCTGGGCCAGACCAGTTCCTCCCCAGAGTGTTGCGGGAGGTGCGCGACAAGGTGGCTCCCCACCTGGTTACAGTCTTCAACAAATCGTTTGAGACGGGCCAGGTGTCTGGTGACTGGAGGGAAGCCAATGTGACCCCTATCTTTAAGAAAGGGGATCACGAAAGTCCAGGGAACTATCGTCCCATTAGTCTCACTTTAGTTGTAGGTAAATTATTAGAGGGATAATAGCGGATAGGATCGTTGACCATTTGGATTCCTACAAGCTGCTTGGGGACTCCCAACATGGGTTTAGACGGCATAGGTCGTGTCTCACCAACTTGCTCGAGTTTTTCCACGTCATGTTGAGTGAGTATGATAAGAGTAGGGCGATTGATATACTTTATCTCGACTTTCAGAAAGCCTTTGATAAGGTACCTCACCGCCGGCTAATGGCAAAAGTGCGCGCGCTGGGTATCGGTGGGGAAGTAGGTAGGTGGATTGAAAACTGGCTGAAGAATAGGCGACAGAGGGTTGTAATTAAAGGGGTTAGTTCGGGCTGGGCCTCGGTCACTAGTGGGGTTCCTCAGGGTTCCGTGTTGGGGGCCACTGTTGTTTATTATTTACATAAATGATATCGACGGTGGCATCGTCAGTCGGATCGCCAAATTCGCTGATGACACCAAGCTTGGGGCTAATGTTGGGACGCCCGAAGCGATGGAGCAACTGCGTGCGGACCTAGGTAGGATAGGAGAGTGGTCCGAAAAATGGCAAATGCCGTTTAACTTGGGTAAATGCAAGGTGATGCACATTGGTTACGCCAATCCCAAGTCGGACTATTCGATGTTGGGGAGTAATATCGAGGCGACTGATTTGGAAAAGGACTTGGGTATGCTAATTAGCAGCGACCTTAAGTTTACCAAACAGTGCGTAGAGGTGGAAAAGAAAGCCCAGAAGCTGTTGGGTTATATCACCTGGGGTATGCTGTGCAGTTCTGGTCGCCCACCCTCAGGAAAGATATTGAGAGGCTGGAGCGAGTCCAGGCGAGGGCCACAAAGTTAATCTCTTCCGTTAGGCATATGGGCTACAATCGACGCTTATGCGCCCTGAACTTGTTTCCGCTGGAAACTCGGAGGCTTCGCGGTCAACTCATCGAGGTTTTCAAGTTCTTACGCGGGTTCAACAATGTCGATTTTAGAAGAATGTTTAGTTTAAATGATAACCCAACTCGCAACAGTGGTTGGAAGTTGGATTTGAAACGGTTTAGGACTAGTGTGTGTGGGAATTACTTTACGTATAAGATCTGTGACACGTAGAACAGGCTACCTTCAGAAGTTGTGGACAGTTCTTCTGTGGATCATTTCAAGAAAAGGTTAGACCGAATCTTGCACACTATTTGAGGGTGACAGAATTTTTCCATGGCACCCGTTGCCATTGGTACCTCCTCGGTATGAGCCGCAAGGCCTTTTGAGGTACTACTTTTCCTTGTAACTCTCTCTCTCTCTCTCAAAAAAAATGTATATATATATATATATATTTTAACTTTCAGTAACTTTTATCACTGTCAATTAAACTGCGATGTCTAATCTTAATTAATAATTTAAGATGACAAAACAGTATTTTGAAACGAGAAATAAGTTTGTTTAAAAAATTTCCTTATCCAAACTCATTTTTAATTACCAAATGAAATTTGTTAAAAAGGGGATAAACTTTTATTACTTTATCACTGCTTCTAAAATTAAAATAAGTTTTAATTATATGACCACTTTCCAGTGTTTCCAATAAAGGTATTTTTGTATGATCAAAGCCATATATTGTTGGTACTACAATAGCGTTTGCGCTAAAATTTAACTTACCACCAAAATGGGGCGTTTCCTATAGTTTCATTTGTGTCAGATTGTATCTTTTTCGATTACGTTAATTCTTTTACGCTCTGATACCACATGAGAGTATAGAAGTTAAATGATGTTCCTTTCATTTGGCACAAGCAAACCGATCTTTACCCCTGTCTATGACCTCGTCTTTCAAACACAGAGTGTACAGGCATCTCGAAAACCTTGGACCTTGATTTCGGCTGGCTCTCTTCTTCCTCTATATGGAGGGAGGGGAGGGGAGTATTTTTGTGGGCATTCGCCCTTAGCCCCTCCTTTCTGGATAAAAATAAATAAAATTAAATTAACATATTGTGGTGTACAGCTATAGCCCAATATTGTAAGAATATATGAGGCCCTCCTTGGAAGAAGTGACTAAGCAACAAAAGTAAGAAACGCCATAAAACGAAGTCAAAATTATACGGAATTTCAAAGTGACAAAACTTTTGAACTTTCAAAGGTATTTCGATGAAATATCTTCAAAAGTTTAAAAGTTATTTCACTTCAAGTTTGATATAACTTTAACTGCATTTTCTGGCAGTTTTTGTTACTTTTGTCGTTTAGCCACTTCTTCCTAGTCTTCCGAGGACCTCATATATTCTTTAGAATGAATTGTTTGCAGGCTGTCGTTATTTTCTCGATGAGCCATTTTTAATGGTAAAATTAAATTACGTTAGACTAAGTTAGGCTACTTTTTCACAGATTAGGTTAGATTAGGCTTAGTTAAGTTAAGTTAGGTTCGCTTAGGCTAGGTTAGGCTTTTAGAGTGTAAAAAAAATTCGATTGTCTACTGTACACCAAAAGTGAAAAATCTGAATATCTTAAATCATTTGAATTGTGACATGGAAAATGTAATTTAAATCTAAAACTAAATCTTTGGATACAGAAATAAGTTCATGCTGATACACAGTAACTGTGTAAGTATGACTGCAGGCGTACAAATATTTCTACTCGAATAACGAATAATGTAAAACTATAGAAATAAACTTCCACATAAACATAAATATTCTTACGAAAGATGAAAACCACATGCTTTGTTTATATATACAGTATATACATTAGGGTGGTCCTTATTTACATGGTGAAAAATGAAACATCAAAATGTTTCGGTCTGACCCTCTACAAATGTGACAGGGTATACAAAAACATTGTTTATGAAGTTTCATGAGAAAATATTAATATTTAGAGGTCGCTCAAGGCCATCAAAATTGTGCAATATAATGCGTCATTACTTGCCACACAATTCCTTGCTATACCCCTTCCAGTATCATGTCAGCCACCTTAATGTTATAATGTTTTAGACCAACAAAGACCCTAGGATCCACTCATGGGTGGTCTACCTAACTGTGTTCGTAATTGTGTATTGTGTATGTCCTCCGTGGTGGCGGAGGGGACCTACAATTTTACGTGGGTTCCGAACCACAAGAACATAAGAAATTTATGTAACAACTGCCTGTACATTCGCAACGACCAATTTTTGCAAAACTAAATAATTATCAATTAAAAACTAATTAATTATCGATTTAAAACTAAAGATAGAATCTCTGGATCCAGAGGATCAAGTCATAATAGACTACTATCCACAAATATGTTACACTCTATATCTATTTATAACCGACATGCAAATATATGGTAGGATATGTGTGTATTAAACAGGTGTATGCAGTGTTTTGTCTAAACTTTTTTTTGTTTCGTAAATTTCTTAAATTTTGTGCCTAATATAACATTGATGTTCTATTTTCAGGTGTGGATTTATGGAGCAAAATACATAGTGATGGAGACTCGAAATAAATCCAAGGTTTACTTGATTGATAAGTGTGAGAACGATATTAGAGGTGCTAAATTGCCATCGAATAGGCAATGCATTTGGCAATTGTTTATATTCCTACTTTATGAGAATCTTACAATCCAATATTATGAAGCCGTTGAGCGACCTCTAAATATTAATATATCTCAATAAAATTTGGTATACTGTGTTTTTACATCAAATGGCATAGTTTGATGGGGGTCAGAGCACGGAAATTTGAAAGTTGAAAAATAAGGACCACCCTAAATACATATACCACAACAGATTTGAAATGGATATTAAGAGAATATTAAGCAAAAGGACATGAACATTATTTTATCACAAAGAAGAGAAAATTATTCAAAATTATTCGGCGGCATATTCTGTTCTGTGTTCAGAATATGTCGAAGGAAGCCGGAGGCATTAAGGAATGCCCAGATTCATGTTTCCTCTTCCCTGCCAAGGTTGCTGGTCTTACTTTCTGCCTCATCTACACGAGGATACTGCGTTAACCTCAGACACACTTCTTCTTCCACACATCTGACATCTTACACATATCTTCCTCTTCCCTATAAATATTCATAAAAAAAGGTGGTATGACATATGATACAAAAGCTCTTTACTTCCGGTAGCGACTCGGAACGCCACCAACTTGGACCCCAGTAGACTGCCAGACTGTTAGCATACTACTGGGAAAGTACCATACACCAACATTCCACTCCATCAGAACCAAGCCTCAGTTCATCGGTCAAATAATCATCAATCTTCTCTCCTAATTCACATTTGCAATATTCGCGGACTGCGTGCGATTCTGCTCACTGCCACCTTCAGTCTGTAAAACCAGACCTTTTCTCTTTAACTGAAACTCAAATTTTCCCTTCTTGTCTCATCTCACTTCAACTTTCCTGGTCACAACTTTCTTCCCAATCTCAGAGTGAAAGGTGGCATTTGCTGTTACTCGAAATTTGAAATTGCTTTTAGCGTTATTTCTAACTTCACTTCTCCTAACTTTCACTACTCTTTCTATAAGCTTACTACCTCTAAGACTATTAAGTACGTTTGCTGTGTCTACTGTTCTCCTAATGCTCTTCTCACACCCAGTCTATTTGAGTCACTTTCCCATACTATTAATGCATCAATAACTAACCCAACTGCTGAACTCACAATGTTGGGAGACTTCAATATTCACAATAAAGACGCTTATTTTTTCTGTCCTCACTGACTCTGTTGGTGTCGAGGTTGAACTGTTTGCTATTTCCTACAATCTCACTGAACTTATGAATAATCCAATACGAATACGATAATCATAACAATCATCTCCTCGACCTCCTCTTGGCTCATCCGACCACTGTGTGGTCCCTGCGCCCATTTCCCTTTCCGCACAGCTCATTACTGAGGAGCCGATGGAAGTAACCAATTGGCGATTCGACCGTGCCGATTGGGATGGGCTCCGTGACTTCTACTTTTCTTTCCCTGGTCTTCATTCTTTTCTGACATGAGGCTGATCACATCACGGATATCATGAAGGTGGGCATGGAGGAATATATTCCTCACAAAACCTTCACAAAAAAAGCAAACTTTCTACTTTAGTTTAATTCATCTTGTGTAAGAGCTACATCACACACACAAAAATAGCATTTAAGAAATACCACGCCTTCAAAACTATCAAATTCACAGTTATTACAACCATGCTAGAAATCATATTAATAACATCATTCGTCATTCAAAATCCAACTTCCTTCACAAGCAAACCTATAAATTGCTTAACACTCCAAATAACAATAAAATTTTCTGGTTACTACTCAATGCTTTCAACACAAATTTCAATAATGACTCTTCAGTACCTCTTCTAAGCTCGCTCCATAGTAGCGTGGTGTCTAACTCTCAGGGTAAGACCAACCTGTTCGCTTAGGTATTCGTTTTTAATTCTAATCACCATGGGATGACCGAGCTGCCCCTCCCGTCTGGGCATGAAGGCCCCTCACAAATTCAACATCTCGAGTTAAAAGCTAAGGATGTTAGGCACGTCCTTAACAAACTTAAAACCGATAGAGCCCCTGGCCCGGATGGGGTTCCCCTGTCATCCTCAAAATTACTAACTAATTCAGACAAACTCAACGCTTGCCATTGTTTATTTGCTTGTTTAAAATCTTTTGGGCCAAGATGGCATAACTTTATAGTTTCTCAAATAAAAAAGCAAGAAGGAATATCATTGACTCAAAATTTTGACATGCAATTTTTTTGGTTTAGAATTGCTTTCCTTCGGTCTGTTGGTCTGTTTCCCTTTCACTTGTCTAAGTATTATTGAATGCAGGGGAAGTTCCTTTTCTTGAGCTATCTTTACTTTTTAGCCTTTCAGAAAAATCGATTTACCAACTCATGTTTAATAAAATGTCCAATATAAATATTTTCGTTAATGGACACAATCGCGCTCACTATTTACTGTCTTATCTGTCTGTCTATAGTGTCATATTATGTATGTAATATATTGTATGTATAAATAAAGTTACATGATTTATTGGCTATTTTGATTAATTATCATTAAATAAAATTATATTTTTAACAACTAACGCTCTTAATTTATAATACGTTCTTATGAGTGATCAGAATTAGGGAATTTAGCATGATTTCGTTGAAAAGAGATACTAGTGAAAATAATAACAATTATAACAATAACTAACCAACTAAAAATTTAGTTGTCTTACTAAATATTTTACTTTAAAACATTTACTAAAACTTTTACTGTTAAAGAAGGAAAAGGACAAATAAGGAAACGTCATGACAATAACACAAAATGAGAGGACAGAACTTATTCTTCTCATTGGCGTTGACCTTCTTTATCTCTAAATATAATTATACAGTGCAGGTTTACAATTGTCAAAGAGGGTCTGTTTTAGACTCACAGAGAACGCTCAAGGACACGGCGTCCACCAAAGGCTCCTTATTGACACCGTTGCTCACTCGACACTCGAACACGGCTCTGTCCTCCTCCGGTGTCACAGTTATTACGAAATGGTTGACGACACCATCCTCATCCTCTCTCGAAGACCCATCCAACAAAGTATCCTGACGATACCACTGCACGTTCGGGCGAGGGACACCTCCCTCAGATCGGCAGAACAGACTAACGACGTCTTCTGCCATTAGAGTTGTACCCTTGACGTACCCAGTTATGGTTGGAGGTTGAGGAGGATCTACAAAGAAAAAGGGGTACAAATGGACATTAGTGCCATTATGACTCTTCTTTGAGAATTAAATGTAAGTCATCCTTTTTATGCCCTGGTGAAGTACAATCAGCCGTGATCCTCTTTGAAAGAACGCTTCAAATAAATGTTTTCGACGAAGTACACTCACTGACATACCAACTGAGAACTTATATTTGACAAAATACTAATCATTTACGAAGGATATGCAAAATTTAACATTTAATAATTCAAATATTTTTGTAGGTGGAGTCGTTTTGATCGCTTTTGAATTAACTTCAATTGTTTGCTCAAAAACGTACCTACTATTCCAGCAGATATAATCTTAACAGTTTTCTCCTTATTTGCTACTAACAATTTAAAAATATTCATGTCACTTTTTTCCGAACATCTGCTTCATTCTTCATTACTCTCACTTAATTATCCTTCACATTTACATCTAAACACTCATTTTGTCCTTACGTTTCCCGATTTCTTTCCAAAATCACTTCTAGTTATCAACAAATGCATCATACATCTTCCTTTCAATATACTGTATCTCTCCATTTTCTTCTTATTCCTCTCTACTTCCCTGTTCACTTTTCTTTCCTACATACTTCCTGCCCTTCCACCTCATGGATTACTCCTACTCATGCTACCTGTTTGTCGTGTTCCAAACTGGCTACATTATTACTCCACCATCTGTTTCAATTCTTGTACCCACTCCAACTCTCTACCACACACCTCCGTTCACCAGTTGAATCATACATCTCTTGAAACACACTCACTTTTCCCCAAACCGCAACGTTCTATATTTAATCTGCTCAGCTTACAGTACTTTCTACCTTTTCATATTGTCCCTATACCTCTTTCTCTTCCAACATTTCTACCTTCAATCGTTCTCGCTCCAGTTACTGTTCTTTCATTCTTTCTCAAATACCTCAACTACAGCTGCACCTTACACGGAAGAATCATATGATTTGAAAGCCCGCACTCAAACTTCTTACTGCTTTTACATCACACATCTTATTTAACCGTTTTCTCTGAAAGAACATGTAATCAATCAAAATTCTTTCTTGTCTCAGTTCGCTCATTCTGTATCATGTATACTTATGCCCATTCTTATATTTAAAGAAAATTTCACTTTCCAGCATACAGTTCTTACAAACTTGCACCATCTTTAATGTCACCTGATACTTCAAATGGCCCTAACACTTCATCTTCCAATTGTCCAACTGCAGTTCCTAACTCTTCCAAAAATGCTCTTTCACCTCATCTGATGCTTCCTCCCATGGAATATACGCGTCAAAAACACCAAACCTCCCCTTTTCTGTTCTTACTCACTAATTTATAATCACAGACAGATTCATACAGTTTATTTTTCCTCAGCAACGCAACACTTTGCCACTTCTTTCTCACCTACAACAGCTCTTATTCTTTTCACTCCACACTATTCATACTGCTTTCTTTTCAGTTTTGTTTATTTTGCACAGATCAATATACCACTTTTTAATATTTCCACCACTCCTTTATTCCTCTCACGTTCCACACACCAAATCGAACCCGCTCTTTTCTGCCAAACTTAAACTTTAGAGGATATTATATGATATGCATTAATGCTTTCTGAGGATAAGTATGTACACATACAGCGTATCCCAAGAATGAAATTTGACTGGAAACTTACGTAAAACGGAAATGAAAATGGAAGACACAAGCGCCGTCAAAGCTTCACTGAGAGCGGGATGATGCCCTCTGCAAGAAATTTGCTCCCCGTCCCCTTCAGCAGTGACTGTCAAAAGGAACTGACTACGCAGGCTCACCAGAGGCGGCACACTTCCATTTTCTTCGAAGTCTTTCTGATGACCTTGGTGACCTTTCGTGAAATAATTTTCATATATATATATATATATATATATATATATATATATATATGGGATGAATTTCACAATTAAACACGTGAAATGAATGAATGCTGCAGCATATATATATATATATATATATATAATATATATATATATATATATATATATATATATATATATATATATATATATATATGGTAGGTTCATTGTACGCCCTTGACGATTGATTAGGTTAAGTCGTGATATTTTCGTTAGTTTTAATGAAAATATCACGACTTAACCTAACCAACCGTCAAGGGTGTACAGTTGACCTAACCTGGCATTCACTTAACCTTATTTCAATATTTTAATTTTAATTATGTTGTTCTAATTTTTTTTATTGCAATATCCTTCGTAAATATTAAAATATTATTATTTTTTAAATTTTATATGTTAAAATCCTTTAATTGGATTGAGGTCGAACTGGGGTGCTGTTTCTTGGATTGGGGTCTAATTGGGGTGCTGTTTTTGGATTGGGGTCTAATTGGGGTGCTTTTTCTTGGATTGGGGACTTTGGGGTGCTTATTCTTGGATTGCTCCGAGAGTTTTCTTTGAAAAATATAATATTTGAATACATATTTAGTGTTTCCAATAATAAACAAATCATTTAATTAGTATTTCGGTTTATAGAAGCTAAAATATAATAAATAAATAAATAAATAACTATTTTTAAAATAAATAAATAAATAAACCTGCATTATAGATGGCTGAAAATTTTAATCTTACTTTAAATCGAGCTGGCTGCATATAAATTAGTTACTCTTCATAAAAGAAAAATATGTCGTATTTAAAAACGGTTTTAATGTTTGCCTTTTAATTTCGTTATAAAAAAATAATTATTAATAGGAAAAAAAGGGATCACCTGAAGATCAGGCCCCCCCAACCTTCTTTAGTTAGCCTTATAAGGCTAACTAACGAAAATATCACGACTTAACCTAACCAGTCGTTAGGTCAACTGCACGCCCTTGACGATTGGTTAGGTTAGGTCGTGATATTTTCGTTCGTTAACCTTATAAGGCTAACTAACGAAGGCTGGGGGCCCTGAGCTTCAGGTGATCCAAAAAAATCGTTTTTAAGTTTGATGTTTAGTGATTGCATTTTTACTCTGGTAACCTACACTGTAACTGTAGAAAAGATAGGTTGGACAATTGAATGGTAATCACGTGACCTCACTAGAACCATGAAATTGTTTGTGTGAAAAAGCTCCTATATTTAGCATCTTTTGTTGCTTTTTAGGGTATATGCACGTCTCAATGGCGTTCAGATCCCAGCAACTAAAAAAAAACCTTGTTCTTGAAGCAGTGATGCGTGTTCGAACTATGTACAGGGCATCTAAGCTTTCTCTTTATTCTCCCTCTTTCTTATAAAGGGTGTCCCAGAAGTCTTGGAGGAGTTTTATTTGGCTATAACTTTTTTGTTTGGGGTCAAATAAAAAAAGGTTTGTAACACTTGAAAATATATTTATTGCGATTTTAATTACAATTTTAATATCTGGTGAAAATCTTCATTTTCATTGCGTAAATCTAAAATCGCATTAGCGTACGTTATCCGACTCTGATGATCTTGTGATTTAATTTCTTGAGCAATTTGAATTTTGTACGGGTAAAGATTGATATCCTTTCTTAAAATTCGATGTAAGGAACTTCTTAAAATGTTTAATTCCTGGCTGCGTCGTCGGACTGATGTGGATCTTCCTCAACGCTCTCACGAACCATCTCAACCAGAGTTGGACTTCGGCTTGTCCGAGGACGCCCAGTCCGTGGTTCGTCTCCCTGATTCTTTCCTATACGAAATTTAGCAACGTACCATCGAAGAGCTCAATCAGAAGTCGCAGAACGTGTGTTGAATTTTAATCGAAAAGCTCTTTGAGCGGCGACGATGGCAGAGGTGTTTGTCAAATAAAATTCCGCAATAGCCACTCCTTGTTGCATTTTCCAGGATTCCATTTTCATTAATCGCAGCAAGGGTACTTTAATTGAAAAATAAAAATAAATAAATTAATCAAAAAAGAAAAAAGTTATAGCCAAATAAAAACCCCTCCAAGACTTCTGGAACACCCTGTAGATATAACGTTCACTTGTCACTGAAGATCGGATTTTTTTTTAATCAAATTTACTACATTCATATTACTTTAGCAGTGATAAAAAATACTTCCCAAGAGCTATATTACACACAGGAAACTTTTGAGGTCAGGTAACTATAATTTTTAAATCAAAATTATACGAAAATGAAGTCATATTGACCTTATTTGATTTGTCGTAACTTCATTTTAGCTTCAATTTAACTTAAAAAAGGATATTTCCCACGAGCTACACTACGTGACCTCATTTATTTTTTTTTATTAAATGGCCATTATTTTTTTTTTTTTTTTTTTTAATAATAGAATAACCTTTATTAATAATAAAATAAATACAGTAGTCTTTTTACAATTTACAATTTTTACAATGACATAAATAATTGTGAAGCTAGCTCGACTATTTATTTTTTTATTTTTTATATATATAAATATTTTTTTTTTAATTTGGCCCTTAAGCTTTAGGCTTTACTGAGCTCATTGTATAAATGAACGAAAAATGTAAATAAGGTGATTATCTTAATTTATCCTTTCACCTTCACTCGGTAAAATTAAGCTATTTATTATGCTACGCATTTATTCCAATCCTTTTATGAAATGTCGAACTTTCAACTGAAAAGAATTAAAATTTGCATTCAGAAATAAAGCACATTCATTATATTGCTCTTTTCCAAGCATTCTTATGAATTCGTGCCTCATTCAACTCTCGTCATTCCGAACTCATTGAAATGTACAAATGAAAGGTCTGAATCTTGATTAAAAAAAATTATGAACTGAGTATTTATTTCTCAAATCACTTGGAAGTTTCGAAAAACTCACTCGAATCGACCAAAATCCCATCCTTGTACCATGTGACACTCGGGGCGGGTCTCGCGTCCTCCACTAAACACTCAAGCACGAAGGAAGTCTCTGCTTCAACTTCTACGACGTCTCCGTCGGCCCATCCAACGATGCTTATGGATGTTGGGGCAACTAAGGGCGCAACAAAAAAAGCAGAACTGAACTATCTTTCCCTTGATGTTGTTTTAGAGCTGTAAAATGGATTGAGCGAAGACATTCTCGCAAGAAAGCACCAAAAGAAGTAAAATTTTAAAAAGAAATCCCCTCTTCGAGGGAAGCCTCGACATTATAATTAAAAAAGGTATAATTCAAAGTATAACACAAGGTATAACACAAAATTAAATAGTTAATAAAGTATTTACATAATTAACACTTATTTAGTCGTATTATGGCTTTCCGCTAAATTGATTCTCACTCCAGTTTTTTTTCACTACAGTTCAATACCTCGACGAATTCAGGGATTAAAAGCAATTTCTGCATTAACTGAAAAGAACATTACCTTTCCCTTTAAATAATCAAAAGTTAATAGAAATGATTTATGTAATTTAATCATCATCAATTAATCCTCGAATATTATATTAGTGATTCTTCATTCAAGAAGATGCTACATATGCTCAGTTACATATGCTTAGCAACTGAAAACAAAACTCAAATCTATTCTAGTAATAATTCGTAGCGAAACATAAAAACGATTTCTTCAATATGATTGGTCAATTATAGCTCAATAAATAATTCAAAGTATCTTTTGGTGTTGTCTTTTCACGCTTCTCAGCTGCATGAACGAATTACAATGAACCTTAGAAGAACAATAGTCATAAATGTCATAATTTCATGTTAAAGTTTTTGCTCTAAAAACTTTCATTGTGAGATTTTGAAATGTGGCACCACTGCGTTCCAAAATCTTATATAATAGCGTTACTTATTTTATTGATAAATCTCATTCTTTTAAAGTTCCTTTTATAAATATCTACTTACCTTTCTACCTAATAAATTATGAACGTTTATTATAAGAAGATACCAACTGTACAGAGGGAATAAACCATTGTAAATTCAAGTATTCCGCTTCTATACCTTAAAAATACTAAAATTTTCAGTGCTGAAAAAACTTACCGAGAACGGTGACATTTGCTGTAGCCCAAATTGGCTCTTCGAGTTCCGTTGGCCCGACCTGGCACTGATACTCCCCGTCGTCCTGGAGTGCCACACCCGAAATGATTAAATGATGCTCCCCCAAATATTCATCCCCCTCGTAGTGATAACGGGGGTAACCAGGCACTTGTCGTTCGAAGCCTGAAAGATATGAACAAGTGGAGATTAGTGTACAAGAATTGTATGAAGCCTGTTTTGTCCTGTTTTAAGTGATACATCTAATATATTGACCAATACACATTTCAGTGATACTCCGCTGTATGCTGGTCAGGTCATGGAATGTCCACAAATGCATCAGTGTATGACTTTTAAGACTATCAATTTATGCGTAGAGAAGTTTGAAAGGAGGAAGACTTCTATTTAATGTAAAGAATAATTAACACTTCGTAATATGTCAGACTCAGTCCAGGTGTTCGAATCTCATTTGGTGCTCAATTTTACAATCCACAAACCCCGTTATTCCCGTAGGAGTGTTTCA
Organism: Bathynomus jamesi; assembly: GCA_023014485.1. Taxonomy (NCBI): domain Eukaryota; kingdom Metazoa; phylum Arthropoda; class Malacostraca; order Isopoda; family Cirolanidae; genus Bathynomus; species Bathynomus jamesi. The sequence goes on from JAJOZX010004254.1 coordinate 327,511, forward strand.
AAGTACCCGATTCCGTTACTTAAATCGACTCTTTTATCATAACTGTAGCGATACTGCCTCTGTTCGAACAGTTCCTGTCCATTTAACATTAAAACAGTGACTTTAGTCTATCTGGGAAAGCGGCCATATTTAAAATAAGTTCTCTCTGCATGTGGGCGGGCCTTTATTTCAGACAGGAAAATGCAGAATACCAAAGCTAATAAATGATAATAGGACAAACTACAACTTTCGTCGTGGACCGAATCAATGCAGAAATACTACAAGGAGAGAGACACCGATACAAATTTTATCTCGTTTGAACAGAACAGCCGTGACATGATGATGATGATGATCTACAGATCTACAGAAGCTAAAGCTAACAAAGACCCTAAGATCCACTCTAAGGTTAGCCCGAGAGAAAGAAAAGAGTAGGGGTAAAAGAAGAGAATAAGGGGTTAAGTAAGTAGCAAAGCATATCATTCGTGGGTTAACATTCATTCAGAAAGAGAGAGAAAGATTCACCATCATCATCCGCCGGCCACTGCCGACAAGTCGGAAAAATAGTCGAAGAGAATAGGAAAGGGGTGAAAGATGAAAAGAAGTAAAATAAGAACGCTTACAAACCATGCAAACACAGTCTTAACTCAAACACTGTCATACCATGCAAACTACAGACATGCAAGTAAAGCGAGGATAAGAAAAGAAAAAAGTATGAAGAGCATAACAAAATGTGGGTCAGTTTACGCTACGAGCTACATCTAAGTTCGTGTTAGTCTAATATTTTTTTTAATATAATTTTGTTGCTGGCATATCACACGCTGGCATGTCACAAGCTGGCATTAATCGTCAACAGACTCAAACCTTGACCATTAACCCCAGAGCTCCTGTTGCTAATTGTTTTATTATTTTAAAAGACGTTAATATTTTTAAAATGCCTATCTAAACGGTTTTTAAACATATTAACGTTGGTAGAGTTCACGACGGACGGGGAAAGATTATTCCATTTATCAATTACTTTAAACGTAAAAAAGTTTTTAGCGATGTTAGTAATGAAACGTCTGCCACATAATTTAAATCCGTTATTACGAGTATTGCTATTATCGAAAATGAACAATTTGTCAAAATTTACGTTATCGATTTTATTAACGATTTTGAAAACTTCAATAAGCTCTCCCCTTAATCTCCTAGTTTCGAGTGAATACAAGTCTAACTCTTTAATCCTATCTTCGTAAGACTTGTTGCGTAGTGACGGAATTAGTTTCGTGGCGCGTCGCTGAACCCTTTCCAACCTATCAATATCCTCACGCAAATACGGGCACCAAAACTGAACGGCATATTCTAAGTAAGGTCTGACTAGGGACTTGTAAAGGGGCAATATAATATTCTTCGATTTAAATTCGAAATTACGGGCTATGAAGCCTAACATCCTATTAGCTTTTGTGTAAGACTCCAGGCACTGGTTCCTAACTTTTAAATCCTTAGCTACGTGTACGCCTAAATCTACTTCCTTATCAACGCTCGCTAACTGTCTATCATCCATCGTGTACGTGTAATTGTTGTTACGAGAACCTATATGCAAAACTTTACATTTGTCAACTTTAAATTGCATCTGCCACTTATCCGTCCACTCCATAATCCTATTTACATCGTCTTGGAGCCTATTTCTATCGTCCACGTTAAGAACTTTTCCGACTATTTTAGTATCGTTACTGGTCAAGCCTACATCTATGTCGTTAATGTAGATTACGAATACCAATGGGCCTAACACTGAACCCTGTAGGACACCGCTACCTACATCCAACCACCCCGATTCCCTACCATTAACAACGACCATCTGTTTCCTGGCACGAAGACATTCCTCTAACCAGTTAGCTACTTGACAGGTATACCGTGCGCTTTAACCTTCGCAATTAATCTTCTATGTGGAACTGTATCGAACGCTTTTTTAAAGTCTAAATAAATAACGTCAGCCGCTCTATGCCTATCGTATTCGCGCACTATTTCGTTATAAAACTCTAACAAATTAGTTAAACAAGATTTATGGCGTCGAAACCCATACTGACTACTATTAATCAAATCGCGACTTCCCAAGTGATCAACGATACGATCTCTAACTACGGATTCCAAAAGTTTACCGACAGTTGACGTTAAGCTAATAGGCCTATAATTGCTAGCTACTGCGCGGTCGCCTTTTTTAAAAATAGGCGTAACGTTAGCTAATTTGAAGTCTTCAGGAATAATCCCCGCTTCCAGCGACTTATTAACAATTTTTGTCAATGGGCCATTGGACCTACGATAACGTCTTTCAAATCTTTGAAATGTCTAGGATAAAGCGCGTCAGGGCCTGGAGCCTTGCTAACTTTTAGCTTATCGATATAATGCGCAATCCCACCCTCGTAAACAGTTATTTCATTCAAAATAGTGTCGCTACTAAATGGAACGATATCGTCCACGTCGGGATGATGATGATATTTTAATTTGTTTCATAACATGTAAGGTCAACAGGTCATATGACGGAGGAGACCTACAACTTTTTGTGGGATCCGAATTACTACCCTGCCAAGAAAGAGCAGGGAGGCACTTTAATCGCTTAAATCTGAAGTGCGAGCTAGGACTCAAACCCACGAGTATAGTTTCTTTCTGACGATCCCATATCTTTCCCTATCAAAAAGAACTTCATTCGCACAAAAGAAGCAAACGGTAGTAGCTTGTCATCTAACTTATCAAGAGATATTCAGCTGAGATTTAATATTTTAATTAGAGGGCTATCAGCCACACGTGATTGTATCACCTCTCCACATCAGTAAAAATATAATTTAACAGTAGGACTATACATCTGACAACATCCCAGTAACGTCTCAGTAACGCTCCAGACATTACTACTCGCTCACTCAACGCGTTACAAGGTGATCAATGTATGTACATAGATCACTTGCGGAAAAAGGATAAGTATTTTTGTTTTTGCAGATGGGTCACTCTGGTTTTCAACCGTCCAATTATATTTATTATGCAATAAATAAGCACGATAAGCATCTAGTCTCTTTTAAAAGGACTCAACCGAATTACAGTGCCCGCGAAAAGTATCCGATCACCCTTGAAATTTGTATTTTTTACATAAAAAACAATGTTTAAATGTATACTAACCTTATATTAGTATTTTGTCATCTGTCCTTTGGTTTGGATGACTTGTTCTAGACGTTTTGGCATGGATTTAATCAAGTTTTGACAAACTTCCACTGATATTTCCTTGCACCATACCTTTTTGATGGCCTCTTGTAATTTTTCGACTGAGCCAGTGTCGTGGCATTCAACCTTATTTTTTATTATTAGCCACAGATTTTCTATCGGATTGAGATCTGGACTATTACCAGGCCAATCCAAAATATCAAATTTATTGTCAGTAATCCATTTTGTCACTATTTTGGCCCTGTGACATGGTGCACCATCATGCATGTATGTTTTTGTCCTTTGGATTGCCATTGCCATTGGAAGTTTATCCTGTAGCATTGCTAAATACCGTGCACCATTCATAGTTGTGTTCTTCGGAAGAAAATATAAGTTTCCACGCCCATAGTAACCGAAACAACCCCAAACCATCACACTTGGAGGGTGTTTCATTGTCTTTAGGGTGTATTTAGGGTCCATCCTATTTGAGCAATAGGCCGGCGAACCTTTTTTGGACAACTTCTGAATGTCAAAAATGTCGACTCATCGCTAAATAAACCTTCTTCCAGTCATCAACAGTCCAATGAATGTATTTTTTACAAAATGCGACACGTTTTTTACGCATTTTTTTCATTAATGAACGGTTTCTTAGCAGCATGGCGAGATGGTAATCCGAGTTCTTTTTGGAGCCGCTCCTGGATAGTTCGTTCAGAAACACCAGATAACAAATTATTCATATTAAATTTTATTTCTTTCGCAGTTATTGTTGGGTTTTTCAATACTAAACGTTTCATAAGTTTGTCTGTTCGCGAATTTGTTTTTTCTCGGTCTGCCAGATCGTTTTTTAGGGACTGGCGTGGTTAGGCCACCATTGTTCTTAGCCCGTGAAACCCATAAATTAACGGTACTTTGGGATATGTTTAATTCCTTAGCTATCTGTCTCTGTGATTTCCCACATGCATGCAAAGCAACAATAGCACCTCGACAATCACTCTTAAGTTGTTTTTTAGCACACATTATATATAAATTTTATTTACACCACTTTCTGTAAAAAAAAAAAAAAATCAAGAAATTTACACAAACAGTGAAATCTGACAAATTTGAGACACAGCCACCCGCAACGAAGGCTACCAGAACACTAATTTGAGAATGCGTGGATAGCTCTCATATCAGCGAGCAACCTCAAAGTTACCAGATGTCGCTAGAACAAATAGAAGTGAATTACGTGTCTCTGAATATCAAGGGAAAATATTGTATTTTCTTGAGTGATCGGATACTTTTTCGCGGGCACTGTACTTTGAACTACGCTGGCTGGCAATTCATTCCACAAATTAAATATATGATTGAAGAAGAAATGCTTTTTTTCATTAGAATTAAAATGTTTACCTACCAATTTGAGACCATTATCGCGAGTTCTATTTGCACTTCTGAAGGTGAAAGATTTTTTTGGCGCCGACATTTTCAAAACTTTTAATCATTTTAAATCATTTTAATCCGATGAGATTAAATCTCCTTGAATACGCCTTTATGTGATACAAGTGAGAATAAACTTAATGTTTCTATATGGGCAGCGTACGTTTGGATTCTAAGTCTCAGAATCATCTTTGTCACTGCACACTATTCTGTCTATTTGTGCTGTAAATGCGTGGACCAGAGCTGAACGCAGGATTCCAGGTTGGGTCGTAGTGTGGAATTATACTATAATGTTAGCATTGTTTTACGGACTTAAATTTAAATGATATAATAATAAATCCTAAGAGTGTATTTGATTTTCAAGCCGCTTCGATACATTGCTTAATTGGTTTAAGCCTGTCGGCATCAATAATACCTAAATCTTTCTCTTCCATAACACAGATTATTGTGTTGTCGCGCATAGATTACTTTTCTTTAACATTGTTTCTACATTTATCTATATTAAAGTTCATTTGACAAATTTCTGCCCACTCCAGTAACTTATTGATATATTCTTGAATCTGCGAACGTTCTGGCACTGATTTTGTTCGTCCCCATAGTTTGGTATCAACCGCAGATTTTGAAATTATACTGTTAATTCTTAAATCGATGTCAATGGTATAAATAATAAAGAGAACAGGGTCCAGAACTGATCCCTGAAGCACGCTGCTAATTACACTTCTCCAGTTAGACGTTTTACCATTAATGATCACTTTTTGTTTACATCCGCTGAGCCAATTTTCGATCCATCCAGCTAACAATCTTCTTTGGGGCACTTTATCGAAAGCCTTTTGAAAATCGAAATATAAAACATTTACAATTTATTCTCGTCATATATATTTACAATATTGAGCATATAAGGGGAACAGTGAAGGTGGCGGAAGCATCTAAGAAGATGCAGGAGGCCAGGCTGAGGTGGTATGGACACGTCAGGAGAAGAGAGGAGGAGTACAGTATGTGGGGCGCAGAGTGCTGGAGATGGAGTTGCCGGGACGGAGAAGAAGAGGAAGACCGAAGACGAGATGGAGGGACTGTGTGGTGGCGGACATCAGGGAGAAGGACTTGGAGGAGGACGTGGTATACGACAGAGGAGAGTGGAGAAGACAAACCAAAAACAGCGACCCCATGTAAAGATGGGATAATAAGCTGCGGAAGAAGAAGAATATATATTTACAATATCACCATAAAAATCGAGCAAATAAGTAGGACAAGAACGATTACGTCGAAAGCGGTTCTGAGAATCTCTAATTAAATTATTCATTGCTGAGTGATTAACTGTTTTCTTCCGAACGATCGTCTCCATAAGCTTAACAACTACTGAAGTCAGACTAATGCGATGATAATTTCCAGGAAGCGATTTGTCCCTTCTTTGGAAATATTACATAATGTTTGCAAGTTTCCAACCAAACGGAACTTCTCCAGATTATAGACTTATTATTATTATTATTATTATTATTATTATTATTATTATCATTATTATTATTATTATTATTATTAAATATACAATATATGTAAGAGGAAAGACTATTCCACAGTTCATTTCTTTAAGTACCCTAGGGTAGAGCTTATCTGGACTGGAGTTTTATTAGGATTACTTTTACCTATGGCCTAGAGTACTATACTTCACTTTTACTAATGATAAAATCGGGGATCTTTAAATGATCATCATTGAGCATGATTACGGAAACGGGAATGTTGTTCATATTTTCGTTAGTGAAGACGGAAAAGAACAATTTACATAAAACTTCCGTCATTTGTAAGTCATCATAAATATGTTCGTTTGCGTCTATGAGTGGACCAATAGTCTGCGAAGCTACTTTTTGTTTCAAACATAATTATAGAATTTCTTCGGATTCGATTTAATTTGGTTCATTATATGTAGCTCATAATTGCGCTTACTTTTCTAATAAGTGTTTTGCTACGCTTTCTCAATAACTTGTATGCATTTTCATTGGACAGTTATTTGTTTCTTTAACTTTGAAGTACGTGTTCCTTTTTAACGTTAAACTACCATTTAGGTTTAACAAACTTCGCCAATCTCTTTTTATGTAATGGAATATTGCGCGATTCTAAATGTTTAAAATACTGTAAATATAAAAAGAATTCCATGTGCCATCAACATCAACAAAGGTTCATCCCAATTATGGGTCGAAAGTTTTAGTTTTGTGTAACGAAATTTAGCTCTTTTAAAATCAAAAACTTATTCCGAACTATTGGAATTATGATCATTAGCTTTAATTTCAGATGTTATTTGCTTATGACCAGTAGTGGAGAAGTAGTCTCCTACAGAGATATTATCAATTAAGTCTAGGTCTATACTTAACACTAAATCTAGAATATTGAGATTTCTAGTGGGATCCTTGACCATTTGAAAAAGTGAGCTTTCGAGCAAACTCTCGTAGAGTCGACGAAGAAATTAGATTATATAGGACCACTCCACTCCTTGTAAGGCAAATTAAGATCTCCCAAATTATTGCATCATGTTCGCTGCTTACATCAAAAATTAGTTCCTGAAGTCTATTATCGCTATCGACAGTCTGATAGAGAGGCCTATATACTAAACCTATAATTAATTTCTTTCGTGAGTTGTCTTTAATTTCAACAAACGTCGCATATATATTAGCAATTTCTGCAAATTTTTAATTACAGGTTTTATGTGTGACTGAACTTATAGTGCATTTTCATCATCCCTTCTTTCTACTCTATCATTGTTATGTATCTCAAAGAAAATCTCTACTCTCTGATTTTAACCAGGATTCAGTAATTGTTACAACCTCAAATTTTTGTTCAAAGACAATACATAATAGTTCATCAAATTTAAATCTTAAACTTCGAGCATTAATAAAGTTTGAGTACCGCAGTAGAATCTCAAGGTTCTTCGTGGAGGCAGTCGCTCACTGTAAAGAAAACTTATGTTAGGTAGGCTGGACGCTTGCGTAGGAGTTTCGCCGTTTTTTGCCTGGAAAGCCATCGCAGAGCTATGACACAGTCTACCAAGACGAACTGCTCCTACGCCTGCTCCTACGCCATTCAGGCCTTTTTGTTATAAATAACTCCACAAATAGACGAATTCAGCATTTTCCCGTTGGCAAAGCGATTTAAGTTTATTATTCATGTAGGTAGCTTTGCTGAAAAAGTCGTCGGATCGTGCTATTCCTGGAAGAATTCTTGAAAAAAAATTAACTTATTAGTCCTATCCTTTAAAGTCTTCATCAGCCGCTTGTATTTATTTATTAGCTGCTCTGACTTAGACTAACATCATTAGGCCCAACATGCAACATAAATATCGCATTTTGATCAGCATTCTTACCAAACTCGTGTAAGGAGTCTGTGATGTCGACAACACAGACCCTAGAACAGCAATATCTCCTCCGAGTTCAGTTCTTGCCGTAGAACTTCTGTAATCGCCCTTTAATAATGCAATCGCTTACTAGCCTAATATCTTGCGTGTCTTCCCTCGATCTCCGCCCTGTGTGAGAACTCCCGCCCAAACTCTCTGAAAGAAAATCCTGCAGTTAAACCTAGCTGCCAAAGCACTAAATTCCCCTCTCAACATAGTCGCCTCTCCCCTTCTTCGAAATTAATTCATCTCTCGCCGAAATCATCTCGTTTCGTAGTTCTTCTCGATTTACGCAAAATCTGTAGACTAAAGGGCTAGAAGAGACAAAGTTAAAAAATACTGTGCCGTTGTGCCCCGCGTTGCCTCATATCAAGTATATGCTGTAAGATGCCAGAGTCTGGGATCAGTGGGTAACACCATTTTCCTATAAACGAACTAAAATCATTGAATTGGGGGTCGATTTCAGATTGTGCTGGCTGTAATAATACAGGATTTCGGGAAACGGGCCACATTCGTCTGTCCTAATAGGCGAGCGGCCAGACGCCGATTTAAAAACAATTTTAATTCCCCCCTTGTACAGAAAGTTGCAATATGTTTTTTATTAGTCCTTAGTGTTCAGTGAACACATTTTTAAGTGTTGTCCTCAGTTTTTGACGTGCGGTTGCCATGGAAACGCCAATAAAACAAACACCTAGAAAATACTGGAACTTTATCCAGATGATAATTTGTTTTAGTTTCGAAGTGAAATACTGTTAACTAATCAACCTATACCGTTTATTATAAGTGTTTACTATCTAGATACACAATTGAATTATCACATTATAGTAAAACGTAATACAATCATGTATTTTTATAGGTTAGGCCCAGTTTTAAATTTACTTCCTCCTTTTATTGTCACAATATTAGAATAAGACAAATGTGTGCTGTGACAAATATTGTGTAAATGTGTGGTATTGTTGAAAACCACAGTTTAATTATTGTTATTTTTATTTCAGACGATCATCCTATATCAAGCGTGGCAGAACCTGACTCAAGTCCATTAAAATTTGTACAGGCGAAGAAACAGAGGCTGTCAACAAATTGGGAGAAATGCGTTATATGTCAACAGAGTCGCAAAGAAAAACTGGTTGTACCCACAAAAGTGGGTATTGAAACATTATTGTTAACATCATTGTTACGGCAGGATGACCTTTTACAGACTTGAATCTGAGTTTGATGACCTTACAAAATTACATAGTGTGTCTGTTACATATCATCGTAGCTGTTATCAATCATTTACAAGTAGGAAAAACATTTCTATTTAGTACAAAATGTAGCACGCATGATTCTGCATCACATGGTACTGAAGAACAAAGTATTCACACACGAGCTCAAACATCCAAGCTTACAAGAGGACCAGCATACATAAGGTACAAACAACTACGTGTCAGAGTAATCTCTCTCAAGCAGCACAAGCTCGGAAAGACATTTCTATGCTTGCCAAAATTGAAGAAGACCTCATTGCAGCTGATGCTGTTTACCACAAATCCTGCATGGCAAGCTATACAAGCAAACATAACATCAGTGCTTCAAGGAAAATGGAAGAAGGATAGAACATTTACGAGAAGGCATTTATGGCACTAGTAGGAGAAATAGATGTTAATCTACAACAAGGTAAAGCTTATAAGTTGAAAACCCTGCTAGACAAATTCCAACAGCTGTTACCTGACCACATTGATACCCAAGCATACCGTGCAGAAAAACTTCAGCGCCGTCTCATGAAGCATTATCGTGATAACATTGTTATTCATGCCCAGCGAGGACAGCCCAAGTCAACCATTGTTGTCAGTAGCAGTGTCAGCTTAAGAGATGCTGCCAGAGCCTTTGCTCAACTGGAGGAAGATTTCAACTCTAATGAGATGACACTTAGTTCTGCTGAAGAACAATCAAATGTTCCAGTGAATTCAGAAAGCTAACTTCATTCTGTCATTGGTATGCTAAGACAAGAAATAGCACAAATTGAAAAGCCAACTGAGTACTACACAGTTGCTGAAATCGGCCTGAAAACATCTGAAGAATTTGTTTCAGCACTTTTACAGAAGGCGTTTCTCTGGTTGCTGAGCAGAGGCATTTGAATCGTGTGATTCAAATTACCAGCCAGCAGAAAAATTACAACGTAGAGTCTTAGCTCTTGCAGAAAGTGTTATTCATAGCAGTGACAGCAATATTATAACCCCCCTTCATCTAGGACTTGCAGCGCAACTCCATCATGATCAATTGATCATGGAAAACGAGATGTAATAGACACTCTCCATGTCCATGGAGTCATTGGAGAAGAAAGGTTCGATTCCACTCCTTGGTAGTTTGGGTACTGACAACACAGTTGAGGCCGAACACGCAGCCCGACAGTTTGTTGTTGCTCTATAGTCTATACGATCCAAAGGATGTAAATAAAGAACATAATGACTTGAGTCTTCTGAGAGTCCGCCTTGCTGACAAGACTGTACCATTACACAAACTACCCCGATCAGAACCTAGCTTTCTTCAACACTTTAAGAGGGCATCATTTCAGACCCGCATTTGGATGTTGGCTCACGTTACTAAACCAGATATGTCTTCACCAGATAGAAATGGGTAGCAAAGAGAGGGTGATGAATTAAAGTTGAAGTTATTTGATGGACCAACAACTGCAGAAGTATTAGATGAGCTTCTGTACTCATGCCGTGGAGGCAAACAATGTAGTAAGAACTGCAGTTGTGCAACGAATGATAGGGCATGCACAGAGGAATGCGTCTACAAGGCTACTGAGGACTGCATGAATGAACAAACCCATCACAAACCATCGCTGGATGAGCTAGATGAATAACCATATTATAGCATTGCGTATTAATAATTTATTAGTGTGTTTCATATATGCTGTTACAACGTGAGTTATTCCCCAGTATGGGGTAGATTGCTAATAACACATTGAATTGATATTGCGGGAGTCACCGAATACAGTATGCACTGACTTGCATGCAGTTTTGTAATTGAAAAACAAGTTGAGACTTTTAGTGGAAAGATTCCAATTTTAAGTAATGATTTCTGCTTTAAAGTTATTTAATAGTTTGCTTCATAAAGATAAGAATTGTTAAAACTTAGTTGGTTTAATTGATTTTAGTTGATTTAGTTGATTTTGTGTTATGTACATCGATATACGTATAGTAACTTAATTTTTGTTTTACAAAATTCACATTCTTCAAATCTCAGTATCGGTCCTTTCACACAGTTAACAATTCAAACCTTATTTTCAAGCGCAACATTATTATATATGTATTGTAATCATGCCAACATTTGCCTGTTTTTCATAACTGAGCGATAAACCTTTCTGCTGGCATGCAAACAGAGGTCTCCATTATTAACCCATGTAGGCACAGTACTTTGTATGGTGATTCAACATTTTAATATAACATTCATTTTGTTCAACATAGTGTATTAATGCTTGGAGTATCAAAATACCTGAATTACTATACTCGAAATTAGTTTTGTGTAACTCATATTAATCAGTTTTGTGAAACACCTGTACCGGTATTTTATTTTTTTGGTCTAACAATAACGCTTTCAGGCCAAAAATAAAATATATCATGTACACGAATGTTTTTACAGATAAATTGATATAGTGTATCACTAGAGCTTTCAGAAAATGTATAACTTCATGGGAAATAAACCTTGTCTTCTCTGTTCATTGTGTCTTCAAAGATTTCAGTTGTAATGCGTGAATTGAAAACATGAATACACGAGTACCCGTACATAGCTGAAGTTAATGGCTGATTTTACTATCTTAGCACACTCAGAATGGAGGGCAACATGCCAAACTTATATGTCTAGATGGTGCAGATCATTTTAGGACATGTTGTACATTTCTGTATGAGGGGGATATTAAACTCAAAAAATATGGCCTGTTATCAGGGTTAGCCGCTCGCCTATAAGCAAATTAAGCATAGTACCAGTTTCTGGCCCTATTGAAAGTATATCATGTGCTGAGAGTTTTGTATTTAATTAAATATAAGTTTATAAGGCGTTTCGTGTATAATTTCTCATTTCTCAACTTGGTTAATTACGCTTGTTTGGTTTTCATGATTAATACCTTACCTTACACCCTTACACGTGTTCCGTGTGACGATTCCTAAATTTTAGAGTTTGAACTTGTAATTTTTAAGTTTTATTTTGTTTACTTTTATTTTAAGCGTAACATGCTTTATTCTAGTTTCCAAACAATGCATATGACAAATACAAATGTTGAAACTTTTCAAAATAAAGTTTGAGGAATAATATTTGCAATGCTGATGATAACCTTAATGTTTATCTTCAACTCTTAGTTCGAGAAATGAATCTCTCTATCTCTCTCTCTCTCTATCTCTATCTAATATATATATATATATATATTATATATATATATATATATATATATATGAAAGTAAATATTCTGTCCAAATCAAACGTAATTTCGAAAAGTTAAATTTATCTTTCATACTTTTTAGGAAAACAGTTTACAAGTTTCGTATCACTGAAACGAAACATTTCATTTTCAATTTCGTTTCGTATAAGAGTATATATAAACACGAAATTTTATAGTTTTATATGAATTGTATACTTGGTAAAGAAAAAATATAATATTGAAAGAAGAGAAAGAAATTCATTATGGAAGGTTTCCTTTCAAAATGACAAGGTGAACTCTCCTTCAAAATTTAATACGAGCGCCTTCTTCCCAGTGGACCCCGATTCCAAGAATATATAATCATTTGATCTCGGCCCAAAGAGGGACTTATTGATTCCGTTTCACATCTCATGATTTGATAGTTTAACCGTGCAGGGAGGGGTCTCCAACCTGTTTTTTGTTCACGGCCCACTTTTACGATTTTTTGAAAATTAAAAAAGCTTATCGCCCACCTTAGATCAAAAAGAATAAATCAACATAATCGATAAAATAAATAATGAAATAAATGTTTAATTACCTTTAATGTGAGCCCACTAGTGGGCGCTACCACCCAGGTTGGAGACCCCTGGTTTAACGTTTAGGTATGAAGAGGAATAATGGAACTAAATAGCAATATTTTAATTTTAAAACGTTATTCTTTGACAATATTTAATAAACAATCTGAAAAATTTAATTCCTCCCTGATTTTAAGCAAAATCTCAATACTTATAGTCGAGTACTACCATATAGTGTAATCCAAGCCAACAGTGACGTCATTGAGGTATGACGTCATCGAAATATGATGTCATAGGATGAGGGCTGAGGAAACGGGGGTTAGGGGAAACACACTCAAGTTTATCACGGGGCGTAAGCCTCTGGGGTCCGGACCCCTCAAAAGATGGCGAGGTGGTAAAATTTTTGTATTATTATTTTTCATTTGTTAAGGTTGTGATAGACGGGAACAAAGTTCTCGGGCCCGGAACCCCAAAGGTCGGTGGAGACTAAGAACTTTTCTATTTTATTTTACTTTTTTAAGATTGGATCTGGGGGTACAGCCTATGGGGCCCTAACCCCCAAAGGGGCGAGTGGGAGTTGAATTTTTTAGAATTTTTTCTCCTGTTTTAGAATTACTGTAGCCATATGGAGAAGATGGTTGAAGTCTTTGTATTAGTAGAGAAGTGGGAAGCTTAAGCTTAAGCTATAAGATCCAGCTAATATGGACGTATTCGAACCACGAATAGTCATTAGTGAATACCTTAACTGAAAATACCCTCTGAGACGGAGTATCCGATCATAGACTTATGCGTATGTCGAAATCGACTTGAGTATAGCATCATTACTAATGGTACTGAATCAAGGTATATGAGCAATAATATTGTACGTGAAAGAAACCATGAACTCGCTATGCTTCTTGATTGAAAACCTGCACGAAATAGAAAACTCTCCAACATGAAGCAACTCAACACCCTTATAGAGTTTCTGTATACGCCGTTATCCGAAGGTTTGTAAAGTATAAAGAAGCAGGCATGGATGAGGAACCTGCTGAAAATCGGGAAAAAAGTGGTTGTAGCTGCGTCGATACACGTTACGTGATGATTTCTCTTTGATTCATTATTTATCGTTAACAATTTCGATCGTTCTAGAACGCAGGCGTTGAATATTACAATCCCAACTTCATGTTATTTCATCTCTCTTTTAAATTAACCCTTTCAGCCCTGAATTTTTTGTAGGGTTAAGTTATGAATGTGTGTATTTGAAACGTTAGCAATTGGCATCTTCAGTCCTTAAAGGGTTAAGAGCATATATTATGTGTGATATTGAAGTTTTTAGAAAAACTGATCTCTCAACTTACTTTTAAAACCCTCGGGTATAAAAATATTCCAGTTTTTAAAATAATTCTGAGCAAAACACGTTGTCATTTATCATCCTACTGTTACCATGTAAGTAAATAACATATATAATGTAAATATTGTTTATTCAAAAACCCATAGGCTACCATTAACAGGTATAGTAAACTTTGAAAGAGGTTACCCCTTTCGCTAATCCCTACAAGTAAACAAAATAGATATACGAACACACCCTTTCTTATCAGCTAAGTCTAGAGACCAAGGCCAATGACAGTGCTTCTTCGTTTTGCGTATTCTTTTCTTTACAGAACATGGTACAGCAGATAGCTGATTTCCATTCTTTCGGGAACTAATACTTGCTACGGAGAGCAAGTATTGGAACTCCAGAAAATCAAAACCCCAATATATAATGGCTATACATTACAAAAGCTCCTTAAACCAACACTGTAGTAAATACTAGTGGTGCACCGATTAATCGTATCGGCACCTTTCATGCCGATTAATCGGCAATGCAAGGTATTTCTTAAATCGGCATGACCGATTAATCGGCATGCCAGGTGCCGATACCGATTAATCGGTGCATCACTAGTAAATACAGACAATTCAAACGCAGAATTTTCAACATAAACATATTATCGAGAAGAATGACTTAAAACATAATAAACATTCAGCTAATATAAAATGGATACAAATAATGTCATTTGTAACCATGTGGATCGGAATAGCCACGAAATCTTTAATTGACAATGGAAGTGTTACAAATCTTGACAAATCTTGGAAGCGCTACCACGTATGGCGTATGAAGGGCCACTTCGGTGTAAATAATGCTTATTTTCTCTCCACTTAGGGGTAAATAATGTTTATTTCCTGCACACCAGGATGTGTGTGTGAACGGATGTGTGCGTTCTGTTCCCTTTTTCTCTTCTTGCTACCTTATGTCTTTCGCATCCGAGCTATTTCTGCTTTCTCACATCAGTCCATTAGGAAACGAGACTTCTTTGTTAATGTATGCAGATATGTTTGCAAGTAAAAGTTACATTTCAGTAGTTATTGAGTTGTTTTTAACTGTATAACAGAGTACACAGTATAATAAAATAGTGGTTTTTATAAGACAGGAATTCACAATGAATCTCATGAAAATTCTGAAGACAAAATCTTTAACAAACTTTGTTGTGAAGATGTCCGTAGCTCTGTGAATGACACATTTTCCCTATAAACAGAGTAAAATCACTGAGGTCGGGTATTCGAATTCCGATGATAATAATAATATGAATTAGAGCGATAGACCGCATGAGTTGGCCTGAGCAACGTTCCAATTTCTGGCCCTCATGAATCATTATTATTACATAATGCAGTTTGCATTTCAAACAAATTTATGCTACTTTCTACCGCAAGGGTCACCGATCAAATGTTTCAATTTTAGATATTTTTATCAGTTGTAACATTGGCTTCATTGGAAAAACTAATCTTTTTTTCTGTTTTAGGCAGATGAAAATAGGTTGGTCTTAAAGAAAGTACTTCCTTTTTATATTTTAATCAAGTGGTTTTAGTTTAAACATAATGATAAAATGTGTATATATACCATATGTCCCACAAAAAAGTACACCCAACTTTAGATTGTACTAACTCCTCCAAAAATTGAGATATTTTGGATCTGTTTTTTTGATTTAATATAGCAAATTATTCTTTGTTAACGTTCAAATTTATTCATGTTTAAACGATTAGTGTTTAAGCATCTGCTTTTAACTGAAGGGTACAGCAAAATGGGTTGCGCGGAATGATCATTTCTCCAGCCAGATAGCTCCTCTTGCTTTAACCAATGTGGCTACTTTCTACGTCGAAGGATATTGCAAATATTTTTTTTAAATAATTCGAACTTTTGTATCTAAGATACGAGTCATACATATAAATGAAGAATCTGAATTACTAAATTTATAAATAACTTTCAAACCCTTATCATGCAGTTTACACGAAGGCAGCGCGTTCTCATGGTCACAACTTATCTGCAAACTAAAAGCTTAAAACAAGTTCAGAATACCTTCGAACTGCAATTTCCCGATAGAGCTTCTCCAACTAAACATACAATTTTGAAGAATGTTCGGAAATACAAAGAAGAAGGAACGGTCCTCAATTTGAACAAAGGACGTTCAGGCCATCCGAAGACGGCAAGAACAGACGAGAACATTCAGCATGTTCGGCATTTATTAGAGAGACATCCAAAAGTGTCCACCAGGCGAAATGGTACAGAACTCTCACGCATGTCATTTCATCGAATAGTTCGTGAGGTTTGAATTTGTACCCGTACAGAATGGAAATTCGACATCAACTCATTGAAGGAGATCTACCTCGCCGCCTAAGATTTGCCCAGTGGTTTCTTGAAAAACCAGAAAGATTCACGGAACAATTAGTGGTTGGAGATCAGGCGGCCTTTTTTATGAATGGTCTAGTGAACAGACAAATCTGCCGTCAGTATGCACCAAAAAATCATCCACCTGACAATCATATCTACGAAAAGAATAACTCTAGACAAAAACTGTCTCTCTGGGTAGGACTGTGCGGTAATGGAGCGGCAATTGGCCCGGTCTTTTACGATAGTAATCTAAATGGTGAAGCTTACCTAGAAATGATAGACCGAGAAATCCTTCCACAAATACGCATTACTTATGGAAACCGATTTAATCGTATTTGGTGGGTGCAAGACGGAGCTCCTGCTCACAGGAGAGTTATTGTGAAGGAACGTTTGCAGGAAGTCTTCCACCAAAAAGTAATTGCTACAGGCCATGACATTGAATGGCCTCCCAGAAGCCCTGACTTGACCCCGTGTGATTACTTTTTATGGGGTCATTTGAAAAATAGAGTATTTGCATTACAACCTATCAATTTAGATGATTTGAGGACTCGCATCACAGCTGAAATCAACTTGTTAGAAGACAATCCAGATCTTATCAAAAGAGTGATGGGGAAGATGAGAGCTCGCCTCCAGATTTGTATCGATAGGAATGGCGGTCATGTTGAAAGAAAACGAAACTAAGCATAACTTTTGCAATAAGGAATAAAGAAAAATCTGCTTTGTATCTTATTAAAATTATGTTAAAGTATCTATTATGTATTTGTCTTTTCATTACATCGATAGCACACATTATTTTTTCATTGACCAATTTTGCGCAATCCATTTTGTTGTACCCTTCAGTTAAAAGCAGATGCTTAAACACTAAATCGTTTAAACATGAATAAATTTGAACGTTAACAAAGAATAATTTGCTATATTAAATCAAACAAACAGATCCAAAATATCTCAATTTTTGGAGGAATTAGTACAATCTAAAGTTGGGTGTACTTTTTTGTGGGACATATGGTATAGTGACACACCAATTATTTCTTTATATGGGCATAAAGCGACTAGAGGCAAACGACCTTGAGCGTCACAACCTTCGCATCTTGCTTGAGGCTATACTTTGCCCTTTGAAGAAGATGACGTCACAGCACACCTTCGGAGGCTTTCTTTTCAACGTACCTCAGTGACACGATAACTCCCATTATGTAACAACCATCGTAACAAGCCTGTTCCTGGCACTGTGTCATTCATCAACTCTTAATTAACACTAAATTCATTCAAATACATAATATTATTTTTGCAAAAGGCATTTCATTTATATATCTCGGGTTTGTCCTGCACCACAATTAACATTCGATCTCTATAATTTACTCAGTATTTCTAATTGTTCATTTTAATTCCAGCATTATAACGTTAACAACTGTAATTTCATCATTTATTCGTTTGTTTAATTAAAGGAAAATTTCGAAGCTTATTAATGTCCTTTTTTAATGACAATTATTTGTTTTCATCGAAAGATCAATGGTGACTCATCAGACAAGCATTAATTACTTTAAATTAATCTAATTACATTTATTATAGGGCCTACAGTCAACTGGGCAATATATATATATATATATATATATATATATATATATAATGAAAATTATTTCACGAAAGTAACACGTGAATAATATTTATGATGAAAATAACCACAAAGGAAAAAGGAAACACAAAATGGTGCTCAAGCGCTTTCGTCTAATGACATCCTCAGGAACACTGAAATAATAACAAGTTTGAGACTATGTATAGGTCACAAAAAAATAAAATAGAAAAATAAAAATTGTAGGAGGAGCATACAAATTTACAAGGAAAAGCTACGAGAGTTTTAGCACTTTGCCCCTCTTGTCTAAATCCATTATGAACGAATTCAAAACAACAGGCTCAAGCGAAAATGGCCCTGGCTAATATTAAAATTATTTGTAAGTTGAATAATGGCAGACTCAAGAATATTTCTATTAACAATGTTGCTTGAATGAAACAAAATTGAAGCATTATTCCAATCATTACAGTGGGATAACCAGTGGTGTAGTGCTGTGGGAACGCGTGGGAACGGCGTTCCCTTACTTTTTTTGGTAGACGGAACGGCGTTCCCTCACTATTTCAAATAAATCCGATCTTACAAATCTCTAACGTCATGAAATTTTAATTCCCACCCCTAGAAGAAATATGAGAAAGAATCATTAACTGTTTCATTTCTTTTAGCTTCGACTGAGGCAATGCTAGCCTATAAAGATCTGGTGAAACAGTCACCACGGCGTACCAGTTGTTAACTTTTTTTTAGTTAATCATTCCAGTTGTTAGCTATTTTTATTGATCGTACTGGATGTCATATATCTAATGACACTGGAAATACTGCATCTTCAACCTTGGAATATATCCTAATATCCAGTGCATATGACCTCAAAATATCCCTGAAATTGGTCAGATTTCAAAAGATTTCCCGGGAGGCTTACAGTGCCCCCGGACCCCCAGCTGTATGGGCTCGCCGCGCTCGCCATTGTCCCCCCCGCATCTGAGTAACACTTTCAAAATGCGTTCCCTCACTTCTTTATTTAGCACTACACCACTGGGGATAACTCTGACAAATGGACGAAAAGGGCACTGGACGACTGTCCCGTTCTAACGGAATATTGATGCTGTTTTACACGCATGTGCAAATCCTTTCCCGTCTGTCCAATGGAATCACATTGTTTACAACCAATTTTATAGATAATGCCTGAATTATTGGTAGGGCTATTTTTTACTATGATATTTTTCACAATATTGTCATGAAAATACTACATTAATATTAAAAAATTTAAGTACATTAGCAATGCCTAAAACGCCTGGGAAAAATGAAAGTACTAAAATATTCTTCGACAAAGTGCGAGGGTTATTAGTCACAAGATAGAAAGTTCGTTTTGCATTGTTAAGACAAGATTCCAAAAAAGCAGGTGGGTAACACAAATCACTTCCAATACTGTTGATTTTTTCTAATTCGGACTGGCGATCCTAAGAGCACGGAGAAACATTGAAGAAAATATGGCTTTCTTGATGGGGTGTCATGTCCGGAATAAAAGTGTACGTAGGACAAATTGTTTGTTTCTTTCCGATAAATACTAAACTTAAAACGTGGGCTTTCCCTATGTACACGTACAACCAAAAACGGGATTGAGTTGTTTTGTTCCACTTCTGAAGTAAACTTATATGGAGTTTTTCGGAATCATTTACATTCCGAGAATCCTGGGGGTTGGCATTCCATGGATGCGGTAAGTCGACGATATTTTGTGTATCTGGCCCATGAAGCGTGACCTGGATAACTTCCTTCTTCAGTTAAATAATCAAGTCTCCTCCATTAAGTTTACTTTAGAAGTGGAACAAAACAACTCAATCCCGTTTTTGGATGTGCGTGTACATAGGGAAAGCCCACGTTTTAAGTTTAGTATTTATCGGAAAAAACAACCAATTTATCCTACGTACACTTTTACTCCGGACATGACACCCCGATCAAGAAAGCCATATTTTCTTCATTGTTTCTCCGCGCTCTTAGGATCGCCAATCCGGAATATATGGATGCCAAATTAGAAAAAATCAACAGTGTTGGAAGTGATTTGTGTTACACACCTGCTTTTTAGGAATCTTGTCTTAATAAGGCAAAACGAACTTTCTATCTTGTGAATAATAACCCTCGCACTTTGTCGAAGGATATTTTAATACTTCCATTTTTCCCAGGCTTTTCAGGCATTGCTAATGTGCTTAACCTTTTGAATATTAATGTAGTATTTTCATATGACAATATTGTGAAAAATATCATAGTAAAAAATAGACCTACCAATAACTCAGGCATTATCTATAAAGTTGGTTGTAAACAATGTGATTCCTTTCGCACTGGACAGACGGGAAAGGATTTGCACACGCGTGTAAAACAGCATCAATATTCCGTTATTACTTCACATGACTAAATCGTGTTCATTTTAGTTGGTAGAAGTTCGCAAAGCAATTTCTTCTGTTGAGAAGAGAGGCGTTTCTGTTCGAGTTAAGGAAACAGTTGTTACCATAGTTCACCAATATATTCCAAAGTAGTTTACATTATCATGTTAAGTAGTTTTAAATAAATCATTATTGAAAACTCTCCTAATCCTCATAATGAAAATCTAGGCATTACGCAGTAGACGGCCATGCGAGTAAACTTTAAGCTCCATTTAAGAATTTAACGTGTTATCAGATGGATGTTAATTAACTGCCATCATACTAAAACTCATTTCGACAAACAAATTCACACTCTATGCCCGAATGCACTCTCCTATAATAGAGATCGTGAAATTTTATTACATTCCTTCTCTGAAGTGGTTTCGTTGTATTTCCTATCATTCCGTACGAGTTTCTTCCCTTTTCGCGTAAAGGCTTCCCACAAAAATCACGGATGAGTATCGCGGTTAGAATTCTGACGATTTCGTGTATTTTGAGCTCCGGCTTTGATAGAGGGATTCATTGTTCAATTTTCGATACTAGCAAACAATTTCAATTTTTTGTCTGACAAAGTAAAGGGCGTTCTTAAAGAGGAATAACTGGAATGGAAAAGAAATTAAAATTGGAAATGATAAAGCAAATACTTCGGACAGAACTAACTTTCGGGCTACGCGATATAAGCAGTAATAATAATAATAATAATAATAATAATAATAATAATAATAATTTGCTTCGAAAAAAGTATAAAATTTGTATTAAAACAAATCAAAATTTGTTTTGAAATTAGACAAAACTTTCTTAAAAGTTATTTTCGGAAGAAAGATACAGAACTGGAAAACAATAAACAATGAGACAAAGAGTTACAATGAACCTTCAGAAAAAGGTAAACACTAGACTAATTTGAACGTTTTAATGAAATTACTTTATACAGTTTGAATACATTTATAAAAATAATAAAAACTCTAGTTTAAAATCTACTATTAACTGATAAGCAAGTGGAAAAGGTTATTCCAAATGAGACTCTCTACAAAGATAATTATCGAAGTACCACTAGTGATAAAAAGTCTGAACAAATTCTATAACTTCTTTGTAATAATGTTGATTTAGCATTACTTTTATATCTATAAAACATACAACTTAAATATTTGGTTCCTAAGTCAGTGAAAGTTTGTTTTATATACAGAGCGGTGTGGACGTTATTATTATTTATTATTAAATATTTTTATTATTAAATATTATATTATTTATTATTAATATTTTTATTATTAAATATTATATTATTTATTATTAAATATTTTTATTATTAAATATTATATTATTTTATTAAATATTTTATTATTAAATATTATATTATTTATTATTAAATATTTTTATTATTAAATATTATATTATTTATTATTAAATATTTTTATTATTAAATATATTATTTATTATTAAATATTTTTATTATTAAATATTATATTATTTATTATTAAATATTTTTATTATTAAATATTATATTATTTATTATTAAATATTTTTATTATTAAATATTATATATTTATTATTAAATATTTTTATTATTAAATATTATATATTATTATTAAATATTTTTATTATTAAATATTATATTATTTATTATTAAATATTTTTTTTATTAAATATTATATTATTATTATTAAATATTATATTATTTATTATTAAATATTTTTATTATTAAATATTATATATTTATTATTAAGTATTTTTATTATTAAATATTATATTATTTATTATTAAATATTTTTATTATTAAATATTTTGGATCACCTGAAGATCAAGGCCCCCAACCTTCTTTAGTTAGCCTTACAAGGCTAACTAACGAAAATATGACGACCTAACCTAACCAATCGTTAGGTCAACTGTACACCCTTGACGATTGGTTAGGTTAGGTCGTGATATTTTCGTTAGTTAGCCTTATAAAGCTAACTAAAGAAGGCTGGGGGCCCTGATCTTCGGGTGAGCCAATATTTATTATTAAGTATTTTTATTATTAAATATTATATTATTTATTATTAAATATTTTTATTATTAAATATTTTGGATCACCTGAAGATCAGGGCCCCCAACCTTCTTTAGTTAGCCTTACAAGGCTAACTAACGAAAATATCACGACTTAACCTAACCAATCGTCAAGGGCGTACAGTTGACCTAACTGGGTATTCAATTTAATTTATTATTATATTTGGTACTGTAAAGCAAAAAACAAGAATACATGGGGGCCCTGATCTTCGGGTGATCCCAGATTTCTAACCAAAGTTCTTCATAATGGCATAGGAATATGTTTTGCCAAAGTTGGACCTAGTGGTGAAATCATAGCCAACTCATCAGTTTCATTATAGTGTTTTATTAAATAAGAAAGAAATATCTCAACACCCAATTTCAAGAAGTGATTTAAAGTTAGTCCAGTTGAACTCATTAACAAGAGTGTTACTAGTGATAAACAACTTATTAGTAAGTACCAGTTTCATGAAAACAATGATATGTGGTGGAAATGTACTCTATAAGGTAACAGAATTTGAACACCACACGGTAATTACTATTTCATTATCAGATATGGCTGGAAATTAATGAAAAAGCACCATAGTTTCAGGTATTGCACTTTATTTAACTACCAAAATTATCTGGACACGTTCGTCTTTCGTTAATTCCCGGCCATATCTATAAAAAAAATATTAATTACTGTATGGTGCGCGAATTCTGTTGCGCCCAGTATATATTAATTACTTTGTAACATAAGGGGTGTTGCAAAGGTCGGGGTTTTTTTTTATTCTCTTCCTGATCGGTGATCATGGAAATTTGAAAAGTTTCGTTTATCTACTCGTATTTCAGGTTAATGGGCTTGTACAGACCATCGACATCGATTTTAGAGTGCTAAGGAGACAACTGATGATGTTCCGAACGACATCAGCAAACAAACGCGACGTCACACCTAATACAGCGTTTGCGATACGAGATTTGACTTCCTTGGATACGATGATATGACGTAATGATAAAAATATGAATACGACGTTGCAACTAACAAACCGGCAGAGCTGGGCACTTGCGGCATATTTTGCGGTACTGCGGTACTGCGGTACTACCAAACTACCAAACCGGGACCGCATAACGCAGTACCGCAAAGGATCGCTGAAAGTACCGCAGTACCGCTACCGCATTCAAATTTCCGCGTACCGGTTTGGTACCGGTTTGGTAGTTTGGTAGTACCGCAATACCGCAGTACCGCAAAATATGCCGCAAGTGCCCAGCTCTGCAAACCGGATGTTCCATTTCTCTTTCTTGGACAAACCATGCTAAATTGACGTTTTCTTTAGGAAAATGTTTAATTAAAATTGTGATAAAAATCCTGAAAAACTACCATGTCTTTTGAAACACCCTTTACAAATTGCATAAAATATATCGCCCTTTGGTTGAAGACCCTGTAAATATACATATAATATATATATATATGTTACAATCAATGACCTAACCAACCTAACGAAACCTGACCTTCCCGAAGTGATTTATCGCTTAATTGCATTACGGAAAATGTCTAAAATTTTATGCATTACGTGAAAGGACTGATTTTACAACAGTGACTGTATAAGTGAAAGTAGAAAAAGGATGAAATGTACTCTGAATATGAATTATACAGGGTGTCCCATAAGTCCGGCATCATAGCAGAAATTCATATTTTTTCTATTTCTACAAACCATAATTCATATTTTTCTCTTTCTACAGGCCATAATGTCTGTGAGCAAGGAAGAACGAATCCAGATAATTCTACTCATAGGAAATCGGAGTCAAAGAGACTTTGCAACGAGTCTGCTAACACAACTCTGTGTTATTGGCTCGCGGTCTGGATGCAGTCTGTTAAATTCAGCAGCGGCCTCTCTTTGACTCCGATTTCTTATGAGTAGAATTATCTGGATTCGTTCTTCCTTGCTCACAGACATTATGACCTGTATAAAGAGAAAAATATGAATTATGGTTTGTAGAAACAGAAAAATATAAATTTCTCCTATGATGCCGGACTTATGGGACACCCTGTATAAAGAATACGTTTGGTAGGCCGATGGTACACTGATAGTAAAATGAAGAGTTTGCTTTAAACCCTTGAAGTGTACTTTTGTATTTTTCACTTATTTTCAGATGATCCCGCTTGTCAAAAAGGAAACCACATCATCTACTCTCCATCTACTTCATACCTACTGAAATTGTACTCTTACATTTTTTTTTAGAGCACATTTGGTAGTATTTCTATTTACATTCCAAAAGCTTAGAATCCATTTTGAACGGAAATAAACCTTTCTCATTCGCTCTTTCAAACGTTCTCAAAAATTAAAAAAAACACTTTTTGGAAATTCTGTAATTCTTGTCTGAAAATTAACGTTGACGATGAAATTGCTTGGAACATGCTTTATCTCTCTCTCTCTCTCTCTCTCACCTAATGCAAAGCCGTCTTTAGTCCATTGCGTTTTCCCCTTCTGCTCGTCTACTGAGCAGCGCAGTTCGACTGTGTCTCCTTCTGCGACGAGCACGCTCATTGGCTCCTCCCTGAAGCGCTGGTGCACAGCTTCCGATCCTAAAGAAGGAAACGGACATGTGATCACACTTCTATCAACACATTGGTGAAAAGTTACATCAAACTTGTTGAGACGTCTTACGAATGCTCTTTGATGTAAAATTACAGCTTACGTTTACGTAAAACAATTTCATCGTGACTTTACATAATTGATTTTGTAATTTTACATCAAAAGGATTTTGGCAAAATTACCGAACGACCTTTGATCAATTTTGCTAAAATGCCCAGAAGTGGCCAGTACCCTAAATGTTTAATTTTTCCCATACCACTCGTTTGGGAATTAATGGTCAAATGTTTTTTTTTAACTAACATTAATCGGGATTTTAAAACTAAAGAAAAGATACGAATTAATTTGCACACTAAAATTAAGTTTTTTAACACCTTAATTAAGTTCAGGTAAGAGAAACTTTATCATAACTTTGACATACCCGTCTGTCTATTAATCAGGGGTTCTTAACCTTTTTAGGCTGCGATCCAAATTCTGGTCTCGGAGCTAGCTCGGCGACCAATGCCTTCAAACAATTCACTCGTAATAGATAATAACATAAATAATAATGGTAAAATGATTAGGGATAACATAAATAAATAATAAATGACAATTTAATGACCCAAGTTTGGGTCGCAATAAATGACAATTTAATGACCCAAGTTTGGGTCGCGATAAATGACAATTTAATGACCCAAGTTTGGGTCGCGATAAATGACAATTTAATGACCCAAGTTTGGGTCGCGATAAATGACAATTTAATGACCTAACTTTGGGTCGCGATAAATGACAATTTAATGACCCAAGTTTGGGTAGCGACCCAGAGGTTAAGAACCTCTGGTCTATTTCATTCACTCTCCGCTGCACTGAAACACCTCCGTCTCGTTCTCCGTCTGACGGGAAACGCTTAAGCTTCATTTGCGCCCATTTTAGCGTGTTCTCTTTCTCGTAACATTCATGGATGAAAATCCAGACTCGCTTTTGAGCAAAGGTTTTACAGTTTAAGAAGAATATTTACTGAATAAACATTTCTTAATTTTTGTGAACTGTTTAATTCTTTAAGCATTTACCATTGTGATATGCAATATGTTGATAAGAAATGTTTCATTTATATTGTCTGGACAATCACTCAGATTCATTTCGCATCTTTTCACTGTGTCTATTTGTATACTTTCGAGACGTTTCAGGGAAGTTTGTATATATATATATATATATATATATATATATACAGAGAGAGAGAGAGAGAGAGAGAGAGAGAGAGAGAGAGAGAGAGAGAGAGAATTACGAAATAAAAAACAGAAACGCGAGTCTGGCTAGAATGTGCCCTTCTTATCTTTAGTCTGAAAAGAGACGATAATTGCTTCTCTGCCTCAAAATAATTAATACTTGGTCTGTTCTTAAGCCCTTTTGAAGCCGGCAGCCGATCCTCGAACGTCTTGGATTTAATGACGGGAATATATATATATAATATATATATATGAATGGGGTGAATTTCACAATTAAACACGTGAAATGAATGAATGATGCAAACCCACAAGGAAAAAGAAAAATGATTCCAAGGTCTTTCGTGTAGTCAGAAGTACACCTCGTCAGGGAATGAAGGGAGAAGGCAAGAAGACGAAAATATATACATATGTACAACGGAACAGAGAAATGAAAAAGATTGGTACATGATTAACAGGCGTTGATTGAAGGCAAAAGACATTTTAACAGGTTATTGTCAATTTTATCCATTCCCGCACTGTTATCGAAATTATTTTTAAAATGGATGAATGCACATTCTAGAACAGGGGTCGGCAACCTTTTGAACGCAGTGTGCCAGTTTACAATTAATGCCAACATTTTTAATGCCATGCGTGCCAACTATAATTTTCATACGCATATTTCGTAGAACGGTCCCCTCTCTTTCAATCCCAACAAACAAATCAAAACGCTTTTGATTTGTATTTTAACCAAAAATACACACAGACAGTTTGATACTGTCCTTTATAATATTTTAATTTCAATATATAATAATATATACATTTATTATTATACAATATATAATATATATATATATAAATATAATATAATATAATATAATATAATATAATATATAATATATAATATATATAATAATATTCCATATAATCATTTAATATAATTCTATAATTTCAAACTTTTTTTGAAATTGCAATTTTTGAGGAATCACTTGGCGTGCCTTGGACAACCACCTCGCGTGCCAACTCTGGCACGCGTGCTTATGGTTGCCGACCCCTGTTCTAGAATATTCCTTTCAATTATATCTGTGTTTTTTACGAGCGCTTTAGAACTATCCAACTTGATTAAACAATGCATTAGAATTATTCGCTGTTCTACACGCATATTTATGCTGTTTTACCCTGATATCTAAAGTTTTTCCCGTTTGACCTATATATATATTAGTGGTGAACCGGATATCCGCATCCGCATCCGCACTTCTGACTGCGGATGTTATGCGGATATTACCTCCAATAAATTATGCAATTTACAATTAAATTAGCTTGTAAAGTAGCTTATAAGGCCCAGTCATGCACATTTCATGTAAAGTATTAATTATTTATTAATGAACAAACAAATATATAAATCTCAAAACATAAATAGGTGATAACACAGAAAATTGAATGAAACTTGTTTCATTGAATTTTCTGTGGCTGAAACTCTTGAGAAAGTTATTATTTTTATCATAATGAAAACATTAATATTAATTTTAATTCTTATGCATTGCCTGCCATAATAGTAATATCATGAAATTTGAAAAATTATGTCATATATTCATAATTATATTATATTGATAGATTAACTAAATATACGCATCCGCATCCGCGGATATTGAAATTAAAAATCCGCATCCGCATCCGCAGATGTTGAAAAACTGACATCCGGTCCACCACTAAATTATATAGATATACTGAGTTACATTGTGCATCCGATCGAATACACACAGCCAACCGCATTAGCCGATCAGCCCACCCTGATCGAGCAAGCCGGCGCGGCGGCACGCAGGTAACCGATCGCCCTCTCCGGAGTGGACCAGAGGTTCAGCGCACTAGTGATGTTGTGTTGTGGTCTATGTTGTGCTAGAGCGGTACAGTCTGTCATAATGTGTTCATTTGTTTGTGGTGTCCTGGCACAGGTGGCAGGTGTCGTCTGTGGAGTTGCCTAGTCTGTGTTTATATGTCTGTAAGTTGGGGTGATGACCACATCGGAATCGTACTAAGTTAACTCGATCCGATCTGCTCAGGCTGGTCTCTGACCTGTCAATGGGTGGGGACTTCGCACCTAGGACCGCATTCGAACCGAGTCGTGTCAGTGCTTTGTGGGTTAGGTGTGTGTGTATGTTTTTTCTGTACTGTGTGATGTCTGTGGGCGTGGTACGGAATGGAGTATTTGGTTATAATATCTCTCTGGTGTTACCTTAATGGTGCGAGGTGTTGGTGCATGATTGTACATGTAGTGGCAAGGGTGTTGTGGGTTAGTTGTCGCTGCTACCATGAATTGTGTTCCCCTCATGTCTAAATGTTCCCTAACTTTCAGTATTTTTTGTTTCTATGTGTGTGTTTGAGATAATGGGTGCCCAGCATGGGCTAGCATAGTCCATAACTGAGCGAATATATTGTTTGTATATGAGTGATGTTGTTTCCTGCTGGTGTCCAAAGTTTGTGCTTGTTAGTATCCTAACTTCCTAAGCGTGTTAAGTCTTGACGTACATTTGTTTTTAATGTCGTGAATGTGGTTTGGAAAAGATAATGATGTGCTGTATGTGACCCCCAAGTATTTTGGTCCTGTGAGTGTGTGGAATGTTGGTGTTGTTTAGTGTAAGCTGTGGAGTTATCTGGTGTTCTTTTGTGTTGCTTGTTAGCAAGGTGATGGTTGATTTTGTGGGCGCTAGTTTGAGTCTATTGTGTGTGGGCCAGTCTTGTATACTGTTTATGTTTATATAAAGACTACGTTGATACCAATTGCTTTAAGTAAAGTCAGAAGATATTTAAAATTAACATGGTAAGGTAGGCTGAGGATATTTTTACGCTCAAATTCCTTTACAGTTACACTATTATAATACTTATTCTTGGCTTTCCTAAGGCAGTTATCCAGAAATGAAATAGGATGACATAATTTAGTACTAATATTCATGATATTGCATAATTCGGAATCTAAAAATTCAGGACTGACAACTCTCAATGCTCTAAGAAATATAGCAGAGAAAATAGAAGATTTTATCGAGGGATGATGGTCAGAATAAAAATGCACACAAGAGTTATTATTAGTAGGCTTAAGAAAAACTTCAAATTTGAACTGATTAAAGCATCCCCGAATTTTTAGATCCAGAAAAGATAAACTTCCATCATTTTCTTTTTCAACAGTGAACTTAATAGATGGGACTAAATTGTTGAACCTACCAAGAAATAAGTCAGCATCCAAATTGTTAGGCCAAAGGCATAAAATATCATCTATATACCGGTACCAAACAAGGTTAAAATTCACAATAGTAGGCAAAATTCTGCTTTCAAAAAAATTCCATATATAAATTAGCTAATACAGGTGAGAGAGGATTTCCCATCGCCAATCCAAACGACATAGCATAAAACTTATTTTCAAACTGAAATTTACAATCTTTGACGCAAAGCTTAATTAACTCAATAAGAGTGTTGTGTTGAACAGGGAAAGAATATTCAGAGATCTTATCTTTTAAAATCAAGTAGGTCATTAACAGGGACTTTTGTGAATAACGAGCATACATCAAAACTTATCAGTTTGAAATTAGGGTCACTAGGAAACTTCAGTTTGTCAATAAGATCCATGCTATTTACAATATGTAATTTGAAAATAGAGCCAACTAACGGCGTTAATAAACTAACTAACCATTTAAATAGCTTATAGGTTACGGAGCCTAATGAGCTAACAATAGGCCTCATGGGATTATTAACTTTGCGTGTTTTTACTAAACCGTACAAATATGATAGTGACGGATTGATACTAAGAAACTGCTAAGAAAACCCATTATAGTTATTTTTTAATATTTCTCTTAATTTTCTGTTAAACATTTTATTAACATCCTCCAGTGGGTCTCTGTTTAGAGGTTTGTATGTATCGCGGTCACTCAATAAAGTATTCATCTTTTCACTGTAACTGTTTTTGTCTATGATGACGATCAAATTAGATTTGTCAGCTTTAGTAATATGTAATGAAACGTTATTTTTAAGTGTTTTTACAGAAAATTACAATAATAAAGTGTCCGCAAGAAAAAAAAATCAGATCATCAGCAATAAAATTCATTTTTGGGATGGAAAATGAAACAAGATTGGAATAATATTGGTATTCAATATTTTGTCATGTGTCCTTTAACCATAAAAACTAATTAAATTCAGTCTGACATTGATTTTTTAGCTGTCTGCAATATTCTTCCGTTATTTCTATGCACTATATATTTTTGAGAACTTCAATCAGATTCGGAACTGATCCAGTGTTATAGTCCTGGAGCTTGTTTTTCATCAGATTTCACATGTTTTCAATGGGATTTAAATCTGGGCTATTTCCTGGCGAATCCATAAGTTCAATGGCGTTATTTTGTAGGGAGTCTTTCACTTGTTTTGCCTTAAGAAAGAGTGCTCCATCTTGTTGGAAAGTCGTGGCACTGTGTCGGCTCATAAACTTTGGAAGTTTTGTTTTTAACAAGTGTAAATAACAGTTGCTATTCATACTGATTTTCTAAAGAAGAAAGAAGACTCCCCCCCCCTCCCCACGACCAAAACTGAAAAAAGCCCCAAATCATGACTCCTGAAGAGTGTTTACCACTTTATCAGTGTACTTCCGATCCATACGGTTCGATCCAAGGACGAGAAGTGAAGGTTTTCAAATTTGATTCGTCGCTAAATATTACTTGATTCCATTGTTCTTTTGTCCACTATTTATATTCTTTAAAAATTTTCTTGGTCAGCATGGGTTTTCTTGGAGGTCATCTTGAGAGAAATTTAAGGTGATTTTGAAGTCTACGCTGAATTGTCCGAAATCCATACATTATTAAACATTTCTTTATGTTTTTGCCTATTTTCCGTTGTGAAATTACCGCATTCATCATTACTTCTCCTTTAATGCAGATATCAGTCTCTTAGTTGTCTTCTTTGGCCGTCCAGAACCCTTTTTCTTTGTAAGACAGGTCGAAGAAGACTCAACCAAGTATCGTTGCATCCACAAGTTTACTGTACTCTGGGGCAACATTTAGGCGTGTAATGAACGATATTTCGTTGAGATAGCTCTTCCTTAGCTAATGAAATAATTTCTCCTTTAAATCTGCAGTTAGCTGCCTTTAATATTTCATAACGATGCCCAAGTTTATTGATTTTTACATAAAAATGGTAAAACTTTACGATATTTGAAAGGGATATAACCTCCTCCAACAGATACTGTGACTTCACTAATTAAAAATTCCCGCTCATAAACATTTTAAGAGACTCGGCGTTGCCACAAGACAAGAAAAGTTGATATTTCGTAGTTTTTCATAAAACAGTATTTAAAAATAAGAAAATTAAGTGCAAAATCGTTGGTGATCTGGTTTTTTTTTGCAGATATATATATATATATATTAGGGTGTTTCATAAATTAAAAGTTTGGAAAAACTTTAATCCACATGGATCCCCTTGTTCCATTTGCTGAGGAGACTGATAAACCGAAGTATTAATTCAATAGTTTAAAGTTTACGGGTCCCCAGTTTGATGCTCTGGCAGATCATAAACGGAAAAAATTAAACAAAAATCTGTCAATGAATTTTTATTCAACAAACGAGTACCATTTCACTACACATTTTCACAAAGATACAAAAAACATAACCACTTCTTGCGAATCATTTGTCCATGAAATCCTTTTTGGTTTTATTCGGGTATTTCGCCCTATGCTGCATCACAGTTTTGAGCAAATACTGCTTCTGCTCTTCGTTCTTCGTCAGAGAACAGTTGAACTCTTTGGTGAGCGCGATGGCTCTTTCGGCCCGATCGTTGACGACAGAGATTTTGTTAACAGTTGCCGCTGCTTGCTTGAAGCCCTCTACTTCAGTCCACTCGGCAACTGGCTTTTTCAAGAATTCTGTGTCCAAGTCGAATGCATGGAAGAAAGCCATCGTCTTTCCTGTCACGAACTCCGCCAGGTGTTTCGAGGCAAGATTCCTGGCGTTCTTCCCTTGGGGTCGCTTGAGTTCCTTTTTCGATGCGGGCTTACCCAAACTGACGACCATCTGAGCCTTTTCTTCATCTGCCACATCTGCGTCGAAGAACGCCATGGCAATAAGAGTCTCAGAGATGTACCATAGGTGTCGAGACATGGCTTCTTGCGCAGCGTTAACACACGAATATCCCGACATGGCAAAGGCTTCCGCGTCACGCAGAAATTCCAGATCAACTGCGGCAGCCTTGCTTGAGGTTGCAGCACGAGTCCAACCTCGGATGTAGACGAGGGACACGAAGAGACCTACGGCTGTCAGAGCTTCCAACTCGTGACTCGACATCTTGAACTGCTTCTTCAGTAGAATTACTTTCAAGGAGTAGATGGCTATCGCCATCCATCGAGCGTGATGGTAAGCGCCAGGGGCTCTGAGAGGGAAATCCACCACTTTTGCTTCTCCCAGGAAGATGAGAACCAACTGTAGCAGTTCCTTGTAGTCATCGCGCTGATGCGACGTGCTCCCCATCCCTCTCACCAGCAGGACTGACTTCTCCCTCAGTTCCCTCATAGTCATTGACTTGAGCAAAATCGTACGGCCGCACGTCCAACCGGTCGATGAACTTCCATTGTGCCTGAAACCTCTTGAAAACGGGTATATCGGGGCCACTTGAAGGGCCGTATGCACGCTTGAAGACGGAGCTGAGGATGACTTCATAGATGTGATGCCGACAGGGGAAGTACATGAGTTCTCTGCCAAGACCTTTCTCAATCAGGACGCAGGCCCCGATATGAATCCCGGTGTTCGACGCTGTCGTGTCGAAAGACAGTCCCCGCACGCGCTCTTCCATCCTGTGTTCCTTGACCAAATCCAAGCAAACTCGCGCTATCTTCTCGCCGGTTCCGGACGTCACCTTAGGAACGCCGAGCAACTTCTCCTTGCCGTCGCCAGAGACGAGGACGGCGATCCGGTCAACGCTCTCCTTCCATTGCTCATTGTCAGGTAGGAGCTTACCGTCCCAATGCAAGACAAGAGGCTGACCAGGACAAACTTCGTCGGATTGATAACTTTCAGCAGCCACCTTCCTGAGAGCCTTGCGTGTGCGGTACATGGTACTGGCAGAAATGGACAGTTCATCCAAGTCAAAACCTAGTGATTTAGCCGCTGCAGCGTACGACATAGCTGAATCGCGGTACGAAATATTCAGCCGATCGTAGGTAGTCGTCACATCCTGTGAGATCAGATTCCTGCGTCGCTTCTTGGTATTTCCCTTGGAGGAGGATGGAAAAACTTCCACGGTTGGGTCAACGACATCTGAGTCAGTCTCTGACGAAGTTGAAATCACTAAAGCCCCCGTATCTTCTGCAGCTCCTTGTTCCTTCCTGGCCTTCTCCTGTTGTTCCTTAATCTTGTCCAGCCTCTTCCTTTTCCTAATCTCCTTATAGTGAAGCTTCATGTCAACAGGGCCCATGCTGCAGGAATTTGGATCTTCACGCTGCATGTCGAGAAAGTGGATGTCCTCCTGATTCTTCATCATTTCCTTAGCCTGTGAATGAGCAATGTCCATGATCTTCGCTATTGCCTCCTTGAACATCGCCTCCTTCACTCGGAAGGACTCTGCTTTATGTGACTTGTGCTTCACAAGCCGGTCGTATTCCTTGAGAAGGGATTCCATCTTCCTCAAGGCCGAATCTCGACGCATCATGGGGATTCTCGCTCTCTCCCAAAATATGAGACAGGCATCCAGGCACAGGTTCAGGCATTTAGTACGTCCAAATTTTTGCTCCTTTTGGTGGTAAAAGTACTTTTTGAGTACTTGCAACTGAGTTGGAAGGCCACTTGATGTGATGTTCGCATCCGTCTGGCCAATAAGAAACACTTCTGTTTTCGCTCTGGTAGACACCTGGAAAAGAAAACAAACTAAATAATTCCACAGAAATAATTTCACATCGTAATTAATTTCATTAATTAAATAAAGAAAAGCAGTAACTAGGACTCGAACCAGTGTCATAGCCGTTTGGCGGCACCGCTCAAGTCGGCGTACACAGCACGCTATCCACTACACCATCTAGGGAGTGGATAGTGTGCTGTGTACGCCGACTTGAGCGATGCCGCCAAACGGCTATGACACTGGTTCGAGTCCCAGTTACTGCTTTTCTTTATTTATAAAACTGATACGTGTACACTACGTTCTCTTTGACAATTCATTAATTAAATAAATTTCAATACCGCAGTAAAATT
The DNA here is from genome assembly GCA_023014485.1 of Bathynomus jamesi. Lineage (NCBI taxonomy): Eukaryota > Metazoa > Arthropoda > Malacostraca > Isopoda > Cirolanidae > Bathynomus > Bathynomus jamesi. The sequence goes on from JAJOZX010004254.1 coordinate 362,034, forward strand.
ACATTAATTAGTATCATAAATAATTACCAGCTTAGTTGTCCAATATGCAACAGACTAATTAATTTCATGTAATATTAATAATAAATATCACTACCACAGTAAAATGACAGAAATTAAATAATAATAAATTTCAATACCACAGTAAAATGAGATAATTAGTAGCATATATAATTACCTCCATAGTTGTCCAATAGGCTATACAACACGAACCGCTCAAGTGACGAAGAAAACCGTCTTCACTGCAGGCAGGCGAGAAATGAACTGACAAAAAGTCGTCAAAGTTGGGGACCTCTAAATGCAGCGCGATCTGGTTCAAACTTGCACAAACGTGTTTTCTTGTTCTTTAGAATACGGAGAAACGTGTGGATTAAAACTCCAAGCTCATTTTTATTTTACCCTATAGGTATGAAACACCCTAATATATACGTATATATAAAATAAATATTCATGTATGCTCAGAAATTTCT